>CM071577.1:14873071-14893623 GCA_036426205.1 Ascaphus truei
GGGGTGACACACTCAGACACACACACCTCCACTCACAGACACTCACACCCCACACCCAACACACAAAACTCACAGACACACACTCACAGGACACACACACACACTCACAGACAGTCACTCACAGACATCACACGCACAGACACCACAAGAAAGAAAAAAAAAACAAAAAACACAAAAACCAACAAAAAAAACAAAACAAAAAAGAAAAAAAAGAAAAAAAAGAAAACAATAAAAAACAGAACACAAACCTAAAAAAACATCATAAAAAAAAGACAAAAACGCGAACACAGAAAAAAATCACACAAAACACAACGATCAAAACACACAAACACACAGACACAACCTACACCCCTCACACAGACAACCCCGCACACAGACACAGCACACAACACCACATCACAGCCAAACACACACACACACGCCAGTCAACCAATCAGACACACCCCCCACACACAAACACCTCACTCCGACACACACACACACCTCACTAATCTAACACACGACACCACCAATACCCACCACGCCACACTATTCACAGCACCACACTACCTCAACATCACACACCACTGCCACACACACCATCGCCACATCCCGCTCTCATCGAGGATCGTTCAATCAACCCAAAACACACCATGTGTCCCTTATGCGTTCAGCAGCTCTAGTATAATCCTGGAGAAAGCCGTGGCAGGGTCAGGTTAGATTTTTCAGCCCAGAGAGCAGAGATGAACCAGCGGGTCCGGGAGGGTCCAGCACTGTTCCTCGAGCTCGCCAATATCAGCAGACACAGCCAGAATACTCCACCAACTCCCCAAGCCACGCCCACATACACCCTCCGCTTCCTCCATCAGGGAGAGTTATCACGGATCCCTCCAGGGACGGCTGTGAATTCAGCCGCCTGCCCGCCGGGGTGGCTGGGGAAGAAATCTCCCTACCCCACACACGTGCCTGGGCCTGGCGCTCGCCGTGGGCTCGGATAGTGTAAGAAGAGCCCGCGCTCTTGTGCACCGAGTCCCTGCGGGCATCTGTAGCATGCTCCTGGAAAGATACACGCGCAAGCGGCCGACACCGCAGCACGTTCCCCTCACCCCCGCCGAAGCGGAATTGATGGACCGCCAGGCACAATTTACGGATGGGTGGGGAGATCAGAGGATGGGAGGGATCAGGGTGCAGATGGGTGGGCCCCCAGCTGACCTGAGTCACTCTCGGGAGATGACCAGGGGGGGCGCGGTAGGGGTAACCCAACACTCTGGCCAGCTCTTAGGTAACCCAAAGGGGAAATTATTTATTATTTTATACAAAAATTTAAAAAATTGGCGCGCGAGCCGGAGAATTCATAGAGCCGCAGCCGAACGGCTCTCCAGCTGCCATAATCCACTCGCCATGGGCTATAGATCGTGGGTTAGTCATTAAATTGTCGAAAACTGTATATATATATTAGGAGATGCAGTTTTTACAATAATATTTTGCAGTATTTCAATGTCATAGGCATAAACAGAGCAAGATTAGAACCAGCCCGTGAGACAGAAGTCCTTTAAGAAAATTTTTGAACGATAATCTTACATAAGGTGGATGAAACACACAGACCTTATTAAGAAACACACAGCTCCCCAAAGGTACGTAAAGCTATTTCCACGAGAGCAAAATAATGATATACTAAAACAACAGGTACAGGATAATCATTTTGAACTGATTTATTGTCCTCGGGCTAAAAGACTTCACCGTCCACCCAACAGGACTTTGTACACGTCTACAAACTTTACATCATTCTATCATAAATAAAGTGTTTTCATTTGTACTTTATGTAACATGTTCAGTCAAAAGTTATATAGTCTTATATAGATGTTAATGTAAAATGTTTACTGCTTTAAAAACAACTATATATATGTTGTGTGCATACAAGCCGTGGCAGTGGAACTAATAGATTTATTGAGCATTTATTTAATTTATTAATTTAGCGAGTCGGGATTTACCCATAACGCTATGTGAGATTGCTAAATGTGCAGGTGCATTCCCACATATTATAAGATAACTATTAGTAGATTTCCGTAAGGTGTAATAACCTCCTGTGTAAAAATTAACAATTTACAAGGGGCCATGGAAAAACCAGTCCCCAAGTATAGGGCTTTCCATTGCCCCCTGTCCCTACCCCCTGCTGACAGTTAGTATGGCCTGACCCCTATCCCGTGGTCACAAAGCAGTACCCACTGTCTTTTACTTACTGACATTGGCAGAAGTGAGTACATTCCTGTTACACCCCTATGGCAAGGCCAATTCTTTTCACCTGCCCTTACTACAAAGCACCCACACAGATAAACCTTTCCAACACAAACATCTTATCCACAAGTGCTCGTTTTATTGCTGCCTTCGAAATAAAGTGAAGAAAATATACAGGACTTGTTGTGCTTTGGAAAGAGGGGGCCGAGTTGAAGCTAGCTGTGTTCAGTCATACCCCGAGACATGACCATGGATCCAGAATAGGACATATGGTAACGTACTGTATAGGGCGGGGCTGTAAACTTGTGGGCTGCATGCAGCCCAAAAGGGTCGCCATGCGGCCTGTGAGCCTACAGGGTGAGAGCGACACAGGATTCCATATTGTTGTATTTGGGGCAGGTGGGTATTGTGTGGTGTGTGTGTCTGGTGTATGGTGGGGGGAGAGAGCAAGATTGATAGTGCGGTGAGAGAGAGAATGGACTTGGGGGGGGGGGAGGGGGGGGAGAGAGAAGGGACTGGGAGAGAGAGAGAAGCAACGGCTGGAGAGAGGGGTAGTGAGGGACTGGGGAGAGAGAGAGAAGGGACTGAGAGAGAGAAAGATGGGAAGGGAGAGAGAGAGAGAGAGAGAGAGAAGGGACTGGGAGAGAGATGGGAATTGAGAGAAAAGATTGACTTTGGGGGGAGAGAGAAGGGACAGGGAGAGAGAGAGAAGGGACGGGAGTTTGAGAGAAGGGACCGGGAGTGAGGAGAGAGAAGGAAGGGGAGTGAGAGAAGGGAAGGGGAGGGAGGGGAAGAGAGAGGGAAGCGGGACGGGGAGTGAGAGAAGGGACGGGGAGTGAGAGAAGGGACGGGGGAGAGAGAGTGAAGAGACTGGGGGGAAATAGAGAGAGACAGGGAGGGAGAGAGATGGGAATGGAGAGAGAGAGGGAGAGGGGGAGAGGGATGGGACTGGGGAGAGATAGATGGGACTGGGGAGAGAGAGAGAGAGAGAGAGAGAGAGAGAGAGAGAGAGAGACAGGAAGAGAGTGAGATGGGATGGGAGAGAGACTTATACTCGCGACCTTTATGTATTTGTAATAAGGAAAACGCAATAAAAAGTGTATGCGTGGGTTATAGTGACTGCTTATAAAAATATTCTTGTGCGGCCGATTCTTGCAGTCGTACTTAAGAATCGTCCCCCAAACTGTTCCGAGTTTGACGGGCCTGGTATAGGGCTTTTTGTTTGTTTTATTCTTTTATTTGAATAAACTGCATTTATTGTAACAGTATGTTCTTGTAATAATCTTTTTATGTAATCTAAGCACTGGCTTTGTGTATATTAAAGCCAAACTTTAATAAGTAATGCTTTGGGCTCTGAATGAACTGGTTGCACGCTTTGTAGAGAGTAAAGTACATTTTTGGACACATTTTGCTACAAAAGATTTTTGTGCGTTAAAGCGGCAGTCCAAGCTGCCGTTTTTTTACATTTATTTTTCCCTTTAATATGTGCATCAGTACAATCCACACAATTAAAAGTAATTAGCTAAGTTGCCAATCGTTCCGTTCTCCTGTGATCGATTGGCGAAGATTCAGCTCGGGAGTTTACTAAATGGCAGTCAGTGCAGCAGAAGAAGACCAAAGATGCAAAGTTCTGTGGGGAAGATCATGTGACCAGGCAGTCACTAGATACAATTGGTGCACTGCTAGAGAGTGGGCAGGGCTCAAAAAGGGGTGTGCCAGAGCCTGTTTCAGAAGAGGAAGGAGATGGGACTTTGGAAAGGGTTGCTATAGAAACAAAAAATGCTTGTTACATTATAAAACATTAAAAATGTCAGTCAGACTTGTTTTTAAAAAAAAAAATAAGGCTACAAGAATTTTCTCACAGTACAGAACTGATTTATAAAAACAAACAAACAACAAAAAAAAACACGTAGGATATTGCTTGGTCTGCAGCTTGAAGTGCATAGTTTTTCTATAATAAATAGGGACCAGGGACCCTGGTGGATAATAACTTCTTTTTGCATATATCTTGGGTGATGTCAGCGTATACATATCTAAGTCAAGTGCTCGCATGTATGCTGTTCATTACAGATGGTATATGGGGATGGATTGAGTGGAGATATTATTAATTTGAGGGTCCTTTGCGAAGGTGAAAAGTGGAGCAGGTGTGTATTAACCCTCGCCCTGTATGCAGGTCATGTGCCCACACGTGTGACAAGCACAATATCAGTACATTAGACACAGATAAAGTCCCTGCCAACTCTCATGGGTCCATAGTTTCGATAGTTCTGAAAAAGAGTCGCAAACCAGACTGAGGTTTTGCAAAAACAACGGTTGGTTTCTTCTTTCCAACGTTTCGGTCCCATTTTGGACCTGGTGTCCACCTCCTTAACATGTATATTCCTATTCCCTAACTGTGGTCCCTCTCCTCCCCCTTCTGCTGTGAAGACTTAACAAATATAATGACAGTATTAAGGTTTTCTGCTATACCTTGGTCTCCGTTGACCTGACCCTTCTCTTCTGTCCTTAGGCCGCGCTTATAGTGCCGGTGCCGCCCAAAAACAAATACATTGCCACTGCCGCGTGCGCTTATAGTGCGCGCGATGGCGATAAAGCGACGGAGCGACGTCGCGGAAACTGGAAGCCAACAAAATTAGATTTTTCAAGGGCTGTCGCGTCACGTGACTGCCTTTGAACAAATCATATTGCCGGAATCCTGCGACCCCGCCACCCGGCGAAACATAACTTTTGGCGACGGGTGATGTCACCCGCCGTGTCGCCGTCGCCATCGACGGCACTCTAGGCACGGCCTTAATCTTACTAAACCTCAGTTTGGTTGTCTTCTTTTCCTTACATACCTAAAAAAGGTTTTCTCCCCCTTCCCCAACTGGGCTACTTTCTGTTTTATTTGAACCTTTGCACATCAGATTATGATTAACCTGATATAGTTCTTTATCTTCACCTTCCTTCGTCTGTATCTGCCTATCTTTCCTAAATGCTGGTTTTTTAGCCTTTACATTACCTGCCACCTCCTTGGAGAACCACAGCGGCTTCTTTTCCTTGTACTTTTACTAACCTGCCTGACACAAGTCTGTTACTTTGAGTATTGCATCTTTTAGTTGTTCCCTCTGCTCCTGCAATCCACTCCAACATCTCCCCCCCTGCCAAAGAATCCCTTAAATATTTTACCATCTCTGAAAAGTCTGACTTAGTTTTTCTGTGGTATGACTCTGCCTCTATCTTTATATTATACCTATTGAATTGACGATTGCTGCAACCTAATTTCTCACCCATAATTATATCTGATACGTTGTCCCCATTTTGTAAGTATTCCATCTACTATTGCTTCCTTGTGAGTGGGCTTCTTAACCAATTGATTGAGAGATGCCCCCTGTAAGGGGGACATGCTGGTCCATCTCTGGCAGATTAAAGTCTCATAATGATTTACCTTTCCTTTAATTGCCATTTTGTTGATTACCTCCCTATCCAATTCTTGTCCTGGACATCTGTACATCACACCCGTATGAGGTCTTTCTCGCCAGGTTCTAGAGTTACTCCATGTGTCTATCTTATCTCCGGTAATGTAACTTTAATGTTGATCTTCACATGAAGGCCTTTTCACCCTCTCTTGTTTCTTACCCTGTCCTTTCTAAATAGTGCAATGTGGAATAGTTATGTCCCAGTCCTGTGTTTCATTTTACCATGACCCAGTAGTAGCCACAATATCCAATTCATCCCTTATCAGTGCAATTCATTCAGGTATTTTATTTGCCAAACTACAAGCATGTGTATACACGGCACTAAAAGCAAGGCCCATTACCTGCATAACTACCAATTGGTGCCAAACGTTACCTCCAAACTACTTAACATAACAGCCAGAACTTATGTTTCAACTTATTTAGTTTTGATAGGGCTTAAAATTCACATCTGAGGGTCCCCTCACGTCACCACTAAGGCTACAGCCCCGCTGCCTTTGCTGCACGCGCGCCTGCCGGGCTGGCGGCGAATGCAGCAAAGTTCACCGGTCTGCAGTGAGCTGCAAGGGAAAAGACAGGGGGGGTGTGATGGGTTAGCGGCCATGATGTCACACGGTAGGTTCGCCCTCATTGGCTGAACCGCCGGGGGGCGTAGCCTAGCGCTCTGCCGCTAGTGTTAATCACAATTTTCGTGTCTGCCTCAAAATTTTGCCGCGCAGCACGGTGGCCACCCCTTGCAGCGGGCCCAGCCCCATTGAAGGGCGTCTCTTGTCCCCGCAGCGCCCGCACAGCGAGCGCTGCAGCAGCCAGCAGGGACCAAGCCTTCAGTTGAGCACAGAATTCCTTTCTTGCCTTGCATCTGTTTTGTCATTTCCAATGGGCAATAAGTAAATAGAAAGTATGTATGTATTGTGAAACACTGTGGGTAACACATAAGATGTAAAAACTTCCATTGTATTCCTTTCCTTATCTGCTACACCACTTCTTCTCATACAGTTCTGCTGTGTATTATTCTTCAAACAGGTGAGACTTGGTAGGAGAACATAGAAATGGGTGATGGCTCTAGGGCTGTTTGTGCAGCATAAACATTATGTAACATAAAATACATCTATATCCAATAACAGAACAATGGAAACAAATATTCTACATTCTAGGTTGTGTACAATAATAATGTCAACCTATACAGGCAAGTAGGTAGATAGAAAGGCATTAACGGACAAATGCAAATACAAGAGAAGAGACAAAAGACAATCCGATGTTTCAGATGCATCATGCAACCTTTACCAAGGTAAAGAACATGAGAGCGCATGTAGTCCCCAAGCCTTGATAACGGTTGCATGTAGCATCGTCTTTTGGCTCTTCTATTTATTGGCATAAGTCCGCTTGTGCATTCCTGTCTACCTACTCGCCTGTATACCTGTTGTGGGACTGTTCAGGAAGGCTCCACTCAAGCATCTGCAACTCGATCTCTTTACTATTCCTATGGATGAGCGCCTGGGGAACCATCTCTTCATTACTGTATTCCTTTCAACCTAAGCACATACACACACCTTTAAAGATATTTACCCTTCCCCTATTTTACCTCAACATTTTGTCATCTTAAATAATGACTATTCGGCAATATCTCCATGCTAATCATGTTCTCTCCCAACTCTACATGCTAATCATGTTCTCTCCCAACTTCTACATGCTAATCATGTTCTCTCCCAACTCTAATGCTAATCATGTTCTCTCCCAACTCTACATGCTAATCATGTTCATCTCCCAAATCTACATGCTAATCAGTTCTCCCTCCCACTGTACTGATAATCATGTCTCTCTCTCCCAACTCTACATGCTAATCATGTTCTCCCCCACTGTACATGTACTAATATGTTTCTCCCCAACTGTACATGCTAATCATGTTCTCTCCCCCAATCTACATGCTAATCATGTTCTCCCCCAACTGTACATGCTAATCATGTTCTACCCCCAACATCCTGTACATGTAATCATGTTCTCCTCCCAACTCTACATGCTAATCATGTTCTCTCTCCCAACTACATGCTAATCATGTTCTCTCCCAACTCTTACATGCTAATCATGTTCTCTCCCAACTCTACATGCTAATCATGTTCTCTCCCCAACTCTACATACTCACTGTACTGCTATCATGTTCTCCCCAACTCTACCCTGCTAATCATGTTCTCTCCCAACTCTACATGCTAATCATGTTCTCTCCCAACTGTACATGCTAATCATGTTCTCTCCCAACTCTACATGCTAATCATGTTCTCCCCCAACTGTACATGCTAATCATGTTCTCCCCCAACTGTACATGCTAATCATGTTCTCTCCCAACTCTACATGCTAATCATGTTCTCTCCCAACTCTACATGCTAATCATGTTCTCTCCCAACTGTACATGATAATCATGTTCTCTCCCAACTCTACATGCTAATCATGTTCTCTCCCAACTCTACATGCGTTGGAGTTTTTTCTGGATAAAGAAAGTCTTCGCTAATTTCCTTTATCTGTCACTTCATATGGGAAATATATCTCTCCTGGAAACCCTCTCCTCTGGCTGGGATGACACAGCTGCATGGAGGCGCACATGGCCGCCACTATTTCCTAATCTTATTCTCTCTTGGCTCAGAGTCATACTTCCAGCTGTATTCCCATTGCAGTAACTCCTAGTAGGCACTATATTGCACTACTGTCATACAATTAAATGAAGCTTATGTATTTGAGAAAAATTATTGTATAGTTATACATTATAGGAAACGCTTATATATTTTAGAACACAATGAACTGCAAACAACATGTCATACAATACTGCATATTTAGGAAAGTTTTACTCTCACATTATAAATAGTTCTAAAGAAACCCATATGGATTCAGTTCACTTCTTAACCCCTTCTGAGCTGCTGTGTAATGCCTGCAACAGACTTGCAGGAAGTATTATTTAGGTGGGGATGTCGTAAATATGTACCAAAATGTAACAATGTATCATGCCAGGGAGAAGGGGAGCTGCAGCACCGTCTGTACCCTAGTTAAATCACCCATGGCCTGTAAGATGGGAACAATGTTTGACAAGACTAGTATAACCTACTTATCATGTCTACTTGCATGGCTCTCAATTCCTGAACTGTTGTATTCTAGATAAGAATATACAACAAATTGGATGTTGCTGCTGACTGATTGAAAGTTATCTATTTATTTTATATGTACGCAAAACATGTAACACTTTCTGTATTTGATGAGATAGAGTGGGTTCAATCTCTGGGTAATGTCTTGGATAGTGGTGACCTATTTGTTACCATAGGAGGTAGAAATGTATTGCTAATCCCTCTGCCAGCAAACAGGTTAAGAAGCCATTGCCACAACTCGCCCGAAAAATACTTCTTGATTAGGGAGAACTCTTTCCAAGATCTCAGACTAGAGAGCTGTTCACAGCAACACAATCTGGGTTAACAGGGAGATTTCAGAACAAAGCCACGCTACAGCAAACCAGTGAGTCATTTCCTTGGTGTGGTTAGATATCCTAATCATTTTTGGGATACTTATGAAATTGAAAAACTCATGAAAATGTAAGAAATGTAGAATCTCTAACAGATAAGATCAGGGGTGGCCAACTCCACGCGTCAATGGCCACCAACAGGTAAGGTTTTCAGGATATCCCTGCTTTAGCACAGGTGGCTCAATCCGTGGCTCGGTCTTTGAGACTGCTCCATCTGTGCTGAAGCAGGGATATCCTGAAAACCTGACCTGTTGGTGGCCATTGAGATCTGGAGTTGAAAACCCCTGGATTAGATCATTAGAGGAAACCATAGAACGTCACGTTTGTGAATATTAAATGTTCCACTGATCATCTCAACTCTGATACCCTCTGCTCTAGTCCTAATAATCGTATGAATCAAGTATGAGTGTTAAATACAACAGATTTGCAACATATATGATATTTTATTAAGACATTGGGTAACCCATGTGTCATCCTTGGTTTCAAACCCTCATACTTGCTTCAGATCTTTAACAGACACCATGGCTTATAATTCAGTGTACAACAATACGTGTGCTATGTAGACCAAGACTAACATAAGGAAGGAGATGTATTTTCAATTTTGCTGTGTAAATATGTCAAAGCCCTTTGGTCAAATTTTGCACCATTGTTTGATTTGGAGAGTCAACATAATGAGTTTCCCGGGGCACATATTAGGGGGTTATTACGTTTTGCAGCTATATTGCTCCATTGTTTTTTTTACATTTACTTGATCCACAAAACTTCCAAGTCTAAAGTAGTTTGCTGTAAACTTATTTTGTTAACTAACTATGCCAGAAGATGTAGGGAATGTCATACAGCACATAAGATGCAACAGAGCAAAATGTGGAGCAATTGCACAAAAACACACACATTTCTCTTTGCAGTGAAACATTTTCTCCCATTATGAGTGAACATTGTTCCACATACAGTGGGTTTGATTATAGAAGAATACGTAGCTTCAAATAATGACTTTTCTTGTACACTGATTTCCACAATAAAGAATATTTGTTTTTGTTCAACACATTTCATTTGCTTGTGAAGAAAACAAAACAATATTTTTCAGCACGGCCTCACATACTGTGGGAGATACATGTACATTTGTGACTTGTCCAGTTTTTACACGTGTAAATAGCTCCCAGAGAATGAGACGGCACATGACAGTGTCCTGTAAGCATCTGCTCCAGTGATTCAACACCTACAGAAATCATAAATCCAAACCCTGGCGGCATTAACAAGGGATTTGTTCTGGAGAAAACAAATCTGTCCTTGTTTAACGCAAAAACAAGTTAGGAGGTGAAGTGACTGAAGCATTTTCACATTATGACACTGTAACGTACAGGTTGCCAATATAATGTCTATCACACACCGGTGAGTTTAGATCTGCATGCGAAAAAGATATATTAAAAAAAAAAAAAAAAAAAATTCAGTATGAAAATAGACTTTTGTCCTTTCTGTTCTGAAGGGATTTTATTGCTCAGTAATACTGGGGATTAACTGCACCAATTGTAAACTGCAGTGTTTCTCCAACCAGGTTCACAATGTGTCATTTTGACTCTACGGCGCTTTGTGTCAATGTATCAAGGTATTTTGTTCAACTTGTGCCAACATTTTAAGGAGTTGTTATAGGAGACGTTAGGGGAGGAGATTGTACAATAAGAGATTTTCAACATTTGCACTTAGGATTGTTGCAGTTTTCATTTCTCTCCAATAAATCCTCCAGGTGATTTAATACGTTTAAGACATATACCACTGGTGCAAATTGTATTAGATGAGCATTTTTACTTTGTGTGTTGGTGCAAATTGCTCCATCTTGAAACATACCCACCACTAAATTCATAAACTTACTAAATGATGTACAAATAAAAGAGCCTTATATGTTATTTATGGAATGTTAGTCCTTGAAATACCCCACGATTTTGTGGGATACTGCAACAATGAATATTCCCCTAAACCTTTCGTGTTGGAAGCCTCTCCTCTGTTTCTATTTGTAAACAATCATGAATCCATGAAAGAAAAAAGACAAGAAACTCAAAACACATGGTGGAGTAGGTATTTTACCTTTTTATTTGGCTTCAAAATATGTTTTTTATTACCTATTCTGTGCAGCTGCATTTTTATTATGTTCTGCTAAACTTGTTATAGGAACTAGAAGACTATGGCTATATTACATATAATAAATCTATAACCAAGTGCAGCATATATATTATGAATGTAAACATTAATTTCTTTCAGATTTTAAAAAGAATGCAACGTTTAGAGAAACAAAGACAAAAATGTCGCTTTTAATAAATCAGTGCTTAAATAAGTGTTTTTCCCCCTATTAAATAAGTGGTGTCCGAATTATAAATATTGTTAGCAATGGAAACAATCTCATTTGTAGTTCTTTATTCCTTATTCATAAAATCGAATAATATATTTTACTATTAATTATAAGACTGTCTGTGAATATTGCTTTATCTATTTTGCAAACTTAGGCCCAGATACACAAAGCTTTGATAAGTAACTTAACATTATGTTAAGGCGAAAATCCACGTGGGGGGAGCGAAGCACAGCGGGTCCAGGAAAAAACAGTCTGGGGCTAGGCAAATTAACGAAAAATATTATTTATTGTGGGTGTACAGCATGGTGGAGCAAGGATGTACGTCTGACGCGTTTCACGCTAAAATAGCACTTATTCAAAGAGTATCCATTACATCCTATAGTAATATTATGTTAATACTAACGGTAAAGGGTCGCAGTGTCACATTAACCCATGTTACCTACCGTAATGGGCAGAGCGTGATCTATAACGGATGTTAGTGATATGCAAATGATATGTACATTAGGTGTTCTCATAACATCGCATATCCAGAAAAGCCTGTTCAGGTTAATGTGGGGACTTATTGTTACATTATTTAAGTTAAACCTACAATTAGTGTTACTCCTATACAGACACTATTTCTGTAGTGTCTGGACGGTTGTAATGTCACTGTTTAATTAAAATGAAATAATATAATAGCATAATTAAAATACCATAGCATTATTTCCCTGTCATTCGTTCTCTCTCTCTACTTCTACTTACCAATGAGATGTAGTTTGGATGTTTAAAGCTATGTTTGAGGATACCATTTTAACTCCGGGAATATAACATCCAATTCCTGTTCTAGGTAACGTGATGCTACGAGTCCTGATTTTAGCGGAGCTGTGGGGATATAGCTCTTAATGTTAAACTGTACATATTACCTCGCTCTTCCCCATAGAAGTTTGCTGCTGGTAAAACGATAGGCCTTACATATACAAAAACAAAAAGAACGATTCCTGCGCTCCTACAAATTAGGCTAAAATAAAATAGTGATCTCATGAATAAGGGTTATTTTGTTAAACCCTTTGGCCAGAGCGTTTTAAGCCCGCAAGCCACGTCCAGGCATAACCAAATTTACAGGTACCTACACTGAATATATGTAATTATTGTACTGAAGAAAATCCAGCACACCCTAATAATAGATACAAAGTCACTGGTATATAACCAATTTGAAAATTTAATCAGTGCACAAATAAGTCAAACAACTGACTACGCCACACTAGGCAAACAGACAACATATAAGTAGGGCCATATATAGGATGTACAGGAGGATAAGGGATAAAGGAAAAGTAGGATGGGGCAACAAAGGGAAAGTGAGGTGAATGGTGGAAGGGGAACAAAGGAAACAAAAAAAGTGGGTCACAACGGGGGAATATAGGGGGGGCAACGTTTCGGGACTTGTCCCTTCGTCAGGCCCGTTCCCCTCAGTCCCAAGGGGACAAGAGGGTACTTCCCTCACCCCAAACCCACAACAACAGAACTGACCCCAAGTAAAAACAATAGAAGACCCTCCACAAATTCTAAATAATATTCTGATTAGATACACATACAATATCCCTAAACTAATTGGCAAAATAAGTCCACAGTTTAACTTTCAAATAGATATATTCAGGGAAAAACTACATGCAAACAGCTACAATGTATTAGTGAACTAGCACATTCATGGACTGCACATTCACTGCAAACACCCTCTAGAGTGAGGAGCTGGCTCGTGGTCTGTGTGCCCTATTAACTAAGGACTGTCTGGTTTGCATTACTCCTG
Organism: Ascaphus truei; assembly: GCA_036426205.1. Lineage (NCBI taxonomy): Eukaryota > Metazoa > Chordata > Amphibia > Anura > Ascaphidae > Ascaphus > Ascaphus truei. The sequence continues at coordinate 14,886,364 of CM071577.1, forward strand.
ATTTGCCTCCTCTCTTTGCTGCTCTCTGATGTTCTCAGTTGTTGCTGGTTTGCTAATACATAGTAGCTGTTTGCATGTATTTTTGTCCCTGAATATATCCATACAAAAGTGTTGTTGCTAGTTCACTAATACATTGTAGCTGTTTGCATGTAGTTTTTCCCTGAATATATCTATTTGAAAGTTAAACTGTGACTTATTTTGCCAATTAGTTTAGGGATATTGTATGTGTATCTAATCAGAATATTATTTAGAATTTGTGGAGGGTCTTCTATTGTTTTTACTTGGGTCGTTCTGTTGTTGTGGGTTTGGGGTGAGGGAAGTACCCTCTTGTCCCCTTGGGACTGAGGGGAACGGCCTGACGAAGGGACAAGTCCCGAAACGTTGCCCCCCTATATTCCCCCGTTGTGACCCACTTTTTTTGTTTCCTTTGTTCCCCTTCCACCATTCACTCACTTTCCCTTTGTTGCCCCATCCTACTTTTCCTTTATCCCTTATCCTCCTGTACATCCTATATATGGCCCTACTTATATGTTGTCTGTTTGCCTAGTGTGGCGTAGTCAGTTGTTTGACTTATTTGTGCACTGATTAAATTTTCAAATTGGTATATACCAGTGACTTTGTATCTATTTTAGGGTGTGCTGGATTTTCTTCAGTACTTTATTGTGTTTGAGAGGGATTGGGCCCTCTCTAGTCCGTGGCACCCCGCTTTGTGTATATTTATCTACTTTGTGTGAGTGCTGTCTATTACATTGGCTATATGTAATTATTGTCCCATGGGCTAGTGAAAAATGTGAGAAAGCCCTGAAGGGGTTAAATAAAGCATATGCTTTTGTGAGTAGGGCAATTAGCTCAATCTTGGCCAAAGCCAGTATCAGAGCCAGCGCTACTTCCAATATGACAAAAATACAGTGAAATATATATATATCTTGAAAAAAGGGTAATTTAGTTTAACCCTTTGGCCAAAGCATTATAAGCCTGTGAGCCACTTCAAGGCATGAGCATAATATCGCAGGTCCCAACAATAACTGATTTAAAATTCTTATTTACCTGTATAATTACAGGAAGAATGATCTGCATTGGATCTGTCACAACCAGCTGCATGAAAAAAGACCTGTACATATGGAAAGTGGGGAGGAGCGAGCTTAAAATCTGGGAAGGAGCGGCCACTAACCGCGAAAACAGCTGAGACCAGCTGGACAAAGTTATTAAACACACAGATACCCAGCAATCTCATATTTCTTTCTGCAAGCCTTATACATTCACCTACTCTTCAATAGAGGGTCATTAGATCGTTATTTTATGTTAGCCTAATTGGTAGGGGCGCAGGAGTCATTCTTTATGTTTTTTTTTTCCTTAAGTTAACGCTCTATCGGTACCTGGTTCTAAGTTTTTATTTACCGAATTACTCCCAATCCTGAGGTTGGCCCTGGCCTGCATTTAAATGTATGAGTGTTTTTATTTCTTCCCTGCATTTGTTTTTCTGAGGCGCACTTCCACGCATCAAAAACTTTTATTCAGTGTATCATTGTAATCGCATGTTTTATTTTAGGTACTTAATCTCCTGGTACAGAAATAGGCCAATATTCCAAAACTCAATATTATTTAAATTAAATAAAACCATGGCCTGTGAGCCGGTTGTATGGTGGAAGTGGCAGTGGCTGGATGTTGAATATTAAGCAATAAAAATGCATTTAATTTCTGCCTCATGCAATTTACAGGACATATTGTCTGAACATTTGCTATCAATTACCTTGAAGCTACAATAACACAGGTAACTGGCACTTGATTTTTGACCGAAGCGGCAGGGCTAATAATGTTGGATTGCTTTTAATACTTGGCCATGCTTCACACATAATGCAGAGCATCTAATATTTCACTAATTTAATGCATTGGCTCAATTGCCTACTATCCAAATTGCTAACTAGTATCTAATGTATAAAATAACGTACAGATGTGATCAGAGTCAATTGCAAAACTCACATTAAATTGCTTTTGTGAGATAAATTGCTAAATTAGGATGCATTTTTCATTGGCTACTGTCCCTGGATACCAACTGTATAGGGTGCTGAGGGATTATAATGATCACATCGTACGCATGTGGGTGTGCTGAGAGCGATATCTCTCTTCATCGTACATAAGCCGCTAGAGATGCTGAGCCACCAAGTCGATTATTATGATCTACTACTCGTAGGGTTGCTGAGGATGTATTATCTCTCGTACTGCGTAGGGCTGATAGAGGGATATATGATCCGTATGCGTAGGGTGCTGAGGGATTATTATCTCATCGTACTGCGTACGGTGCTTGTCACGGGAGCCCAGGGCCAACACACCAGGGACCAATTTGTCCGAGCATGGGGGGGAGTGTAGTAGTGCATTGGGGGGAGGGATGTAGCGTGCATTGGGGGTGGGGGGGAGTGTAGCAGAGCATTGGGGTGGGAGTGTACCAGTGTATGAGGGAGGTGTGTAGCAGTGCATGGGGGGAGGAGTGTAGCAGTACATGGGGGGGAAGGAGTGGAGCAGTACATGGGGGGGTGGGGAGAGGAGTGTAGCAGTGCACGGGGGACAGGAGCGAGCAGTGCAAGGGGGAAGGAGTGTTAGCAGTGCACGGGGGAAGAGTTTGTAGCAGTTGCAATGGGGGAAGGTTGTAGCAGTGCACGGGGGAAGGAGTGTAGCAGTGCACGGGGGAAGGAGTGTACAGTGCCCAGGGGACGGAGGTAGCAGTGCACGGGGAAGAGTGTAGAGTGCACGGGGAAGGATGTAGCAGTGAGGGGGAAAGGAGTGTAGCAGTGGCACGGGGGAAGGAGTGTGCAGTGCACGGGGGAAGGAGGTAGCAGTGACAGGGGGAAGGCGTGTAGCAGTGCCACGGGGAGGAAGAGTGTAGCAGTGCGGGGGAAGGAGTGATAGCGTGCATGGGGGAAGGAGTGTAGCAGAACATGGGGGGGGAAGGGTGTACCTGTTGGGCACGGGGGGAAGCGTGTAGCCAGTGCACGGGGACGGAGTGTCGCAGTGCACGGGGGCGAGGAGGTGGCAAGACCCGGAGTGCGGAGGCTTCGAGCAGTGCAGCACGACTACCCGGCAGGCGTCGATGCTGCGCAAGGGGGGGCGGGGAGACGTAAGAGGACGATCCTAGAGAGAGTGCAACAGCCAGTTGTTGGGTGTGGAAGTAAGCCCGGGCGCACAGATAGCACGGGGGAGGGAAAAGCAGGCGAAATGGGGGAGGTGTACGACGAGTGCGAAACCTGTAAGGGGCAACGGAGGGTCCGAGGAGAGGCCCCAATTGTGCTATGGTGCTGGTGCGCGGAGCCGAGAGGCTCCGTGCGAGAACGTGTTTTATACAGTGGGGAGGAGGGACGAAGGTGGCGCAGTGCACGAGGGGAAAAGGCAGTGTAGCAGTGAACACGGGGGGACAGGAAAGTGTGATGCCAGAAGTTAAGCACGGGGGAAGGGAGTGCGTAGCAGGAACAGTGAGGGAAGGAGGTAGAAGTGATGGGGGAGGAGTATAGCAGTGCACGGAGGGAAGGAGTGTAGCAAGTATCAGGGGAGGGAGTGTAGCAGTTCAAGGGGGGGGAGTGTAGCAGTACACGGGGGAAAGGAGTCTAGCAGTGCACAGGGGGAAGGAGTGTAGCAGTGCACGGGGGGGAAGGATGTGTAGCAGTACAATGGGGGGGGGGGGGACGAAAGGAGGTGTAGCTGTGCACGGGGGGAAGGAGAAGTGTAGGCAGGCATTATGGGGGGGAAGGAGGGATCGCAGTGCAGGGAGGAAGGAGTGTAGCGTGCACGGGTGTGAGGTTCGGGGATTCCTTGCTTCTCAAGTGTCACGTCACACCTGGTGCTACCCTGCCTCTGACACTTCCTCTTCACCTCCTCGTTTCAATTCTCCCCTTCCTCCTTCCCGCACCGTTCCTCGCGCCTGTCTCGGACGCACGCCCAGCCGTCACGAGCGCGGTCCCCCGCAAGGTGCGCGCTTATCCCAAACTCCCGATTCCTCCGGCGGAACTCATCGCTCGCGGCGCCCTCGATTCCTCTCTCTGCCACGTTTACTCCATTCAGCGCTGCATCACCTGCCCGTCGCCGTCCTTGGTGAGGCCCCCGCGAGCTCCTCACGCTCCCTGGCCACCCACACTGGCGCGCGCATCAGCCCTTACAGAAGGCCGGGGCACACGCTCCACTTGTAGGTCTTCCTTGAGTCCTGGTTCCGCCCCTCCTAGTGTGCAAGCCATATCCCTGTCTGATCTACCTGTCTCCTCCCTTTCTCCTTCTGACCTATCTCGCAACCCCTCACTCTTACCCTCTCCTCCTCACTCTCTCTCCCATTTGGTGCTCCCTCCTTATAATCCCGTCTGTCCTCTAGCTCATTGCTCTGCATAGACTTCTGGGACCCCTGTGTGTGCAGTCTCTATGCTGGCTCTCCTGCTCTTTCAGTGCTGGGTCCTGTCCCTGTTTACCTTTGGATTCCCTGGACTTGAATTCTGCTTTGAAATGGATTACCTGCTTTCTCGCCCCTTGGACCCTGCATTTGGATACGTTTACGACCCTTCTCCTATCCTCGAAACACTGGCTTTATTGGAGTGGATTACGGTGCTCTCTATTACCGTGAACTCTGGCACATGGACATTACTATCCAAACTTCATACACCAGGACATTGCATATTGTATGCTAACCTTGTCTCAACAGGCCCCTGGCAACGCACTACCACACTCCGGGCATGCCCTCACTGAGTGGGTGCATGTATAACCTTACCCACCTCAGTACTGGGGACTGGCCAGGTCGGGGCATAGGCATTACCAACGGGGGGAGGAGGTGTAGCAGTGCCACGGGGGGAAGGAGCTGTAGCAGTGCAGGCGGGAAAGGAGTGTAGCAGTGCACGGGGGGAAGAAGTGAAGCAGTGCATGGGACTGGGGGATGGAGTGTAGATGTAGCAGTGCATGGGGAGTAGGAGTCTGTGCAAGCAGTTCATATAGAGGAGTGTGCAGAAGTGTATATGGGGGTGGAGAGTTGCAGTGCATATGGGGGGTGGAGTGTAGCAATGCATGGGGGAAGGAGTCTAGCAGTGCACAGGGGGAAGGAGTGTAGCAGTGCACGGGGGAAGGAGTGTAGCAGTACATGGGGGGGGGAAGGAGTGTAGCTGTGCACGGGGGGAAGGAGTGTAGCAGTGCACGGGGGGAAGGAGTGTAGCAGTGCACGGGAGGAAGGAGTGTAGCAGTGCACGGGTGTGATGGTTCAGGGGATTCCTGCTTCTCAATGTGTCACCGTCACACCTGTTCTCCCTGCCTCTGACCTTCCTCTTCCACCTCCTCGTTCATCTCTCCCTTCCTCCTCCCGCACCCGTTCCTCTGCGCCCTGTCCGGACGCACGCCCAGCTGTCACGCGCGGTCCCCGCAAGGTGCGCGCTTATCCCCAAACTCCCGATTCCTCCCGCGGCACTCATCGCTCGCGGCGCCCCTCGATTCCCTCTCCTGCCACGTTACCTCCTTCAGCTGCTCATCCTGCCCCGTCGCCGTCCTTGGTGAGCGCCCCCGCGACGCTCCTCACGCTCCCTGGCACACACTGTGCGCGCGCATCCAGCCCTTACAGAAGGCGCGCGTACACGCTCCACTTGTAGGTCTTCCTTGAGTCCTGGTTCCGCCCCTCCTAGTGTGCAAGCCATATCCCTGTCTGATCTACCTGTCTCCTCCCTTTCTCCTTCTGACCTATCTCTGCAACCCCTCACTCTACCCTCTCCTCCTCCTCTCTCTCCCATTGGTGCTCCCTCCTTTATAATCCCTGTCTGTCCTCTAGCTCATTGCTCTGCATAGCTTCTTGTGACCCCTGTGTGTGCAGTCTCTATGCTTGGCTCTCCTGTCTCTTTCAGTGCTGGTTCCTGTCCCTGTTTACCTTTGGATCTCCCTGGCTTGAATTCTGCTTTGAAATGGATTACCCTGCTTTCTCCTGCCCTTGGACCCTGCATTTGGATACGTTTACACTGCCTTCTCCTATCCTCGAACACTGGCTTATGGACTGGATTACGCTGCTCTCTATTACCCCTGAACTCTGGCACATGGACATTACTATCCAAACTCTCATACCCAGGACATTGCAAGTATCTGCTAACCTTTTCTCAACAGGCCCGGCAACGCACTACCACACTCCGGGCATGCCCTCACTGCTGTGGGTGCATGTTATAACCTTACCCACCTCAGTACTGGGGACTGGCCAGGTCTGCGGGCATACAGGCATTACAACGGGGGGAAGGAGTGTAGCAGTGCACGGGGGGAAGGAGTGTAGCAGTGCACGGGGGAAAGGAGTGTAGCAGTGCACGGGGGAAGAAGTGAAGCAGTGCATGGGGCTGGGGGCTGGAGTGTAGCAGTGCATGGGGAGTGGAGTGTAGCAGTTCATATAGGGGAGTGTTGCAGTGTATATGGGGGGTGGAGAGTTGCAGTGCATATGGGGGGTGGAGTGTAGCAATGCATGGGGGGAGGAGTGGAGCAGTTCATATGGTGGGGAGAGTTGCAGTGCATATGGGGGGTGGAGTGTAGCAGTGCATGGGGGGGTAGAGTGTAGTAGTTCATATGGGGGTGAGTATTGCAGTGCATATGGGGGGGGATGTTGCAGTGCATCGGGGGTGTACTAGTGCATAGCCTGTGAGACTGGGGAATGCAACGTACTGTCGCTTAACGTTAGGAATGGGTGCAACGCTTCCTTGAGCAGGTGAACATTTCCTTATGCGTTAATGTTGGGGAGAATCAGTGCATTTCTTAGGTGCATATTTAGAGGTTTATGTCTCCAGGCAAAAGTGGTGCAATTCCGGCACGAAACACATTGTAACGGATATATGAAAGAAACAATCTTATTGATTTTATACATGTAGCGGACATGTAAAATGGCTACAGTCATCTCTCCTGCTGACAGTAAGGCCTGGTAAGTTGTGGGCATGCCAGCAGTAATTATGGAGGTTTGCCCTCACACCCTGGTGGAGTGCCCTGTGTATGGATGGGAGTGGTCACATGCTCTGACTCCATGGTTAGTGATGTCAGAGGTGTGTCAGCTTCCAGAGTATACATAAGGCACAGCACTGAGCCTAAAGTTAGTTCTGCAGGAGTTCTGCCGGAGTTCTGTCAGAGATCTGCATCCAAGTTCAAGTACTAGCTTAAGAGACTGAAAGTTATGTTATAGTAACCTAGAGGAGACTGTGTCCAGGGACCTGGCACAGGGCAGTAATCCCTGCGGGGATAGGGAATCCCTATCTAAGGAGAGATACACCTTTTAAAGGGAGGCACTGA
>CM071577.1:14895845-15053757 GCA_036426205.1 Ascaphus truei
ACGTACCCCAGCTCCTCCGCAAATCGCGATCCCCCTGGCGCGACGTCATGTGGAATTGCAACGTAGCGATGTCCCCAGGGTGCAATAGACAGGACTGGCAGCCGGTCAAAGATCAATTTCCGTCTGTGTCGGTGTCGTTTTTGTACCTCAAGGAACCGGCGTCGTGACATTCGTGTCACCCCCCCCTCGCCTGGACCCTCGCACCGAGAAGGTAGAATACTCGGACTAGGATCTCACGGGAACTTGCTGAGTAACAGCGAGGCAAGGATAGAACCGGGAGGACGACACCCTGTTGTCTAGCAGGCTGTCAGAAAGACAGGAACTTCCCCCAACGCAGGATCTTCGAGCCGAGAGCTGGAGTCCCTCGCCTCAGAACGTTGGCTGGCGACTTACGACTCCCTGCAACCCCTTCGTTACGGGTAAGATGATTTCCCTTTCACTTACTCTGCCCCTACCGCAGACGTGTAGGCAGCGGAGAGGGCCATGCCATAGGCCGCCGCCGCATCGAACGTGCGAGATCGGCTATCGGACTTCTCCGATGATGCCGACGCGGATGCTCTCCGGATGTCGTCATTGAGGAAGAATCCCGATGGTGGTTCGACCGCGATGACGGTGTTCCTCCCGGTCCGGGAGGACATCACTATCCGTGGCGACAGCGGAAACCCCAAGGAAGAGGTGCAGCGACGCTTTGGCTATCGGGGAAGGCCCTCGATCACCTACAAGGCCCAGGTTGGAGTGGCAATCCAAGGACTGATGATGGTGAGATATCCTCATTGGACCAGTCTAAACCACTACGGACAGCCAGGAACGGTCTAACCCCTTGGTCAATCCAAAACTTTCCCATAGCCTCCCAATACCGTTTCCACCTAAGCTTAAAACCCCTGCCCAATCACAAACGGTCCCCCACGGTTCCCCGCTAGTTTGGAATCTGTGACATATCATCCACGGGTGTGAAGATGGGGAGATGACACGAGACTGGTGGGAACAGCAACAGCGACAAGCTTGGCGCTAACGGAGGGGTGATCCATCGAACGGAGAGGGGAGATTTTGAGTAGTAGGTACAGTGACGCACCCGAGCCAGGATAATGGCCCGGGAGTCGTCCAGACATGTTTCCTGGCCTTCCTCCGTGATCGCGCAACTGCGATCCATCGGGGATATTTCTATAGATGATAAGGAGTCACGGAGTCGGATCATATCATCAATCAAAGAGAACCGTTGGTGGGCCCATTATTCGAAGGGTACCCGCGCTGGATGGACCTCAAACCGGTTTTCCTCATCCGTCGAGAAGATGTATGGACTCTGGTGGGCTGTGGGAGAGTTTTACCCCAGACAGAGTGACGAGGAGTTGCGGAGCGGTGGCTGCAGATTGAGAATAGGGAAATAGTAGCCCCATTGGGTTCCCTAGCATCCTTAATCAGCCCCCGTGGACCCTGATGAGCCCCTATCATGGGTGTTTGCCTGGTAAGGGCAGGTAAGGCTGACCTACTAGAATTAGTAGTCCGAGAGAACCGATTAAAATGACATTCGGTATAGATAAAATCTTCACCACGGGTTTGGAGTCCCCGTATTGAGCAAAATGCTCCCTTACCTCTCAATCGGATGAGATCCAGACAACCGTGATTAATGGGTGGCTGTAGGGAGCCATTGAATATGCACCTGCTGGGAAGGGAAGTTTCCGGTGTCGGAAGAAATGCTGATGAACGCATAGAGTCCACTTTAGTGCGGGTGTGGGGGGGCATTGCCCCGGAACATCTTAGCACCCAGGTGAATTAGGCCATGAGCAGGGACTGCTAGGCATTATCACGCTAACGGTCATAGATACTGCCTGCGGCGCAAGTTTGATTCGAGCAGTTGTGCCCGTTCTTGGCCGCAGTCAGTAGTTAGCCTGGCGCGCGCCCGAGAGTGAATGGCGCTGCGCGAAGTCAAGTAAACGGACAGAAGCGCCCTCCGATCGGAGGGGTGCTCCTCCCTACGGTGCCGGTCCGCCGGGTCCACGGAACCTCCGCCTGCCGTCTGTCCCGCGATCGGCGACACCAGGGCTCCTCGGGGAAAGCCCCTGGATCGCTTGCAGGGGGCGGCAACAGACTCCCGAAGACCGCGGACCGCAGCGTTATGACGCGCGTGCACGCCGAGTGGGCGGACACTAGCCAAGTCCGGGAAATCTCCCGGGCTGCGGGATGTATACCGGCCACACTGTAAATAAAAGTTGGTTGGTATCGGTAGTTGTAATGGGCGGAAGAGAGGTCAAGAAGCCTGACCCGAATCACTATTTTTAGGACTTTCGGTACTGATACATTAGTAGCCGGTTCGTGGCTGCCTGGTCGGGGTCGGGCTTGGGCGGAATTAACTGTAGTTTTTTGTTTACCCTATGAGATTGTATGAAAGTTAACCAATTAATGTGTTGTATTTTCCAGTGTTCCTGGAAAAAAAGGGTTATACTATATGTAAGGTCCCACAGCAGACGATGGGATACACACAGGGTGGAGATGAGGAATGTAGCGGACATGTAAATGGCTACATCATACTCTCCTGCTGACAGTAAGGTCCTGGTAAGATTTGTGGGCATTTTGGCCAGCAGTAATTTAATGGAAGTTTTGGTCCTCACGACCCTGGTGGACGTCCCTGTTACTGTGGTGCTCAATGTCGAGTTGGTCAACCGCTCTACTCCATGTTAGTGATGTCAGAAGGGTTGTCAGATATTCCAGAGTATAAATAAGGACACAGCCACTGACCTCTAAAGTTAGTCTGCAGGAGATTCTGCCGGATTCTTTCGGGAGATCTGACATCCCCCAAGTTGCAAAGTACAGCTTAAGAGATGAAAGTGTTAGTTATCGTAACCAGAGGAGACTTGTCCGGGACCGGCACAGGGCTTAGTAATCCCTTGCGGGGATAGGAATCCCTATCTAAGGAGAGATACACCTTTTAAAGGGAGGCACTGATTGCAGAATGAGTGGCTAAGAATATACTGCGAGGGGCAGCTAGCCCACATCAACCAATAAAGATGTTCTCATTCACAAACCCTCTCGTGTACATATGTGGAGTGAATGTACAGAGAGGAGCACCACGGAGGAGTTCCTCAACAGGATCATCCCCTTGCGGACGCAGGGACCCTGATGAGGTGGAGGCGCTGCACTGGAACTAGGTGAGACTCAGCACACTACCTCAGCTGCCTGTCTGGACGGGTCCTCCCCACACACCATCATGCGGGAGACTCAGGAGTCCTGTAGCCAACAGATGCACCACCAGACACTACCACACTGTAATGGGGGCCGGTTAGACCACAGGGGCCAATGTGAGATTGGGTGGGTCAGGCCGGTTCACAAAAACCGTTACATACATATGGTACATTTCCCTGCCCCCCTGCAGAATTGCTCTACGGGTGCTTTGATACATAAACCCCATAGGTCTCTGTATTTCTGATGATTGTACCTGTCATATATAATAGAAGGAAGCATACTGTATATAGCACTTCTTTGTGCTTCGATAATGTTTAACATTGGGAAGGTTCCACGAACTAATATTCTACTTCAGGAGAGTAAGATCCATAAGATTTTGGCTGTATTGGGGTATCACTCACAGAATGACAATGCTCCCAGCAGTATTCACAATGTACGGTTCATATTATGAGAAGTAAAGAAATAATAATACTTTAATCGTACAACATGACTAAATAATTAATTGTACATCTGTTTCTAAGGTGTGTTATACTGTTAATACGAAACATAGCTGAACAAAGCAGACTTGTTTTCCTAGTGACACCTCATCTCCTTATTGAGCTTAAACTAAAAGATACTTCCAAATCATAATAAAATAGGCCCAGACACATATTGATTCGGTTTAGTCTCTATCAGCATAAAACCTTGAGATTCTTTGTTTAATTATGGTCTTGCTCTTATCAAGATTAAAGATTGACAATTGTAAGCCAAGTATTATTTTATATCAATAATCTAATTAGAGCCTCTAATACAGCTTGACACAGTTTAATTTTTGTAATTTATTTTTATAGTCCCACGTGTATCTTTAGTTGTAGAAGAATGTAGTTTGCAATAGCCAAATTCCTCTCCCCCATCTTGCCTCTTCCCCCCCCCTCCCATCTCTCTCCCTCTCACCCCCCCCCTCTCTCTTACCCCCTCTCTCTCAATAGTAGTGCCGCAGGAGGAAGCCACAACCTCTATATTAACAAACAGTTGGTTAACTGAAGAAGAAGTTCATAGGTGGCTTGATAAAATGAAGTAAATAAGGCACATGGCCCCAATGGCATACATCCAAGAGTTCGTTAGGAGTTAAGTTCAGTAATAGCCATACCATTACAGGCAGTCCTCGGTTATCCGACACAATGCGTTACTCAAAAAGGTGTTGGATAGCGAAACGTTGTAAAGCGAAACACGTTTTCCCATAGGAACACTGTTTAAATGAAAGGTTCTGTTTCCTGAAGGCATTTTCAATGCTAAAATACACAAAATATTTTACGCTCTCTCTCTCTCTCTGGCCTCTCTCTCTCTCTCTGGCCTCTCTCTCTCTCACTCTCTGGCCTCTCTCTCTGGTCTCTCTCTCTCTCTGGTCTCTCTCTGGCCTCTCTCTCTCTCTGGCCTCTTTCTCTCTCTGTCTCTCTCTCTCTGGCCTCTCTCTCTGGCCTCTCTCTCTGGCCTCTCTCTCTGGCCTCTCTCTATCTTTGGCCTCTCTCTCTGGCCTCTCTCTCTCTCTCTCTCTCTCTCTCTCTCTGGCCTCTCTCTCTGGCCTCTCATTCTCTCATTCTCTCTCTCTCGTTCTCTCTCTCATTCTCTCTCATTCTCGCCCTCCCCCCTGCAGTGTAATAGACTCCTGAAGTGGTGCCCCGCACCAGATTGCCACCACGTGGTAAAAGTTCAATATCCCGACGCCAAACCCGTGCGCTGCAAATGTGGCCGACAGTTCTGGTAAGAAATGGGTGTTGGAAGCCTGAGGAAGGGGAGATGGACCCTCCCCCCAAATCAACCCAACCACACCATTGTTTGAACATATCTATTGTATCTGCCATCACATTCTCCATGGGTATTGAATCACACATTTTAACTGCCCTTACTGTAAAGAACCCTTTCCTTTGTTGCTGGTGAAATCTCCTTTCCTCCAACCTTAAGGGATGGCCCCGAGTCCTTTGTACTGCCAGTGGGATGAATAGTTCATTTGAAAGCTCCTTGTACTGTCCTCGAATATATTTGTATATAGTTATCATATCCCGTCTTAAACGCCTCTTTTCTAATGTAAATAAATCTAATTTAGCTAGCCTCTCCTCGTTAGATTGTCCATCCCCTTTATTAATTTGGTGGCTCTTCTCTGCACTCTCTCTAGTTCCATAATGTCTTTTCTAAGGAGTGGTGCCCAAAATTGTACTCCATATTCAAGGTGTGGTATTTGTATTGTATTGTATTGTATGTCTTTATTTATATAGCGCCATTAATGTACATAGCGCTTCACAGCAGTAATACACGTGGTAATCAAATAAATAACAGATAATATAAATAACAGATCATGGGAATAAGCGCTTTAGACATAAAAGTAACATTAAGGAAGAGGAGTCCCTGCCCCGAGGAGCTTACAGTCTAATTGGTAGGTAGGGAGAACGTACAGAGACAGTAGGAGGGAGTTCTGGTAAGTGCGTCTGCAGGGGGCCAAGCTTTATGTATCATGTGTTCAGAATATCCACAGTGCTATTCATATGCTTCTTTAAGCAAGTGTGTCTTAAAGGTGGATAGAGAGGGTGCTAGTCGGGTACTGAGGGGAAGGGCATTCCAGAGGTGTGGGGCAGTCAGTGAAAAAGGTTTAAGGCGGGAGAGGGCTTTAGATACAAAGGGGGTAGAAAGAAGACATCCTTGAGAAGAACGCAAGAGTCTGGATGGTGCATAACGAGAAATTAGGGCTGAGATGTAAGGAGGGGCAGAAGAGTGTAAAGCTTTAAAAGTGAGGAGAAGAATGGAGTGTGAGATGCGGGATTTGATCGGAAGCCAGGAGAGGGATTTCATGAGGGGAGATGCTGAGACAGATCTAGGAAAGAGTAGAGTGATTCTGGCAGCAGCGTTTAGGATAGATTGTAGGGGAGACAGGTGAGAGGCAGGAAGGCCAGACAGCAGGAGGTTACAGTAATCAAGACGGGAGAGAATGAGGGCCTGAGTCAGAGTTTTAGCAGTCGAGCAACAGAGGAAAGGGCGTATCTTTGTTATATTGCGGAGGAAAAAGCGATAGGTTTTAGAAATGTTTTGAATGTGAGGGGCGAATGTGAGAGAGGAGTCGAGTGTGACCCCTAGGTAGCGTGCTTGGGCTACTGGGTGAATGATCGTAGTTCCAACAGTAATGTGGAAGGAGGTAGTAGGGCCAGGTTTGGGAGGAAGTATGAGGAGCTCTGTTTTAGCCATGTAGAGTTTAAGGCGGCGGAGGGCCATCCAGGATGATATAGCAGAGAGACATTCAGAAACTTTGGTTTGTACAGCAGGTGTAAGGTCAGGTGTTGAAAAGTATATTTGTGTGTCGTCAGCATAGAGGTGATGGTTTATAAAGGGGCATAATTATGTTTACTTCCCTTCAGTCTATTCCCTGTTTAATGCAAGATAAGATCTTGTTTGCCTTTGCAGCTACTGTCTGACTTTGGGCACTATTGCTAAGTCTGCTGTCTACAAGCACTCCTAAATCCTTCTCCATCAAGGATTCTCCTAATGTATCCCCATTTAATTTGTAAGTTGCCTGTTTATTCTTGTTTCCAAAATGCATAACCTTACATTTATCTGTATTAAACCTCATCTGCCATTTACCTGCCCACGTTTCCAGTCTATCCAAGACCTTCTGGACTGAAATTACATCCTGCTCTGATTCTATTATCTTACACAATTTAGTATCATCAGCAAAGATGGAGACTTTGCTCTCTATGCCAACCTCAAGGTCATTAATAAACAAGTTAAAAAGCAGGGGTCCCAGTACCGATCCCTGAGGTACTCCATTCACAACTTCAGCCCAATCTGAAAAAGTTCAATTTATGACAACCCTCTGTTGTCTGTCCTTCAACCAGTTTTCAATCCAGGTGCATATATTATTACTGAGTCCAATTTGCTTTATTTTGTACACCAACCTCTTGTGTGGAATCATATCAAAAGCCTTTGCTAAATCTAAGTAGACCATATCAACTGCATTACCCTGGTCTAAATTGCTACTTACCTCCTCAAAGAAACAAATAAGGTTAGTTTGGCATGATCTATCCTTCATAAATCCATGCTGACTATTACTAATAATTTTGTTTTCCATTAGGTATTCCTGAATATTATCCCGTATTAAACCTTCAAGTACTTTAGTTTCCCCACTATTGAAGTCAGGCTTACAGGTCTGTAATTCCCCGGTTGTGAACTAGCTCCCTTCTTAAATATAGGCACTACATCTGCTTTACGCCAATCTTGTGGTACTGAGCCTGTGGAAATGGAGTCCTTGAATATTAAATATAATGGTTTGGCTATTACTGAGCTTAACTCCTTGAGAACTCTTGGATGTATGCCATCGGGGCCAGGTGCCTTATTTACTTTAATTTTATCAAGCCGCTTATGAACTTCTTCCTCAGTTAACCAATTGTTCATTAATATGGAGGTTGTGGCTTCCTCCTGCGGCACTACTATTGAACTTGATTCTTCCCTGGTAAACACAGAGGCAAATAATTTGTTTAGTACCTCAGCTTTTTCCTTATCTCCAATAATCTGCCTACCCATCTCACACTGAAAGGGTCCTATATTTTCTTTTCTACATTTTTTTTGTTTGTTATTAATGTACTTAAAGAACTTTTTAGGGTTGATCTTACTTTATATTGCAATTCTTTTTTCATTATCCATTTTTGTTATATTCCTTATAATTCTTATATGATGTCTCTGTCCCTTCTGACTTAAAGAATCTAAACGCCTTCCTCTTCTTGTCCATTTCCTCCCCTACCTGTTTATTTAGCCACATTGGTTTTCACTTATTTTTTTTATACTTATTACCCAAGGGTATACACTGATAAGTGTGCTTTTCTAACAATGTTTTAAAGACTGGACATTTAACTTCTACATTTTTCCCTGCAAAAACATCATCCCAATGTATTACTTGTAGATTAGTCCTCAATTTATTCAAATCTGCCTTTCTAAAGTTTAAGGTCTTTGTTGAACCCAAGTAATATGGTTTTTGATCATTTATTTCAAATGGGACCATGTTATGATCACTGTTACCCAAATGTTCTAGGACTTGAATATTTGTTATTACTTCTACATTGTTTGATATGACCAAATCCAGAACTGCCCCTCTCCTGGTTGGTTCCTCAATCATTTGGGTCATATAATTGTCTTTAAGCACCCCCAAAAACCTGTTTCCTTTTGCTGTAATGCTAATTTCATTGCCCCAGTCTATGTCTGGATAATTACAATCCCCCATTATGCAAACATGACCCAGTTTTGATGCCTTCTCCATTTGCAAAAGTATTTTGGCTTCCTCAATCTTACAGATATTTGGTGGTTTATAGCATGTCCCTACAAACATTTTCTTTATACTTTTATCTCCATGATAACTTGCTACCTGTGCTTCAAATTATTTATAGGGACCAGTCTATCCTAGGAGAAAAGTGTACCAATGGCAGTGATAGAGTTACGGGGCCAGTCCCTCCTAGGGGCAAAGTGTACTAATGGCAGTGATAGAGTTACAGGGTCAGTCCTTCCTAGGCGCAAAGTGTACTAGTGGCAGTGACAGGGTTAAGGGATCGCTTCTGGGTGATTGATAAATATTTTACCCATCTCTGACCCCTATAATACACCAAGGCACCGTGTTTAATACTCTAACACTGCACTTAGGACTGTTCCCTATCCGGGGTTACCACGCTCCTGTTGGATCCCCTATGCGCCATTTCATTGTTTATTTTAAAGCCCTGTATTTTATCGTTTGTTCCTAATAAATACATTTTAACTCATACACTTATCATCCAAGTTAGTGAGAGATGCTACTCAAATTGGGGTTCTTCTCCTTTATAGTTGCTATATCCTTGCCACCCCAATTGGCACCCTCACGTCTACATCAATTATATTAAGCTGAAGCGGGGGTCTCTCTAGTTTGTCTCAAGGACGGGGGAAAAAACACTTGATTGACACACACACTAACCCCTATCCAGAGGCCCTAACGAAATGCAAATGGATAATAACATTCCAGAAGAAACAAGCCGTCTGATCTGTGCTTCTAGCACTGAGAATGAATGAATTCTTTACTAAAAGTAGCTATTTGGGGTGTTGGGTGAAACAAAAAGTCAGTATTTTCTTCTCCCAGGCACCTATCCCCCCTCTCCTGGAAGCCCCCCGCTACAGCAAGTCTCCACTAATAGTCTGTGTCTCTTTCAGCTTCAACTGCGGAGAGAATTGGCACGACCCGGTGAAATGTAAGGTGAGGCTGTGAGGGGGGGCGGTGCCAGGGGGGGGGGGGGGGAGCCTTTGCAAAATCTAAGTAGACCACATCAACTGCATTACCCTGGTCTAAATTCCTACTTACCTCTGCAAAGAAACAAATAAGGCTCTGAAACACTCTAACTGAGAAAAGGCAACAGACCTCTCCGATTTAGCCTGCGCACTGGGTGGTAGCGCTTAGCCTGCCCAACATATGTTTCACCGTTGTGGCTTCATCGGGGGCCCTTTTCTCAGTTAGAGTGTTTCGGAGCCTTCAATGGGAAGCACAACACTCTGACTACTTCTTGTATGGTATGGATTCGAGTACAAGACACATACTTTGTGATCTTGAGATAGTTGCATATTTATTTAAGCATCTGGTCATTACTTGATAATTTGATCACCAAGACAGACCTATAGGCTCATTAACTTTTGAACCTAATGGTTTGGTAAAACTGTGTGTTTATACGTGCATATATCTGTATATAGCTGGCTCAATTGAACACTCCACCCACTATCAGTGTTTGAGCACACACAGAGCTGGTAATACTCTCCATTTCTTACATACCTAGGAGTAGTCCTCAAACGACCTAGAACTGTATTGGAACAACTACCACTGTTATATAATTATACTAACAGTGGGACAACCTTATAATTAATAGTTATTCCTAATTTACACTGTCGGTTTGAATTAGAGCACACAGACACCTCCTCCATTTTTAATTTATTTTAATCATTTTGGTTCACGTTTGAATTGCTGCAATAAATATATTTTAATCAATTTATTAATAAATAGTAATTTTTAATACAGGCATAGGTGTTTTCTTCAGTGCGGCCATTAGGGAGCTTTCTTTCTTTCCTGTGTTCATTATAATCCACATTCCCTGCCAGTACCACCTCCGCACCCTCTATTGCAGTTTTTGTTCTGTTACTATACAGGATACAATACATCTCTCTCTCCCCTCCTTTGTGACATACTCTTGGTGTTGTGCAAAGTACACAATTTGACCTTGTTTAAGGCCATCCTACCCCCATTCCTGAATATTATCCCGTATTCAACCTTCAACTAGTTTCCCCACTATTGAAGTCAGGCTTACAGGTCTGTAATTTCCCGGTTGTGATCTAACTCCCTTTTTAAATATAGGCACCACATCTGCTTTACGCCAATCTTGTGGTACTGAGCCTGTGGAAATGGAGTCCTTGAATATTAAATATAATGGTTTGGCTATTATTGAGCTTAACTCCTTGAGAACTCTTGGATGTATGCCATCGGGGCCAGGTGCCTTATTTACTTTAATCTTTTCAAGTCGCTTATTAACTTCTTCCTCAGTTAACCAATTGTTCATTCAATAATTAAGTACTGTTTTTTATTTAATATGTATTGTTTTTTTTTTATATGGATTGTATTTTTATATGGATTTAAAAAAAAAATACATTTGGGGGTTTTATATGGATTTTTTGGAGAGTATGTGTATTTTTTTTTATATGTATTTGGGGGATGGGGGTGTTTGTATATATTTGGGTAGGTGGAGGTTTTTTTTAGTATGGGGGGTGGGTTTGGGGGGTGGTTTTTTGGTATTTATTTTGTGGGTGGGATTGTGTGAGCGGGGAGGGAATGATTGTGAGGAGGGGGATTGAGAGAGTGGGAGGAGTGAGGGAGTAAGAGTGAGACGTAGGGGAGAGAAATACATGTGAGGCGGGGTGCAGGGATTGAGAGAGTGGGGTAATAGATGGTGGGGGAGAGTGAGGTGAGACGGAACGGAGAAAAAAACATGGGAAAGGGGAGGGAAATAGAGGAGGCTCGTGATGTGTGAAATGGGGAGGCTCGCAAGACCATCGACATGAGGGGGTGGGGGTGCCCAGTTGCTACTCTAGTCCTGGTCCCCGGGAAATCTGTCTGCGGCCTTGACACCAGCAACAAAGGAAAGGGTTCATTACAGTAAGGGCAGTTACAATGTGGAATTCATTACCCATGGAGACTGTGATGGAAGATACAAAAGAGATGTTTAAAAAAAAAATAAAAACAAATTGCACATCTTTTTTTAGAAAGGAAAGGTATACAGGGATATGCCAAATAAGTAAACATGGGAAGGATGCTGATCCAGGGAGTAATCTGATTGCCAATACTTTACGTCAGGAAGGAATTTATTTTTCCTCTTATGAGATATCATTGGATGATATTTCTCTGGGTTTTTTAGTTTGCCTTCCACTGGATCAGTATACTGTAAGTACAAATATAGGCTCAAGTATGTCGTCTAAATTTAGCATACTGTAGGTTGAACTTGATGGACATATGTCTTTTTTCAACCTCATCTACTATGTAACTGTAACTATGTAACATCCAAGTTATACTTTTACCTACAGAAGTCTATGAGAAATGAGTCCCACACACTTAACACATGTTATCTTCCATCCATGTGTTACCTACAGCTTTCAGAGCGGATGTAACAGATCCAGAACAGACATTTAATGATACTTAAACCTGTTGAGCTCTGTAAAAGAAATGTAACCTTTGCAATGTTAATGGGCCCTAGGGTTTAACGGCTTAGTGAGATGGACGACAGCACAGGGCAGGTTGCTGACTTCATATTTATCAGCAATGTTTTTGCTATTTACAAGAGAAATCTAATTACAAATATTAGGATTCAACACTTTTCTATGTGCATTAATGGCCAGTTACCAGTATTGCAGTTCTCATCCCTAGCAAAGCGTATCCAATGGTCTTTCTCATGGTCCATAATGGGAAAAGCAATGGACTTTGCTCTGTCGCTGTAATATATAAATAGATCATTAATAAAGTAATAACTGTACTTTAACTTTTCAATTCTTCCCAAGCCATACTAAAGTGTAGATATTGGTATACACAAAATTATGTACCCAGCACTCATAAATTACCAGTGAAGCCAAACTGATTTAATCTGCAATTAGAACACAAACCTAAGGGGTGCAAGTAACACAAAAGTGTGTAGTGTATGTGACAAGGAGGGAACGGGAGAAACCGCTGAAGGGGAAAATCCCAGGGAAAAGGGGGGGAAGTGCGCTAATACAGGGGAAGGGGGGAAACGTTTTGGGGTGAAATCACCTTCAGACCGTTCCCAAAGCGCAAAAAGGTGTCTGATGGTACTTCCCTATGACTCTGTTAAAAAAATCTCCCTATGAAAGAGTGAACAACCAGATGTAAACAATGAAAAAACGAATGACACTCCAAATGGAGATAGTGCAATAAATAAGTACAGCACCTATTGTAGTGTTATAGGGGGTGTTGGGCTCCTAAATCAAGTTCAATGAAGGCCCATCTAGGCAATATGCTGAGCTCAAAAATCCCAAATATAGGACACTACACAATCCCTAACAGGGACACTAAGAGTCATTGAGTAACTTTGCTCTGCAATACTCATAGAGCCTTCATAAAGAATGAGTGGCTCAGTGAGTAAAGATACTGAGTTTGAAGCAGGAGAACCTGGTTCAATTCCCAGTGTCAGCTCCTTGTGACCTTGGGCAAGTCACTTTATCTCCTTGTGCTTCAGGCACCAAAAAACTAGATTGTAAACTCTATGGGGCAGGGACCTGTGCCTGCAAAATGTCTCTGTAAAGCGCTATGTAATACTAGCAGCGCTATACAAGAACAAACAATTATTATTATTCATGTCATGTATTATTTGTATTGCAGCTATTAGAGTGTGTAGGGCTGGTCTTATCATGGTATCCTGGATCCAACATTCCCTTTGTTGAAGATGCATTTCAGATCTCCATAAGAAAGTAAATATGGGACAATATTGACATTTTGTTTTACACATAATAACTAGGAATTATTTCACTAAAATCCCAGTATGACGCTCATAGATGTGGGCCATGTTTACTAAACAATGCTATTTACTAAGCCTATTCACCTGAATGTGCATAAGGGGTCTTCCGGCATTGCACCACTTATTAACTATGGGCCAGAACGTTTTGGTATCAGAACATACATCTCTAAATATATCTTTGACACTTATACACATATATATGTTGTGGTTATTTTGGGGGCTCAATATGAGCTTATAGGTGTCCTGTATGTTTTGTAATTCTTGTTCAGCTGGTCCTAGCTCATTTGGAGGGTGGCTCCTCCTTCCCTAGTTTGAAGCTCACCCCCTCCCACTTTTAAATGGTTAAAGCTCATTCCATTCCACCTTCCACACTCATGGGAACTTGCATGCTGTTTGATTGCGACAAATCTAATACAGAGTGCTTTTCCTGGTATTATACAGGTTAATAAGAGCTTCAATCAGACTTAGAACTATGCAACTAATTTTGACAGGTTTATTAAAAATCATTCTTCCTGGTAATGTACAGGTTATTAAGAAATGTATATTAGTGTTAGGACCCTTGAGACGTGGTCTGCCTTGGAGGGGCTCAAGGGCTTACAACACTACAATTTGTGTCATTGGATGTAGCACTGGCTGTGTCTGTGTTTCATATTCTGTCTCTGGTTTTAAATATATATTGCCATGCTCCGTAGCACTCCTCTTTGACACTTATACGCATATATATATATATATATGTTGTGGTTATTTTGGGGGTTCAATATGAGCTTATAGGGGTCCTGTATGATCTCTAAATATAAGTATTTTTATTTATAAAATTATGCATCACCTTTGCTAATCTTTGCTAATAGTATTTTGATTTCATCTGAATTAATAATGTCTTACCATGTAAAATCTTGCTTCAATCCCAAACTGAATTTTTCTTTATTCTTCAACTCCGTAAACTAGAATTATGATACAAAAAATAGGAAAGGTGCGATATTTCCTGTAATATCCACTGCTTTATAATCAATTAGTGATATACATTTTTTTTCTTCAAATTGTGCCACAATAAGTTGTCTGCAAATATATAATTAAGTTCTCCGCTGAATAAAAATATAATCATATTAAACACTCCAGGGTGGCTTATAACGCATACCTTGAGCAATCTAAACAAAACCTGATATGCAATTATAAGTCAAGATGTCATTAGCTGTAATTGTTACTGAAATAGCTACATGGTTCACAGTTCAGAAGAATGTTGATGAAAAGTTGATTTTCTTTTATGAAGACAGGCTGCTGTCACTGCTGCAGATATAACAGTATTTCATTAATAGCATTAATCCCCGTGACCGTATTGGTTCGGCATCTGGGTCTAAGAAGATGAGGTCAGCATGCAAGATGCTGTGGCCTGGAAATGATTTCATGGATCTGCAATGCAGATGGATTAATTCCAGTACAGTACTGTAAAGTAAACATGGTTCAATTCTGGCTACATCACAGCCTTCGTTGCTGTGGTCTGGATCAGGTTTTGATGAAGTAATTTCCCATGAGTTTAGCACTTAGAAAACATATAGGGCGTCCTTCTTGGATGGGCTTGGTCTTTTTTGTTCCCCATTAAATTGCCCTTTATAAGTTACACATGGACCTTTATGATTTGGAAGAGTTTCAAACAAGACCCATATGGTTTGTGGCACACTATGCCCAAACAATTGGATGCATGACTTGGGATTCATTTTCGGCACATGTGATGGAATCAATAACAAATGATATAACACTCAGTGCGATATCATCCGTAGATACACAGCATGAAATGTGTAAAGCCGAGTGCTTCACATTGTCAATCAAAAAATCCTTTCACCACACTGATTAACCAAGAACAGAGTCATGACACCCACAGCACTTATCCAAAATATTTAGGACCGTGTTACTAATCAGAAGACTAAATTAGTCTCCAGGCAAGGAATGTGATGGCACCAGTAACTCATTGATGGATTAACAATGTATCATTGTAATAATATTTTGATAATGACCTAATTGTAAAACTTGATAACTTGTGTTATCTATTTTATATTTGATCTTGTCATTAAACCATTCACTTTTATATTGCAGGAGTTACTTGCAATGCATAGTAGAGAAATAATGTACAGTGTGCCCCTAAGGCAAGCAAGGTCGTGTTTCATTAGCAAGGTTATTGTGAGCCCTTGTGTGTCACCTTTGTTTAAAAATAAGTTGATATTTTGCGCATACCAGCAGCATGTGAACATTTGTTTTTTGTTTTTATATCTTCCATTGACTTACATTAAGTAGTGAGTCATTTTTTAAGGATAAATAAGAAAAACCTATATATTTGTCAGCTGAAAAAAGACTATTGTACTACTGTGTGCTTCTGGATAAAAGCATTCAGGATGAAAAAGACACACTCACACACTCACACTCCGGTCTCCTCCCCAGTTACCAGTTGGTTATGTGCAATGCACAGTGTTTTTCATACGGTTACAGATATCATGGGGTTTTCGTTTTGTCTGGTGGTAGATTGCTGCTGAATGTCCCTTTGGTAGTGTGTGTGTGTGTGTGAATATTTACACCTTACATGCAATATCTGTGCTTTTAATCCTACCAGAAATCTCCCAAATGTGCACACTTCTGGCTGGGACTGTGGCACATAACTCATTAACAAACTTTTTATACGTTAAATCTGTCAGCAGGCAACATTGCAACTAAATGAAGTGTTGTGAGATAGTTATGACCAGACTTACAACACAACTATGCTTGATACTAAATCAATTGGCATTTCCTTATCATACCTACAAACATGCATGTAATAATCTAATGGCACTTAAACGTGTTGTACTGTAATAACTGGAATCTTAGGGGTTTCATCTCACTGAGATAGAAGACATAGAAGTGCAGGTTAATTGCTTCACTTTCCTAATAACAGGGAAATACATTAAATCTAAATCTAGAAAAAGGGTGAATGTAAATATACCTAACATGAATATAAAGAGCAGGGGTGTATTTACAAAAAAAATTAAAAACAAATACTGTAGATGCACCTATATATAACAAATTAGGGGCCTAAATCTATATTCAAAGTGGCAATTCAGATCATTTTCAGCCGAAAATCCCTATTGAACTTGTTGAAGATTTTCAGCCTAAGCTTTGGACTATATAGACCAGGATTGGCTAGCTCCAGTACTCAATGGCGACTAACAGGTCAGGTTTTCAGGCCATCCCTTCTTCAGCACAGGTGGCTGTCAGCAACTGCATCACCTCCTATGCTGAAGCAGGGATATCCTGAAAACCTGCCCTGTTGGTGGCCCTTGAGGACTGGAGTTGCCCACCCCTGATGTAGGCTGAGTTAGCCCCTAAGAATCAGGAATAGATAAAACACAATACTTTGCATACATGATGTTTAGAAAATCATTCCTAACGTTGATTTCTATTCAAAACATTCTCTGGAGTGAGCGCATAGTTCCATGTGAAACCCGAGTGTACGAAAGGAAATGAATGTTCTCGGGGTTCTGTGTGCGGCTCCAGTACAGACATGATGCACAGACATGATGTTCCAGGAAGAACACTTAGGCCAGGGGTGCCAAACCCAGTCCCCGAGGACCACCAACATAGATATCCCTGCTTCAGCACAGGGGGTGTAGTCTTAATGACTGAGCCACTGATTGAGCCACCTGTGCTGAAGCAGGTATATCCTGAAAACTTGACCTGTTGGTGGCTCCCTTGGACTGAGTTTGACACCCCTGGCTTAGACTCAAGTCGTCAGCTCAAGTGGACATTTTTGCAGAGCCATCAATTATTTGCAGACTACTTATTAAAATAATTTCTGAACTCCCCCCCCCCCAACTAAAGTAAGCATGCTTCAATATAAGGCAATACCAAGTATGCTACAAGAAGCAAAACTAGATCACGTTGCATGTTCACGAGCAGGACTGCTCTATGATGGCGTGAGCTATTCATTAAAATGTGATAGTGCCAATCGGGTCCTTATCGGAAACTTCCATTGAAATCCACCGAACAGCTAATAACCCCCTCAGAGAACCAAGGTAATTCATGCATTAAGGCAGGACCAAATTTACTAAGTGATGCTAAGCTATAAGACCCCTTATGGTCCATCAGTCAGTCAATATGGTCCCTTCTGAGTGCAGTGCACAGTTCTTATTGATAGTAGTGTTATTGCTGGCTAAAATGAATCAGCATGAATCTTCTTCATAGATTTCATTATACACAAGTCTCTTCTTCATATTGACTTCAGCATCAGAGCCTTTTCTCCGCATATTATTAGCTTAAGGGTTTTGGGGGCTTTTAATATGGTTTGGAAGAAAAAATAAAAGTATATACTGTATATTGCAGAGAAACAGAAGGTAGCTGTATGAACACACCTGTTTGTGTTATGTAATGTAACTAAATACTTTATTGCAACCTTTTGTGGACTACGCTTCCCCCTCCACAAGTGAAAGATATCAAACAGCAGACACATTGATATTCTTGTATACTGTATATTCAGTTGAACTATTATGATTACAATTTATCTTGAGTAAACCAATAAATATTTAATAATAGAATGAAGATATTTTTTACCCAAATAAGAAAAACAGAAGACACCATTAGCCAAATGTTTATGTTGTGTAAATGATGTTACATTTGGGAAATATAGTCTATAAATTACATTAAAATATCGGGACAACTCCGTACTTTGCTGATCATCCTAGTGAAGTTCTAGATTGTAAGATCATTGGGGCAGACTTCTTTTTACCGCGTTGTGGAATATGTTGGTGCCAAAGAAATACAAGATAATAATAACTTTCCTATTGGGACATAGAAGATCACTATACTTTATAACAGTTACCTTACCACAGACTACTTCATATTAATAATCTCGGGGCGGCGCGCACACACTTGGGTCTGAGCCTACGTGGAACACGTTGCCCTCCGCACCGCTATGCCGACTGTGACAGAAACGCTACGTCCTGGCAAAGAGCCGCCTGGAACATGTTACCTTGAAGGGTTGAGGGACGCCCACTGATGTCTTCAGGGATCACTGGTGGTCCAATAATAGCCGGGCGAGAAACCCTTTTCTTACAGTCCGTGGCAGATTTTAAAAAATGCCGCCCGCAGGCACTTACTTGGTACCACCTGC
Source organism: Ascaphus truei (assembly GCA_036426205.1). Lineage (NCBI taxonomy): Eukaryota > Metazoa > Chordata > Amphibia > Anura > Ascaphidae > Ascaphus > Ascaphus truei. The sequence continues at coordinate 14,914,188 of CM071577.1, forward strand.
CTCCTCCAGCGCTGTGCCGTTCTGTTGCCATGACAACGCAGTCCGGGCCTATCGGGCCTAATGGAAATTCCGCCACTGGTCACAGAGGTCTATAACCCGACTAGCCCCCTGTTTGTATTTTACTCCTGTTTGGATACGTACTGTATGTAGTACAAAGATGTGTGTTTAGCAGCATGTAATACTTTTTGACACCTCATTCACCAGACTCCTGGTAATATGTTAATCCATTCACTTATGCATTTAAAGACCTCATGTAGTATTCATCGTGCGCCTACCCTGCTTCCTTCTGTATATACTCTATACTTCCTTCCACTTTGTTGCTACAATAGACACTTGTAAGGTCCATTCAAAGCTGATGTACAACTGTGCCTATGAATCGTTATAATGAAGGTCCATTAAAGTCTTATACTTAGTCAATATGCGGCTTTGTAATCATTGCCATTGTCCTGCAGACTAGCGCAGGTCTGGATTTGTTTATCCAACTCTAAATGATAAAACTTTGACTGAAAAAATGATATTTTTAGAAACCAAAAATCTGTTTATAAATAATATACATCTCATTTAAATTGCTGCACAGAATGACATTTCTTGCTGGCAGAAAGCTGGGATCATACATGAAAGAAGTTTATCCCGCAGCCAAACATTCCGAGACACACACTTTTGCATACAAAGAACCTAATAACAAATTGCTTCCACACTATGCTATAGCTGGAAAATCTTCCAGGGCCAGGGGTTAACAAACTTAAATGTTTAAAGAGACATGAAATGAACTGTTTCCGCTTTCCATCTGGCTTTTATCAATATTCAGTCGCTTTCAGAAGTACAGCTACACAACCAAAATACACAATCTCCTTAGTCAGATAATTCAATTTTGTAAATGAATTGCTTATGTGTCTATAAGTAAATGCATTCCTTTGCCATATTGGGAACTGTCAATAAATATAGTCTAGCAGCAAAATGAGGCTTATTTTAAAGTGGTTCCCCCCACCCCCCAGGAAGTAATGCATTGAGAGTTACCTCTCGTTTTCAAGTACGGTATGTCCTGGGCACAGAGTTATAACAATACATGGTTACATTATAAGAACAGAGGTTATACCAGGGGTGCGCAAAGTGGGGGCACGTGAGATTTTTCTGGGGGGGTGGGGTGCAGTGTTGCAGAGGCCCCGTGCTCTTCCCCAAGGCATTTAAATTAAATGTCGGGGATCGCGTGAGGCGTCTGTAACTCTAAACTTACCTTGACTGCCGGCATCAGGACATGTGTCCATGGCAACGCAGTGTCAAATAATGCCGCGGGGTCATGTGATGTGACATCACACACGTCAAATGACGCTGCGGGTGATATTACATGAGCCCCGCATCAAGGCACCTCCACCTCCCCCCCCCCCCCCAGGTGCGAACACCAGAGGAGGAAAGGCAGGGGGGCGCAGCAGCAAAAGTTTTCGCTCCCTGGGTTATACATGTACAGTCAATTCACAGACATTTCATGGACAGATAGAGTTGGGAAATTAGGTGCAGGGGCAGTGGTAGGATTAAAACATTTTAACAACCGGTTCTTACCTGGGTGGTGGGCGGTGTCTAACAGCATCTCCGGCATCTATTTCCCTGCAAAGCCACTCAAAATGGCCGTGCGGTGTCACATGGCGCCGTGTTGCCATGACAACGGACGCCGCAAAGCGTCGCGACGTCACATAGCATCTCGTTGCCATAGCAACGGGCGTAACGTGATACACTTAAGTCATGTAGCGTTCCTGTTGGTTTTGCAAAGCTGCGCCATTTGACGCCACGCGGCCATATTGAGAGGCTTTGCAGGGAGATGCTGTGAGACGCCGCCCGCCAATGAAGGTAAAACAATTAAGCAACGGTTCGGTGAACTTGTGAAATTTTAGCAACAGGTTCGCGCGAACCAGCAGAATCCCACCGCTGTACACTGGGCTTACTCCCCCCAACTCCTCCTACTGACTCTCCCCAAGGTGCATGCTGGGGCAGAGACGCAGGATGTGATACATCTCATTATAATGTGTGCACCATGTAACTCCTCCCCAACTCCTCCTACTGACTCTCCCCAAGGTGCAAACTGGGGCAGGATAGAGAAATATGGAGCAGGGTGCAAATACCACAGCTTTGCTACCAAATTGCCTTGATACACAGACCCTGAGTGTGGAGGAGTATATTTGGAGGTGTGCTCTGAGATGCAGAGAGGCTGTTTCGTGGAGTTCTTTGTATATAACGAGTGAGCCTGGAAAATATGGGTAGTTAGGGACTTGCACAGGGAGCAGAAGTGCATAATTTCCAGGTTTGAGTACTGTTATTGTACAGTATACTAACAGCACGTGGAAGAGACCTGAAAATGTGTCATGTCAAGAAAACGTACTTTGGTTTTGTTTATACTAGAAGAGCAGGTGCCCAAACGGTCCAATCTACTGTCAATTTTGGAATTCTCCATTTCCCAGTCTGCAAAAACTAAAGGGATCAATACATTAATTTCACAAACTTGACACCTTGGCATTCAATTGTAACTACATCAGCTACAACGTGTATCTCTGTTCTCACTTGTTCTCACCATAAAGGGTCAGGTCCTAGGGACACCCCCGGCCAGGTAATGATTTACCTGAGCGACTAACTGTAACAAACTTTCCCTAGTCTGTTCAATAATTAGTTTCATATGCAACCAGGAAGTGTCAAGTAGTTTATTGTCCAGCCCGTTAATACCTCTTAACAGGTTTAGGATAAACACTTCTGCCACAAGGTTCACAAGAAAGGAAACAAAATCCTTTTTAAACAGAAATACATAAACAAGGCTTTCTGATTCCAATATAATCACTTGGCTCCTGTCTCTTCCCTGGATGAAACCAGAATTAACTTTATGCTTCAACGCCGAAGGCTGCGGCGGCGTGCGCACCGCACACAAAGTAAAGCCCTTTATGGGGCAGGCCTCAGTCGGCATGTATGCGTACACGCACAAGGCGCAATGCGCAACCGCCTTTGCCAAAAGACAAGATTTTTGTCTTTCGGTGCGGCGGCCGAGCGTTGTCCACGTCATGGTGGCGGTTCAGCCAATGAGGGCCAACCAATCGCGTGACGTCATGGCCGCCCCCCTGCCTTGCCTCCCCGTCGCGAGTTGCCTGAAGTCCATCAGATCACTCTGATGCAGGGAACGGGTGCCACCAGGGACCCCGTCGAACGTGTAACGCGGGCACTGGGGTGGTAGCCTTAGTGTGTTCTCAGAAGCCTGACTATATAGCTCCGGAGATTGGCTGCAGGTGCTAGCCCTCTGCCTTAATTAGCTGCTGTATTTTGAGCAGGGGAGTTTCCAGCAGTCGGGCAGCATGCCTGACAAAATCTTTGTTTGTACGGCTGGTCTGTAAACCCCATCACACTAACCAATCACACAATCGCATATAATGTAAGTGCACACTTGTTCTTGGTAATTACAGGAGATTCATAAACTCTGATCTGCTACCCTAGTGCTGAGCAGAGGGCTGAGAAACACTGGGTTATAGTTGGAGATTACGGTTTTTGGTTTTAACCAAAAGAATACAGCAGGGCTCCGCTTTACAGCCTTCCGCTCATAAGGCGTTTACTAATGTATACCCATATTCATTAGGTTGGGCGCTTGTTCTGTTTTTCCGGCAATTTTCGGCATGACGGGCACAGCAGTAAAGTATCCGGCTCTCACTAAGCAACAGTTTTAGCGCGTGCACAACTCCTTGTCAGATGCCATTTGTCGGAGAAACAGTCAGTTTACAGCTCTGCATCTCTGTTTTCAAAGGTACAATACAGTACAGTAGGGCCGCGCTTTGCGGAGATTTCCGGGACCCTCCGTATGAGCGGGACCCCTGTAAAAGCTCTGCTAATTCATCATCTTGCACTTCCAGATAAAACCAATAAAAAATTTAAATAAACAAAATTTCCTAATGAGTAGGAGACAAAAGCAACATGGCGGGCGTTTGGAAACGATAAAAATGTGCACCAGTGAACACCAAACTCAATGGTGTCTATTTTTTTTTCATTGTAAAAAAAATGAAAATGCCATAAAAGGATACAAAAAAAAAATCACAGAGTTAGCAAAAATATAAACACCTAAAGCTCACAATTCTTTGCGATAGTAAAAGGTTTTACAGAGGAGTAGGATTTTTAAGGAGACGCGTAATTCAGACCCATTGTGCACCATGGGGATAATCGGCCAATCAGCACACCACTGATTTCACACTTTACTCCGGTCAAACCATTCTCCTTCCTATTTTCTTTATTCCACTTCCTGAAACTTTAACTTTTCCCTCTGATGTTTGATCCATACATTACCACACGGTGACGCACCATTCTGAGCTTACCCCCATAACACAGAGTGCATTTATTCAGACCCTGTAAAATCACTTGCCTTTTAGTGCATCATCTGGAAAATTAGAGTCATTATGGAAATGATTTTGGAAACAAGTAAACAGCAGGAGGCAGTCAGAACGAACTTTTAAGTTCTGTTTTTTAAAATATACAGTATCTTAAATCAATAACATTTATCTATGGCTCAAAACGTTGGCTACATTAAGATTCTGAAATAAGTTATTAGCTGGAGAGCAAAGGTGTATGGGAAAGCCAGTCCACACACTGTGTTTCAAATCTAAGGACACATGGGTAAAGCGTCACAGTTCGTACCAAATGGTATAATTTACATTGGGATCTGGTTGTTTGACAACTAGTGGAGCTCTATTTGTGAAAATGATAATGTTTATTGCAGTTACCCTTGTGCTGACCTGGTGTGTACGAATTGCATCTAATAGAAGTTCCACAGCTCCTTTCACAACCCTCCGTTCAGATGTAGAAAAGTAAGATGCTAAACAGTTCTAGTAAAAATTCCAGATGTCGAAGGGAATTATTACTCCCACCAAGAGAAAGGCATGCAAAAAGTTTCCTAATAATGAGAGCACACAATTAAACAAGAATAAATAATGTAAAAACTGTAATATTGCATGTTTTTTCCATATGGATCGTTCCAGTGGGATTTTTGCATTCATAATTTTGTATATTCTTGGTCCTGATTTCTTTTCCGTAGTGCTTTGCAATGTATTATTTCAATGACTTCCTGTATTAAAATGTTAGCGAGTAAGGCACAGGTAGATAAAGTCTAGATCAGGAGGATATGGCAACAAGTTCTATACAAACATCTCCTGGGACTTTTTTTATTTTTTTTCCACACAGTCAAAAATGATTGTGTAATTTGGAAATTGAACCACATGAAAATGTCAGCAGCGTTCACATCGACATGAATTATATATTGCAAGTTTTTATTAAATGTAGTAGGAACCGAAATAAGCACAAAGGCATCCAAGGTGTGTGTGCTATACAGAGCAAATACCCATAACTTAAACACTTAAAATGTGTGATATATAATCTCGAGACACAAAAAGAAGAAACCCCACGTAAAGCACTCTGATAAATAATGAATAAACTTTTTTGTATATTATAGGCCAAAATAAAAAAATATATATAGAGAGAGATTATAAGATATATATACCTGTGTGTATGGGGGGAGGGGGAGGAGAGAGAGTAACAGGGGACGGATGGAGAGGAGAGAGGAGAGATGGAGATGAGAGGAGAGAGAGGATGGAGGAGAGAGAGAGAGAGATGGAAAGAGGCATGAGAGAAAGAGAGAGAGACCACCACAGGGAGGAGAGAGAGAGAGAGGAGAGAGAGGAGGAGATAGAGAGAGAGAGAGAGGAGAGAGAGCATGGCCTGCACCCCGACTGTCTGGGAAACTATGGTCTTCAACTCAGCCTATCAGTTTTACCCGGCGGGTACTAGAGAAGGGTGGCTAAAACCTGAGAGGTGGGAGGGATCGTTTTATGGGGCCCATCACAAGCGGGCTGCCCGGAGGAACGGTCAACACCGGACGGCACGTTGCACCAATTTGCGGGGGACACTTGTTATTATGGCCTATGCAGACATTTTTTATACGATTAAATCGGCTGACCACCCGGGGGACCAGGCTAAGAGAACCGACGCAGTCCCCTGGCGCACTGTGGATAGACGTGCGAGTCCCGGAGAAAGGGGGACTGGAGCCGGTCAAGTCGGGCTGGGTCGGCCGGCAACCGCGACAGTCGGGTTCACTCCCGGACCGCACGAGAAGGGAGAATACTGGACGAGGCTCTCCGGGAAACTTGAGGATGGTAACACGAGGCAAGGATAGAACCGGGGATGACGACACCCTGTGGTAATAGCCAGCGTCAGAAGAAAGGACCAGGAGTCCCCGCCGATCGGCGAGCCCGAGAGACGGAGCCATCCGCCTAAGAACGTTGGCGGCGACGGCGAGAGACGCGGCACCCATGCGGGAGGGTAAGGATGAGTCCCTCACTTACTTTGCACCAGCAGACGGTTTTTGTAGGAGCGGAGAGGGCAATGCCCAGGGCCGCAGGCGCACCCGTGGAGAGACGGCCCACTTCCGTGAGGACGACGGCGAAGCTCGGATGGTAGCATGAGGGAAAAAGAGATCCCGAATGGCGGGTTCGAACAGCGATGACGGTGTTACAAGGTTTCAGGGAGGGACATCACACCGGTGGCTGGCAGACAGCGAACCCAAGGAAGAGTGCAGCGACGCTTGGCGACGCGGGGAAGGTGCCCCGATCACCTACAAGGCCCAGGAGTTGGAGGGGCAATCCAAAGACTGAGGAGGGTGAGATATACTCATTGGACAGTTACGGACAGCCAAGGAACGGGTCGTAAAAGTGGGGTCCAATCTTGCCCACAGCCCACATACCAGCCATAGATAAAACCCCTGCCCCAATACACCACGTCCCCGGGGTTCCCGCCTAGTTTGGAATCTGTGGCATATCATCAGGGGGAGAGGGGAAGGAGACGGACTGGGGAACGACAGCGCGTGGCGCTAAGGAGTGGGTGATTCTCGCGCGGGGAGAATTGAGAGGGTCATGACAGACCCGAGGCCAGTGAGTCAGGGCCCCGGGATTCGTCCAGATGTTCCCTGAGTGATCCGCACGGTCATCGGGCGTATTTCTATGATGATGATAGGGAGTCAGGGAAGGTCGGATAGATTAAAGAGAACGTTGGTGGGCCCCCATTATTCGAAGGGTTACGCCGCCTGGATGGACAGCACTCGGTTCATCATCCGAGCGCGAGGATGTAGTGGACTATGTGGGCTGTGGGAGAGTTTACCCAGAACAGAGGAAAGAGAGTTGCAGGACCGGTGGCTGCAGATTGAGAATAGGTAAATAGAGCCCAGGGTTCACTAGCATCCTATCAGACCCCGTGGACCATGATGAGCCCCTATCAGGTGTGCCTGGAAGGGCAGGTAAGGTGACCGACTAGAATAGTTAGGGCCGAGAGGAGGAGTGAGAACCATAATGGCTCGGTATAAATCTTCACGGGTGGAGTACCCGATGTCCTGAGCCTCTCAGGGATGAGATAGAGACAACGGATAGGGGCTAGGGAGGCCATTGAAAGCACCTAGTGGAAGAGGGAGTTCGTGATAGGAAAAAAAAAAAAAAAGGGGGGGACAGGCTGAGGAACGCCTAGAGCACTTAGTGCGGTGGGGGGGCATTGGCCGAAACATCTATAAGCACCGGGTGAAATATAGGATGAAGGGGGAGCTGGGCCTAGGCAGGTTATCACGTCACGGTCATAGATATGGGCGGCCAAGTTATTCGACATGCACCGTCTTGGCCGCAAAGCAGTAGCCTGGCGGCGCCCTGAAGAGTGACGGGCCAGCGACAGAAAAAGCAAGCGGAACGAGCGCCCTCCGTCGGGGTGCTCCCCTACCGCTGCCGGGTCGCCGGGTCCCCCGGACCGCCTGCCGCTTGTCCCGCGATCGCGGGACACCAGGGGCTCCCTGGGAGCCCATGGAGCGCAGTTTGCAGGGGGCGCCACGCTCCCGAAGACGCGTGACCGAGAGTCTATGACGGCGCGGCACGCCGAGGGGCCACTAGCAAGCCGGAATCTCCCGGGCTTGCCTGGCGGTACCGAGCCACACTTTAATTAAAAGTGTGTCGGTAGTGTTGGGCGGAAAGAGAGGTCAAGAAGCCTGATTCCCGATTCACTATTTTTAGATTGGTAACTGTACATACGCGGGTTCGTTGGTGCTGGTCGGGGCGGGGGCTTGTTTTGTTGGGGCGGAACTGTACTGTAGTCATTTTGTTATCACCATGAAGATTTGTATGAAAAAGTAACCAACTAGTTGTTGTCATTTCAGTGCTTCTGGAAAAGAGGTTTTATACAAATTTAGGGTCAAGCCGAGAGATGGGATTCACCAGGGGGAGAGGAATGTAGCGGAACATGTAAAAGGCCTACAGTCACTCTCACTGCTGACAGTACGGACTGGTAAGTTGTGGGCATGCCAGCAGTAATTATGGGGTTTGCAAGCACACCACTGGTGGAGTGCCTGTGTATGGATGGGGTGGTCCACATGCTCTGACTCAATGGTTAGTGATGTCAGAGGTGTGGCAGCTTCAGAGTATACATAAGCACAGCACTGGCTAAAGTTAGTTCTGCAGGAGTTCGGCCGGAGTTCTGTCAGAGTCTGCATCCAAGTTCAAGTACTAGCTTAAGAGACTAGAAGTTATTATGTTATAGAACTAGAGGAGATGGGTCCAGGGACTGCGCACAGGGCAGTAATCCCTGCGGGGATGGGAATTCCCTATCTAAGAGAGATACACCTTTAAAGGGACAGGCACTGATTGACAGAATGGGTGGCTAAGAATATACTGCGGGGGCAGCTAGCCCACATCAACCAATAACCGTGTTCTCATCACCAAACCTTCGTGTTTCATATGTGGATGAATGTACAGAGAGGAGCACCACGGAGGATGTACCTCAACAGGATCTCCCCTTGCGGACGCAGGGACCCTGCTGAGGTGGGAGGCGATGCAAGGAACTGTGAGACTCAGCACACGACCAGATGCCTGTCTGGAGGGTCCTCACCCACCACACCATTCATGCGGGAGACTCAGGGTCTGTAGCCAAAAGATGCACCACCAGACACTACCACACTGTAATGGGGGACCTGGTTTTAGACACACCAGGGGCCAATGTGAGATTGGGGTTGGGTCAGGCCGTCACAAAAAACCGTTACATACATATTGTAACAGTTCCCTGCCCCCCTGCAAGAATGGCTTCTACGGGTGCTTTGAATAATAAACCCCATAGGTCTTGTATTTGATGATTTGTACCTGCATAATAATAGGAAGGAAGCATATGTATATAGAACTTCTTTGTGCTCGATAATGTTTCAATGGGAAGGTTCCACGAACTATATTCTACTTAGGAGAGTAAGATCCAAAGATTTTGCGTATTGGGGTATCACTCACAGAGGACAATGACTCCAGCAGTATTCACAATGTAGCGTCAATTATGAGAAGACGAAATAATAATTACTTTAATCGTATACAAACATGACTAATAATAATTGTACATCTGTTTCTAAGGTGTGTATACTGGTTAATACGAAAATCGCTGACCAAAGCAGACTTGTTCCTAGGACACATCCATTACCTTATTGAGCTTATCTTAAACTAAAGATACTCCAGAATCATAATATAAAATAGCCCAGCACATCTTGATTTCGTTTAGTTCTATAAGCATACAAAACCGTGAGCTTCTTGTTTAATGATGGTCTTGCTCTTATCAAGATTAAAGATTGACAATCCGTAAGCCAAGATATTTTATAGTCAATAATCTAATTAGAGCCTTCTATACAGCTTGGACACAGTAATTTTTGTTAATTATTTATAGTCCACGTGTATCTTTAGTTGGTAGAAGAATTGTAGTTTGAAATAGCCAAATTCTCCCCCCATCTTGCCTCTTCCCCCCCTCTCCCATCTCTCTACCCTCTCACCCCCCCCTCTCTCTTACCCCCTCTCTTCAATAGTAGTGCCGCAGGGAGGAAGCCACAAACCTCTATATTAACAAACGTTGGTAATGAAGAAGAAGTTAATAGGTGGCTTCGATAAAATGGAAGTGAGTAAGTAAATCGGCACATGGACCCCTAATGGCCTACATCCAAGAGCTTCGTTAGGAGTTAAGTTCAGTAATAGCCATACCATTACAGGCCAGTCCTCGTTATCCGACACAATGCGTTACTCAAAAAAGGTGTTGGATTACGCAACGTTGTAAGCGAAAACACGTTTTTCCCATAGGAAACACTGTTTAAAATGAAAGGTTCTGTTCCTGGACGGCTTTTCAATGCTAAAAACACAAAAATATTTTACGCAGACAATAGATATGAGCACACAACATAAATTATATAGTGTCACATTTTTACTGTATTAATATATAATATATCATTAATATATAATATAATTACAACATATAATATATTATATTACTGTTAGTATACTAAGTATACACAGCTAACCCCGTTATAACCGGGTCTTGGGGTAAACCCGAGACCACCGCGTTTACTAACGGCGGTCGCGGAAAAAAAATGGCCGCCGCGCTTTAGCGCATATTAATCCCGCGTGCGGAGGGACAGGAGATGGGGAAGCAACGGGCATTGCCCTCCGCTCACAGATTCAACCATGTCAAGCGGGACAGGCCGCGGGGAGGGTAGAGGGAAGGGGATGTCCCCTCCGTCCCAGCTTTCCCATGTCACTGCGGGACAGGCCGGCGGGGAAGGAGATCAGGAGATGGAGCGGGGATATGTCCTCCTGTCGTAGCTTCCCTTCAACAGCGGGACAGGCAGCGGGGCAGGAGATGGGAGCGGGGGATGCCATTCAGCGTCGCCGCTTACTCAGATCCCGCTGCCTGCATGGAGCGGTGGTTTTATTAGGAGGGGGTTTCTTCTCCACACCGATTTCATGGCGCTCCCGCTGGCACCTGCGCGGGAGCGAGGGGGGGGGGAGCGGGTGGTGGTGCTGGTCGCGGCCTTTCCTATGCTCCGACCCCACCACCCGTCTTGTAGAGGAGAGAGTCTGTGTGTGTGTATGTATATATGGGAGAGAAAAGTGGTGTGTGTGGATGTGGGTGGAGTGTGTGTAAGTGTCTGTGAGTGTGTTAAGTGTCTGAGTGTGTGGGTGTGAGTGTCTGGTGAGTGTCTGAAGGTGTATTAAGTGTGTCTGAGTGTGTGTGAGGTGTGTGAGTGTGCGTGGGTGTGTGTTGAAGAGTGTACTGTGAGTGTCTGTGTGAGGTCTGTGAGTGTGCGTGAGTGTGCGTGAGTGTGCGGTGAGTGTGCGTGGTGTGCGTGAGTGGCGTGAGGGGAGTAAGTGTGCGTGGGTGGCGCTTTGAGTAGTGAGTGTATGGTTCGTGAGTGTGAGTTGAAGTGTGCGGGAGGGTGCGTGAGTGTATGTGCAGTGTCTGTAAGTGTGTAGTGAGTGTGTGTGCAGTGTGTTCAGTGTTGTGCAATGAATGAGGAGATGTGTGTGCCAGTGTACAGTGTGGTGAAGTGTGAGCAATTGGGAGCAATGAGCAGTGTGTGTTTGCGGTATGCAGTGGTGTGCAGTGTCTGTGCAGTGTGCAGTGTGTGTGCAGGTGGCAATGAGAGTGTGTGTGCAGGTAAAGTGTGTGTGGCAGTGCTGTCAGTTGTGTGCGAGACTGTGAGCCAATGAGCAGTGTGTGTGAAGTGGGCAGTGGTGGACAGTGTGAGCAATGAGCGTGTGTGGCGTGTTGCGTGTGTGTGCAGTGTGTCAATGAGAAGTGTGTGTGCAGTGTGCAGTGTGGTGAGTGTGTCAGCTGTGTTGCAGTTGGTGAGCAAGAGAGCAGTGTGTGTGCAGTGTTGCAGTGTGTGGCAGTGTGTCAGTGTGGGCAGTGTGAGCCTATGAGCAGTGGTGTGGAGTGTTCAGTGTGTTGCAGTGGGCAGTGGTGTGCATGTGCAGTGTGTGTGAAGCAAGGGTTGGCAGTGTGAGCAATGAGCAGTGTGGTGCAGTGTGGTGCAGTGTGTCAGTGTCTGTGCCAGTGTGAGCAATGAGGAGTGGTTGTGTGCAGTGGCCAGTGTTGTGTGCAGTGTGGCAGGTTGTGCAGGTTGTGGCAGTGGTGAGACAATGAGCAGTGTGTGTGCAGTGATGTGTGAGTGTTCAGTGTGTGCAGTGTGAGCAATGAGCCAGTGTGTGTTGCAGTGTGCCGAGTGTGTGCTGCAGTGTGTCAAGTGGTGTGCAGTTTTGTGAGCACAGAGCAGTGTGTGTGCAGTTGTCAGTGATGTATGCAGTGTGCATGCAGCTGTGGCAGTGGTGATGTGAGCAATGAGCAGTGTGTCGGCAGTGAGTGTGTGCAGGTGTGCAGTGTGCAAAAAAAAAAAAATGAAAAAAAAAAAAAAAAAATGTAATTTTTTTTTTTTTTAAAAAGGGAGCCACGGGAAAACCGGTATAACCGAATCGCGGTATAACGAGGCGCGTTATAAGGGGTTTAGCTGTTATATAGTATTATATACACAAACAACTTTAAAAAAAGCGTCGTAAGAGATTTGGATAAGCCGTTTTGGCGTTGTAAAATGAATATAGTATGCATTGCATAGGGTGGAGAAGCATGCGTTGTAAACTGAGCATTGTGTAAAACGAGGGAAGCTGGGTACATTTAATATTCAAGGACTCCAGTACCACAGATTGGCGTAAAGCATGATGTGTGCCTATATTTAAAAAGGGAGTAGATCCAACAACAGGGAAATTACAGGCGCTGTAAGTGACATCCAATATTTAACACCCTCTCTTTTGGTATTATGTCCTGATAGTAAACAACCATGAATTCAATCATCTGTATGTAGAGGTCTAAAAATTAGTAAATACACCTCGGTATGAACAACAACACATGAATATTACACAGTTGTCATGCTTAAATATAACCCCACAAAAATTAAGCCAAAATGAGAAGCAATGTGTGAAAAAACTAAGTCACATCCTTACTGCTTCATAGGGATTAAGATGCTCAGTAGCAGACGGTGTGTAATCCATGCCCTGATTAATTGATCATCAGCAAGTGGACAACTCTATAAAAGCGAGTTTTTAGACCGTTGCTGGTTGGAGCATTCAGGTTTGTGTTAACACAATGCCAAAGAGGAAATGACATCAGCAATGATCTTGGAGAAGAAACAATTGTTGCGCCCATCAATCTGGGAAGGGTTATAAGGACCATTTCCAACAATTAAAAGTCAATCAGTCCACAGTGAGAAAAAGATTATTCAAAAGTGGGAAACAATTCAGAAAGTTGACAATATTCCCAGGATGTGGACGTCCCAGCAGCAAATTCACCCCCCCCCCAAGGGTAGGACCGCGCAATGCTCAGAGAAATTGCAAAAAAAAAAAAACAAGATTTACATCTCACAGACCTCTACAGGCCGGGCAGTTAGCATGTAAATGTAAAGGTCATACAGTACAATTAGATAAAAGACTGAAACAGGTATGGGTTTGTGGAGGGTTGCAGGAGAAGGGCTCTTCTCTCTAAAAGAACATGGCAGCCACGGCTTTAGGTTTGCAAGGTTGCATCTGAACAAAACCCAAACTTCGGAAACAATGTCTTGTGGACAGATCGAGACCAAGTGGAGATGTTGGCCATAATGCCACAGCGCAACTTTTGGCGAAAACCAAACAGGAGCATTATCAGCACAAACAACCTCATACCCAACTGTCAAGCAAGGTGGTGGCAATCTTATCCCGAACAGCTAAATTGGGTCATGCAACAGGAACTTTATCCAAGAACACCAAGCAAATCTACAACAGAATGGCTTGAAAAAGAAAATAATCAAGTTGTCTGTTGCAAGGGCCAAGTCAAGTCCGATCAACCCTATTGAAATCTGTGCCGGGACCTTAAGAGAGCTGTGCATTAAACAAATGCACCACAAACTCCAATGAAACTGCAAGCAACCGTTGTAAAGAAGAGTGGGCCAAAATTCCTCCCAACGAATTGCTGAGAGATTGATAAGTCATACAGAAAACGATTACTTAAGTTATGGCTGCTACAAGGTGGTTCTATTCTACAAGCGTATTAAATCTAAGGTTGACTAGTTTTTCCCACAGGCTTCTCCATTTGTGGCTTTATTTTGTAAGATAAATTCATGACACGGTGTAATTGTAATATGTCATGTATTGTGTGTTCATCTAGGTTGTATTTACCTAATGTTAAGAGTGCGTAAGGAAAAGTGATTGTTATTAGGTCCTGTATGTAAAACCAGGATTTCAAGAGGGGGTACTTTCCTTTTTCACATGACTGTATATCTATGTATTGGGGGTGTTTTAATCATGATTACATAGGACATAGTTCCATAGTAAATGAGGTTGAACAAAAGCGACGGTCCTCCAAGCTTAACCTATGCTACATTTATTTTTACACAGATACTATTCCTATATTCTATACATTACTTATTATCTAGTGGAGGCAAACAAAAAACCCAGAGTCATATCATCCCCACGATATCTTCATAAGGGGAAATATAAAATCCTTCTTGGCTCAAGAATGGCAATCGGATTAACCCTGATAACATCATTCCCATTATATTAATTTGGTATATCCCTGTATTACCTTTCCCATCTAAAAGATTTCCAACTTTTTTTGAAACAATCTATTGTATCTGCCATCACAGTTCATGGGGAATGAATTCCACATTTTAAATGCCCTTACTGTAAAGAACCTTTCCTTGTTGATGGTGTGAAAGCTCCTTTCCCACGCTTAAGGGATGGCCCCCGCCGAGTCCTTTGTACTGCCCATGGGGATGAATAGTTCTTTGAAAGCTCCTTGTACTGTCCCCAAAATATATTTGTATATAGTTATCATATCACCTCTTGACGCCTCCTTTTCGAATGTAAAATAAATCTAATTTAGCTGCTCTCCTCGTAGATTGTCCATCCCCTATTAATTTGGTGGCCTTCTCTGCACTCTCTTAGTTCCTAAGTATTTTTAGGATGGTGCCCAAAATGTTGTACTCCATATTAAGGTTGTGGTCTACTAGATGTTGTAAAGAGGGCATATTATGTTTACTTACCTTCCCTTCCATGCCAGTTTGATCCAAAGATTAAGATCTGTTTGCCTTTGCAGCTACGCATGACTGTGGGCACTATGCGAAGCCGCCTGTCTACAAGCACTTCCTAAAATCCTGGTTCTCCCATCCAAGGATTCCCCCAAAGATCTCCCATTTAATTTGATAAGTCGCCTTTATTCTTTGCATCCCAAAATGCATTAACCTTACATTTATCTGTATTTAAACCTCATCTGCCCATTTATCTGCCCACGTTTCCAGTCTTCCAGTCCTCTGAAGAGAAATTACATTACTGCTTGATTCTATTACATTACTTAATGTAGTATCATCAGACAAGATTGGATGGAGACTTTGCTCTCGATCCCAACCTCAAGCGTCATTAATAAACAAGAGGTTAAAAAGCAGTGGTCCACAGTACGCTCCCTGAAGGTACGTCAATCACGGACTTTAGCAACCTGAAAAAAAGTTCCATTATGACAACCCTCTGTTGTCTGTCCTTTAACCAGTTTTTTCCAATCCAGGTGCATATATCGACTTGCGTCCAATTTTCTTTATTGCTGTACACCAACCTCTTGTGTGAAACCCGTATCAAAAGGCCTTGCAAAATCTAAGTAGACACATTCAACTGCCATTACCCTGGTAAATCTACTACTACCTCTGCAAAGAAACAAATAGGCATTGAAACACTCTAAATGAGCAAACAAAGGAAAAGGCAACAGACTCTCCGATGTAGCCTGCGCACTGCGGGCTATTCCCCCCTTAACTGCATTGACCTTCCTCCCCTTGTCTCTTTGCCTGTTCTACCCTTTTTTCCCCTCCCTCTCCCTCCCTCGTCTTGTCACCCTGGTGTAATGTCGCTCCGTTCCCTTTTTCCTCTATTTGAGCTTTTCCCATCTCGTCTTCTTTCGCTCAGTTCCACTTCCCTCTTCCTTTTGTTCTTTATGCCGATCCACCCCTGTCTTTTTAGATCCCCTCTCTTGGATTCTCCCCCTCTTATCTTCTCGCCCTCTTCCCTAAGCCTACCCGGAGCGCTTAGCATGCCCCAACATATGTTTCCCGTTGTGGCTCATCGGGGGCCCTTTCTCAGTTAGAGTGTTGCGAAGCTGCAATGGGAAAGCACAACACTCTGATCTCTGGTATGGTATGGATCGAGCAAGACACATACTTGTGATCTTGAAAGTTGCAGATTTATTTTAAGCATCTGGTCCTTATTGATACTTTGATCACCAACACCCAAAACAAACCCAAAAGACAGACCTATAGGCTTCATTAACTTTGAACCTAATGGTTTGGGTGAAAACTGTGTTTATACGTTGCATATATCTGGTATATAAGCGGGTCATGAACACTCACCACTATCAGTGTTTGGAGCACACACAGAGCCGGTAATACTCTCCATTTCTTACATACCTAGGAGTAGTCATCAAAGACTAGACCTGTATTGGAACAACTACCAAGGTTATATAATTATCTAACAGTGGACAACCTTATAATAATAGTTTCCTAATTGAACACTGTCGGTTTTCTTTTGGGGTTGTGAATTAGAGCACACAGACACCTCCTCCATTTGATTTATTTTAATCATTTGGTTCACGCTTTGAATGCTGCAATAAATATATTTAATCAATTTCTTAAAAATAGTAATTTTAATACAGGCATAGGTGTTTTCTTCAGTGCGGCCATTAGGGCGCTTTCTTTCTTGTCCGGCTGTTCTATTATAATATCCACAATTCCCTTGCCAAGTACCACCTCCGCCAACCCCTCTTATTGCAGTTGTTTGTTCTGTTACTATACAGGGATACAATACATCTCTCTCTGCCCCTCCTTTTGGAAATATCTTGGTGTTGTGCAACGTACACAATTTGACCTTGTTTAGGCCAACCTACCCCCATTCCTGAATATATCACGTATCAACCTTCAACTAGTTTCCCCACTATTAAGTCAGGCTTACAGTCTGTAAATTTCCCGGTTGTGATGAATCTCCCTTTTTAATATAGGCACCACATCTGCTTTACGCAATCTTGTGGTTGACTGAGCCTGTGGAAAGGGTCCTGATATTTAAATATAAGGTTGGCATTATGGAGCTTAAACCGTGAGACCTCTTGGATGTCTGCCATCGGGGCACGGTGCCGTATTACTTTAATCTTTTCAAGTCGTTATTAAATTTTCCTCAGTTAACAATTGTTCATTCAATAATTGTAGTACTGTTTTTTATTTAATATGTAGGTTTGTTTGTATATGGATGGATTTTTATATGGATTTAAAAAAAAAATACATTTGGGGGTTTTATAGGATTCTTTTGGAGAGTATGTGATTTTGTTTATATGTATTGGGGGATGGGGGTGTTTGTATATATTTGGGTAGGTGGGTAGGTGGAGGTTTTTTTTGTATGGGGGTGGGGGTGGGGGGTGGTTTTTTGGTTATTTATTTTGTGGGTGGAGATTCTTGTGTGACGCGGGGAGGGAATGATGTGAGGAGGGGATTGCAGAGAGTGGGAGGAGTGAGGAAGTAAGAGTGAGAGGTAGGGGAGAGAATACATGTGAGGGGGGGGGCCAGGGGATTGGAGGGAGTGGGGTATGGTATAGATGGTGGGGGAGAGTGAGGTGAGACGGAACGGAGAAAAAAACATGGGAAAGGGGAGGAGGGAAATAGAGGAGGCTCGTGATGTGTGAAATGGGGAGCTCGCAAGACAATCGACATGGAGGGGGTGGGGTGCCCAGTTTGCTACTCTAGTCCGGGTCACCGGGAAACTGTCTGCTGGCCCTGACACCAGCAACAAAGGACAAGGGTTCATTACAGTAAGGGCAGTTTATCAATGTGGAATTCATTACATGGGACTGTGTGGAAAGATAGATACAAAGAGATGTTAAAAAAAAAATAAAACAATTGCACATCTTTTTTTAGAAAGGCAAGGTATAAGGGATATGCCCAACAAATAAGAAAATGGGAGGATAATCCAGGGAGTAATCTATGCCCAATACTTTACGTCAAGGAAGAATTTATTTTTCCTCTTATGAGATCTCATTGGTAGGATATTTCTCCTGGGTTTTTAGTTTGCCTTTCCACGGATCAGTATACTGTAAGTACAAATATAGGCTCAAGTGTATGTCCGTCTAAATTAGCATCTGTAGGTGACGGATGGACATATGTCTTTTTCAAACCTCATCGACATGTAACTGTAAAAACTATGTACACATCCAAAGTATACTTTTACTACAGCAAGTCTTGAGAAATGAGTCCCACACACTTAAACACTTTTTTTTGTACTCCCTCCATGTGTTACCACGCTTCAGAGCGGATGTAACAGATCCAGAACAGACATTTAATGATACTTTAACCGTGAGCTCTGTATGTAAAAGAAATGTAACCTTGCACGAATGTTAATGGGCCCAGGGTTTAAACGGCTTAGGCTTTAGGGAGATGGACGACAGCACGGGAGGTTCTGACTTATATTATCAGCAATGTTGCTATTTTACAAGAGAAATCTAATTACAAATATTAGGATTTCACCACTTTTCTATGTGATTAATGCAGTTACAGTATTGAGTGTCTCATCCCTAGCCAAAGCGTATCAATGGCTTTCTCATGGTCCATAATGGGAAAAGCAATGGACTTTGCTCTGTAGTTGTAAATATAAATAGATCATATATATTAAAAGTAATAAATTTACTTAAATTTCAATTTTCCCAAGCCAACTAATAGTGTAGATATGTATACACAAAATTATGTACCAGCACTCATTAAATTACCAGTGATTCGAAGCCAATGGTTAATCTGCAATTAGAACACAAACCTTAAGGGGTGAAAGTAACACAAAAAAAAAGTGTGTAGTGTAGTGACAAGGAGGGACGGGAGAAGAAACGCTTGATGAAGGGAAAAACCCAGGGAAAAAGGGGGGCGAAGTGCGCTAGAATACAGGGGAAGGGGGGAAACGTTTGGGGTGAATACCGTCAGGGACGTTCCAAAGCGCAAAAAAAAAGGTTGTTCTCGATGGTAATTCCCTATGACTTGTTAAAAATCCCATATGAAAGATCTGTATGTGAACAACCAGATGTAAACAATGAAAAAAACGAAGACACTCAAATGGAGGAAGTGCAATTAAATAAGTAAAGCACCTATTGTGGTTATAGGGGGTGTTGGGCTCCTAAATCAAGTAACGGACAGGCCCATCTAGGGCAATATGCTGAGTCAAAAATCCCAACTAATAGGACACTACACATCCCTAACAAGGACACTAAGAGTCATGAGAACTTTGGCTCTGCATACTCATAAGAGCCTCATAAAGAATGAGTGGCTCAGGGTAAGATACGAGTGAAGCAGGAGAACCTGGTTCAATGCCCAGGTCAGCCTCTGTGGACTTGGGCAAGTCACTTATCTCCTTGTGCGTCAGGCACCAAAAAACTAGATTGTAAACTCTATGGGGCAGGAGACCTTGCCTGCAAAATGTCTTGAAAGCGCTATGTAAACTAGCAGCGTATACCAAGAAAAAACAATATATATTTCATGTCATGTATGATTTGTATTGCAGCTATTAGAGTGTGTAGGGTGGGTCTAGTCATGGTATCCCTGGAGCCAAAATTCCCTTTGTGACGATTGCATTTAGATCTCCCAAAGAAAGTTAAATATGGGACAATATGTACATTTTGTTTTACAAGAATAACTAGGAATTATTCACTAACCAAATCCCAGTATGACGCTCATAGATGTGGCCATGTTTTACTAAAACAATGCTATTTACTAAGTCTCACCTGAATGGCATAAGGGGTTTCCGGCATTGCACACCCACTTAGTAACTATGGGCCAGAAGTTTGGTATCAGAAACATACAGCTCTAAATATATCTTTGGACACTATTACACATTATATGTTGTGTTATTTTGGAGGGCCTCAAATGAGCTTTAGGTGTCTGTATGTCTTTTGTAAGTCTGTTCAGATGGCCTAGCCATTTGGAGGGTGGCTCTCCTTCCCTAGTTTGAAGCTCACCCCACTCCACACTTTAATGGTTTAAAGCCCATTCATTCAACTTCCACACTCAGGGAACTTGCATGCTGTTTGATTCGCGGACACAAATCTAATACAGAGTGCTTTCCTGGTATTATACAGGTTAATCAAGAGCTTCAATCAGACGTAGAATATGCAAATAATTTGACAGGTTTATTTTAAAAATCATTCTTCTGGTAAGGTACAGGTTATTAAGAAAAAACTGTATATTAGGGTAGGACCCTTGAGACGTGGTATGCCTTGGAGAGGGCTCAAGGGCTTACAACCACTACAAATTTGGTAATTGGATGTAGCACGGCTGTGTCTGTGTTTTCATATTCGTCTCTGGTTTTTACATATAATGCAATGCTCCGTTAGCACTCCTCTTTGGACACTATACGAATATATATATATATATATGTTTGTGGTTATTTTGGGGGTTCAATATGAGCTTATAGGGGTCCTGTATGATCTCTAAATATAAGTATTGTTATTTATAAAATTATGACATCCTTTGCTAGTCTTTGCTAATAGTATTTTGATTCATCTGATCTAATTAAGTTTACAATTGTAAAAATCTTGCTTCAATCCCAACTGAATTTTTCTTTATTTTCCCACTCGTACACTAGAATTATGATGACAAAAAATAGGAAAGTGGATAGTTCTCCTGTAATATCCACTGACTTTATAATCAATTTAGTGCCAGTACATTTTTTCTTCAAATGGTGCCACACTAATGTCTGACAAATATATAATTAAGTTCTCGTCTGAAGAAAATTATAATCATATTAAAACACTCCCGGGTGTGGCTTAGAACGCATACTTGACAATCTAAACAAAACTGATAGGCAATTATAAGTCAAGATGTCATTAGGGTAATTGTTACTGAAATCGCTACATGGGTCACAGTTTCAGAAGAATGTGATTGAAAGGTGATTTTCTTTTATGAAGACGCTGCTGTCATGCTGCGATTATAACAGTATTTTCATAATAGCTAATCCCGTGACCGTATTGGTCGGCATCGGGTTCTAAGAAGAAGATGGAGGTCCACATTGCAAGTGCTGTGGCTGGAAATGAATTTCATGGATCTGAAGCAGGATGATTCCTGCCAGTACAGTACTGTAAAGTAAACATGGTTCAATTCTGGTACATCACAGCCTCCGTTGCTGTGGTCTGGATAAGGTTTGATGAAAGTAATTTCCCATGAGTTTAGCACTTAGAAAACATATAGGCGTCCTTCTTGGATGGGCTTGGTCTTTTTTGTTCCCATTAATTGCCCCCTTATAGTTACACATGGAACTTTATGATTTGGAAGAGTTTCAAACAAGACCCAGTGGTTTGGGGCACTATGCCCAAACATTGGATGCATGAATGGGATCATTTCGCACCTGGAATGGAAATCAATACAAATCGAAAAACATCACAGGTCGATTATCATCCGTAGATACACAGCATGAAATGTTGTTAAAGACGAGTGCTCTCACATTGTCAATCAAAACAAAAATCCCTTTACCACACTGATTACCAAGAACAGAGTCATTGGACAACCACACAGCATTATCCAAAAAGATTAGGACCGTGTTACTAATCAGAAGACTAAATTAGTCTCAGGCAAGGAAATGTGATGAGCACAGTAACTCATTGATGGATTAAAATGTATCATTGTAATAATATTTTGATATGACCTATTGGAAAACTTGCTACTTGTGTTATCTATTTTAGATTTGATATTGTCATTAAACCATCAATTATTATGCAGGAGTTACTTGCAAGCATAGTTAGAGAAATAATGTACAGTGTGCCCTAAGGCAAGGCAAGTCGTGGTTCATTAGCAAGGTTATTGGAAGCCCTGTGGTAACCTTTCGTTTAAAAATAATGCTTGAATTTTGCGCATAACAGCAGCAGAGTGAACATTTGTTTTTTGTTTTTATATTTGATTGGATCTTACATGAAGTATGAGTCTTTTTTTAAGGATAAATAAGGAAAACACATATATTTGTCAGACTGAAAAAAGACTATGTACTAATGTGTGCTGCTGGATATAAAAGCATTCAGGCTGAAAAAGACCCACTCACACACTACACTCCGGTCTCCTTTCCCCAGTTACCAGTTTGGTAGTGCAATGGCACAGTGGTTTTCATACGGTTTACAGAGATCATGCGGGGGTGTTCGTTTTTGTCTGGTGGTAGATTGCTGGAATGTACCTTGGTAGTGTGTGTGTGTGTGTGAATCTTTCACACCTTACCATGCATATTGGGCTTTTACTCCTACCAGAAATCTCCACAAATGTGCAACTTCTGGCTGGGACTGTGGACTTAACTCATTACACAAATTTTTATCGTTAAATATGTCAGCAGGCACAAATTGCAACTAATGAAGTGTTGTGAGATAGTATATCGGACAGTAACTCAACACAACATATGGCTTGATACTTAACCACCAATTGGCATGTCCTTATTCATACCTACAAAACATGATGTAATAATCATGCGCACTTAAACGTGTTGTACGTAATAATCGCGAGAATCTAGGGGTTATCTACTGAGTTAGAAGACATAGAAAGTGCAGGTTAATTGCCCTTCACTTCCTAAATAACAGGGAAATACATTAAATCTAAATCGAGAACAAAGGTGAATTGTGAATGTAAAATACCTAACATGATATACCGGAGCAGGGTGCATTGATTTACAAAAAAAATTAAAAACAAAATATGTTAGATGCACTAGTATATAACAAATTAGGGCCTAAATTCATAGTCAAAGTGGCAATTCAGGATCATTTCAGCTGCCGAAAACTCCTATTGAACTGTTGAAGATTTGTCAGCCTAAGCTTGGACCTATTAGAACCAGGATTGGCTATCCAGTATCTCAATGGCCGCTAACAGGTCAGGTTTTCAGGCCATCCTTCTTCAGGACACAGGTGGCTGTCAGCAATGCATGCACCTACTATGGTCGGCAGCAGGGAAATATCGTGAACAACTGCACCTGTTGGTGGCCTTGAGGAACTGGAGTTGTCGCACCCCTGATTTAGGCTGAGTTAGCCCTAAGACTCAGGAATAGATCAAACACAATACTTGACCTACATGATGTTTAGAAAATCATTCCAACGTGATTCTATTCAAAACATTTCTCTGGAGGTGGAGCGCAATAGTTCACAATGTTGCACCGAGTGTGACGAAAGGACATGAATGTTCTCGGGGTTCTGTGTGAGGCTCCAGTACAGAGACTGATGCGCAGAACAGAGCAGATGTTCCAGGAAGAACACTTGAGCCAGGGAGTGCCAAAACCCAGTCCCCGAGGACCACCAACATAGATATCACCTGGGTCATCAGCACAGGGGGTGGTAGTCGTTAACTGACTGAGCCACTGATTGAGCACCTGTGCTAAGAAGGTATATCCTAGAAAAAACTTGACCTGTTGGTGGCTCCCTTGCGATGAAGAGTTGACACGAGCTTTTCTACGACTCAGTGTCAGCTCAAGCTTGTAGTGGACATTTTTGCATGAGCATCACTTATTTGCAGGACTACTCGATTAAAATAATTTCTGTACACGCCCCGCCCCCCCAACTAAAGTAAGCTGCTTCAATATAAGGGCAATACCAAGTATGACATAAGAAGCAAACTGATTCACGATATGCATGTGGCTCACGAGCAAGGCATTGCTTATTGAGTGAGCGGGTCGTCGAGCTTAGTTCTATAAAATGTTGTAGTGCCAACAGGGGTCCTTATCGGATAGGAACTTCCATTGTAAAATCACCGATCCCCGAAAAGCTAATAACCCCCATCAGAGAACGCCAGGTATAGCAGCGTAAGCAGGACAAAATTTACTAATGATGCTAACTAGAGACCCCTTATGGTCCATCAGTAGTCAGTCAATAGTGGGTCCCTTCTGGAGTGCAGTGCACAGTTCTTATTGATAGGAGGTTATTGCTGGCGAATACTGAAATGAAGATCAGCAGGAACTACTGTTCTCATAGATTCATTTCTACACAAGTCTCTTCTATCATTGACTTCAGCCTATCAGAGTCCCTTTTTCTCCGCATATTATTAGCTTATAGGGTTTGGGGGGTCTTTAATGGGTTGGAAGAAAAAATAAAAGTATATATGTAATTGCAGGAGAAACGAAGTAGCTGTATGACACCACACCTGTTTGGTGTTTGTAATGTAACTAAAAACTTGATCTGCAAACCTTTTGTTGGGAACGCTTCCCCCTCCACAAGTGAAAGATAGCAAAAAGGCAAGACACATTGAATATTCTGTGTATACTGTATATTAGTTGAACTATTTGGATTACAATTTATCTTACGAGTAAACCATATAATATTTAATAAAGAATGAGAGATATTTTTACCCAAATAACAAACAGAAGACACGTATTAGCCAATGTTATGTTGTGTAAATGATGTTACATTTGGGTCAAATATAGTCTATAATTACATCGAGTAAAATCGGCGGGCAATCCCGTACTTGCTGCTGCATCCTAGTGAAGTTCTAGATGTAAGTCATTGGGGACAGAACTTCTTTTTTACGAGCTGTGTGGATATGTTAGGCTGACAAAGAAATACAAGATAATAATAAACTTTCATTGGGACATAGAAGATCACTATACTTTATAACAGTTACCTTTACTGGACAGAATCATGTATATAAATCCTCGGGCGCTGCGCCGCACACACTTGGGCTTCTGAGCCTACGGGAACACGTTGCCATCCGCACAGCTAGGCCGACTTTGTGACAGATACCCGCTACGTCTCTGGCAAAGAGCGCGATGGAACCATGTACCTTGAAGGGCTGGACGGTGGACGCCCACTGATGCTTCAGCGGATCATGGTGCGTCCAATAAAGCCGGGCGAGAAGAGACAGAAACCCTTTTCTTACAGTCACGTGGCAGAATTATTAAAAATGCGACCCGAGGCACTACTGTGTTACCACCTGCTCCTCCAGCGGCGTGCCGTTCTTTGCACATAGGACAACGCAGTCCGGTGGGCCTATCGGGCCTAATGGAAATTCGCCACTTGGTCACAGGGCTCTATAACTCCGACTTAGCCTCCCTGTTTGTATTTACTACGGTTGGATAGAGTACTGTAGGTGTAGTACAATCAGATGTGGGTTTAGCCGAGCATTGTAATACTTTTTGAACAACCTCATCGACCAGACTCCTTGGTAATATAGTTAATACCATCACTTAGTAGTTTTAAAGAATACTCAGTAGTATTCATCGTGGCCTCTACGCTTGCTTCCTTCTGGTATATACTCTATATTTCCTTCCACTTTGTTGACAATAGACACTTTGTAAGGTCCCATCAAAGCTAGTACACACTGTGCCTATGAACTCGTTATAATGAAGGTGCCATTTTTGAAAGTCTTATATACTTTTAGTGTCAATATATCGGCTTGTAATCATGCCTATTGTCTGCAGACTAGCGCAGTCTGGATTTGTTTATCACAACTCTAAATGATTAAAACCTGTGAACTGAAAAATGATATTTTTAGAACCTATAAAATCTGTGTTATAAATAATATACATCTACATTTAAAGTCTGCCACAGAATGACATTCTTGCGGCCAGAAAGCTGGGATACTCATAATGAAGAAGTTATCCGCAGCCAAACATTCCGAGCACACCACTTTGCATGCAACAGAACATAATAACTAAATTTGCTTCCAACACTATTGCATAGCTGGAAAATCTTCCAGGGCCAGGGCGTTAACAAACTTAAAGTTTAAGAGAGACATGAAATGAACTGTTTCCGCTTTCATCTGGCTTTATAAATATTCAGCGCTTTCAGAAGTACAGCTACATCACAACCAAATACACAAGTTTCTCTAGTCAGATAATTCAATTTTGTAAATGAATTGCTTATGTGGCTATAAGTAGATAAAATAAAAAATGCATTCCTTTGTCCATATTGGGAACTTCAATAAATATAGTCTAGCAGCAAACTGAGGCTCTTTTAAAGTTGGTTCCCCCACCCACCCGGAAGATAAATGCATGAGAGTACTCAGTTTTCCAAGTACGGTAGTACCTGGACAGAGTGAATTATAACAATACATGGTTACATTATAAGAACAGAGGTTATACCAGGGTTGGAGTGCGCAAAGTGGGGGACGTGCATGAGATTTTACTGGGGGGTGGGGCTGGGCAGTGTGCAGAGGCCCGTGCCTCTCACAAGGATTTATAAATTAAAATGTCAGGGGGATAGTCCGGTGAAGGCGTCTGTAACTCTAAATACCTAGATGAGGCATCAGGAAACTGTGCACCTGCGCTGAAACCTAGCATAGTGTCAAATAATGCCGCGTGCGGTACAGTTGTGATGTGGACATCACACACGTACAAATGACGCTGCGAGCGTGGTGATTCCATGATCGAGCCCAGCACATCAAGCTACCGTCCACCTCCCCCCCCCCCCCCCAGGTGCGAACACAGAGGAGGAAAGGCAGGGGGGCGCGCAAGACGAGCAAAGTGTTCAGCTCCCCTGGGTGATTTACATGTACGTCGCATATTCACAGACATTGTTGGACAGAAGAGTGGGAAATAGGTGCTTGGGGCAGTGGTAGAATTAAAACATTTTAACAACCCGGTTCTACCTGGGTGGTGGGGGGCTGCGGTGGTTCTAACAGCATCTCCGGATTATTTCAGCTGCAAAAGCACACTACAAAAGGTCAAGTGCGGTGTACATGGCGGCCGTGTTGCCATGACAACGGAGCGAACCAACAGCGTCGCGACGTCACATAGAATCGTCGTTGCCTAGCAAGGGCGTACGTATGATACACTAAGTATGTAGGTTTCCTGTGCGTTTTTGCAAAGCGCGCCATTTGCGCACGCGGCGCATATTGAGAGGGCTTTGCAGGAGATAGGCTGTGGACGTCCGCCCGCCCACATGAAGGTAAAACAATAATTAAGCAACATGTGTTCGGTGAACTTGTGAAATTTAGCAAAACAAACAGTTCGCCGCGACACCAGACAAGAATCCACCGACGTGGATACACTGGGATTAACTCCCCCCAATCCGCCTACGGACTCTCCCCAAGGTGCATTGCTGGGGCAGAGCACGCAGGATGTGATACATCTCATTATAATGTGTGCACCATGAATCTCCCCAATCTCCTACATGACTCTCCACCCAAGGTGGCCAAAATGGGGCAGGATAGAGAGGAAGAGAAATATGGGCAGGGTGCCAAATACCACAGCTTTGCTACCAAATTGCCTTAGTACACAGACCCTCGGGGAGTGTGGAGGAGTAATTTGTGGAGGGTGTGCTTGAGATGCACAGAGAGGCTGTGTTTCGTGGAGTTCTTGGTCTATAACGAGGTGAGCCTGAGAAATCATGGGTAGTTAGGTTTTTTTACTTTACAGGGAGCAAAGAAGTGCATAATAATTTCCAGGTTTTGAGACTGTTATTGTACAGTCTAGTAAACAAGCACTGGAAGAGATGGAAGAGGACCTGAAAAGGTGTATGTCAGAAGCAAGAAAAGTACTTGTTTTGTTTACTAGCATAGAGAGAGGTGCCCAAAGGCTTCTAAATCGTACTGTCATATTCTTGGAATTTCCATTTCCCATGCTGCAAAACTAAAGGGATAATACGATAATTTCACAAAAGATTGAACACCTTGGCATTCAATTGAATCTACATCAGCGTGACAAGATGTATCTCGGTTCCTCACTTGTTTCACCATAAGGGTATGTCCTTAGGGACACCCCTGCGACCAGGTACAGGAATTTACCACTGAGCGAACTAACTTGGAAAAACTTTCCCCTAGTTGTTCATTAATTAGTTTCAATATTGCAACAGGAAGTGTCAAGTAGTTTATGTCCAGCCGTTTTAATTACCTCTAACAGGTTCAGGATGCAATAAAAACTTCTGACCAAAGGTCACAAGAAAGGAGAACAAAATCCATTGTTTAAACAGAAATAATAAACAAGGTCTTTCTGAGTCTCAAAAACATACTAATCACTGGGACATGCCTCTGTTCCTGATGAAACTGAAACCAGAATTACTTATGCTCAACGCGAGAGGCTGCGGCGGCTGTGAGCACGCACACAACAAAGTAAAGCCCTTTGTGGGGCAGGCTCAGTCGGCATGTATGCGTACACGCACAAGGCGGCTAATGCGAACCGCCTTTGCCAAAAGAAAGATTTGTGTCTGTCGTGCAGAGGCGCTTCCGAGCGTTGAATCAACGTCATGGGGGCGGTTCAGCCAATGAGTGGCCAACCTAATCGCGGACGCATGGTCCGCCACCCGCCTTGCCTCCCCGTCAGCGAGTTGCCTGAAGTTCCCATCAGATTTCACTTCTGATGAAGGGAACGGTGCACACAGGAGTACCCCGTCGAAGGTACGAGGGCAACTGGCTGGTGGTAGACCTTTATGTGTTCTCAGAACCTGAGCATATAGCTCCGGAGATTGGCTGCATGTGATAGCCCTCTGCCTTAATTAGTGCTGTATTTTGCGCAGGGGATGTTTCAGCACAGTGCGGGCAGCAGACCTGACAAATTTTGTTGTACGGCTGGTCTGTAAACCCCGATCACATCGTAACCCAACATCCACAAATCGCAATAAATTATATATAAAGTACAGTGCAACACCACTTGTTCTTGTTGGTAATGACAGGAAGATTAAACTCTGATCTGTACCCTAGTGCTGAGCAGGGGCTGGAGAAACAGAGTCCATTCGAGAAACACACACGGGTTATAGTTGGGAGATTACGGTTTTGGTTTTAACCCAAAAGAATCTACAGCAGGGCTCCCTTAACAGCCTTATCCGCTCTAAGGCGTTTAGTAGAGTGATATCCATATGTCATTGGTTGGGCGCTTTTCGTTTTTCGCAATTTCGGCCATGGACGGGGCACAGCAGTAAAAATCGTAAAGTATCGGCTCTCACAAGCAACAGTTTTTAGCGCGTGCAAACTCCTTGTCAGATGCCCATTGTCGGAGAAGAACAGTCAGTTAATCAGAATTAGGCCTTGCATCTTGTTTGTCAAAGCTACAATACAGTAAGTACGGGCCGCGCTTTCTGGGGCAAGGAGATTTCCGGACCTTTCCGTATGAGCGGGACCCCTGTATAAAGCTCTGCTAATTCATCATCTTGACTTCCAGATAAAAACCAAATAAAACAATTTAAATAAAAATTTCTAATGAGTTGAGGGGACAAAGCACATGGCGGGCGTTTGGAAACGAATGAAATATTAAGTGACACCAGTGAAACACCAAACCAATGGTTGTCTATTTTTTTTCATGTAGTAAAAAAAATGGAACAATGCCACTCAAATAGGATACAAAAAAAAAATCACAGGAGTTAGCAAAAATAAAAACACCTAAAGCTCACAATTCTTTGCGTATGAAAAGGTTTTTACAGAGGAGTAGGATTTTAAGGAGACGCGTAATGTCAGACCATGTGCACCATGGGGGATTAAATCGGCCAAGCAGCACACCACGTTGATTTCACACTTTACTCGGTCTCAAACCATTCTCCTTCTATTTTCTTATTCCACTTCCTGAACTTTAACTTGTCCCTCTGATGGTTTGAGCCATTTACATTACCATACGTGTGAGCACCATTCTGAGCTACCCCCATAAACACAGAGGTGCATTTATTCACAGGATCCCTTGTAAAATCACTTGCCTTTTAGTGCATTCATCGGAACAAATTAGAGTCATGTGTGGAAAGATGATTTTGGAAAGGGAAATCATCGTAAACAGCAGGGGAGCAGTCAGAACGAACTGTTTTGAAGTTCTGTTTGTAAAATATACAGATATCTGATAAATCAATACATTATCTAGACGCTATGTCAAAACGTATGGCTTACATAAGATTCTGAAATAAGTTATTGCTGGAGAGCAAAGGTGTGGTATGGGAAGCCAGTGACCACACACGTGTCTTCAAACTCTAAGACACGATGGGTTAACAGCTTCCACGTTCGTACAAAATGTTATTAATTTACATTGGGATTGCGTGTTTGACAACTATGGTGAGCTTTAGTCTCATTTGTGAAAATGATAATGTTATTGCTAGTTGTTCGCACTTTGTGCTGACCAAGGTTGTGTACGGGAATTGCAATCTAAATAGGAAGTTCCACAGGCTCCTTTCACAACCGCTCCGTTCAGATTGAGAACCAAGAATAAACGATGCAAACAGTCTAGTAAAATTCAGATGTCGCACAGGGAGTTATGTCTCCCAACAAGAGAAAGGCACTGCATAAAGAGTTTCATAATAATGAGAGCCACACATTATTAATAAAAAGTAATAAATAAGGTATTAAAAACTGTTAATATTGCAGTTGTTGTTTCATAATGGGATCGTTCACAGTGGGATTTTCTGCATTCATAATTTGTGATTCTTCGGTTACATGATTCTTTGCAGTGCTTTCAATGTATTATTCAATGACTTCCTGTATTAAATGTTATGGATAAGGGAAGTATAGGCACAGGTAGAATAAAAGTCATAGATCAGGAGGATATGGCAAACAAGTTCACTCATCAAACATCTCCTGGGACTTTGTGGTTATTTTTTTTCACACAGTCAACCCTGCTTGTGTCCTTGGCACTTTGCCCCCCTGCAATGTCCGAGCGTTCCCCTCGCCCTGACTTATCCTGCCAGTTTTCTTACCTGTCGTTAGTCGGACCGCACATCAGCCCCCCCGGCTCCCGGGTGGTGCTCTACCGCGCCCATCCCCCCTTCCCCTTCACCCTTCAAATGTGTGCGAGATGAAGCGGAGACACAAAAAAGAACGACAAGTAAAGACTCAGAAACCCCAAGGAAAGCACTGCGGAGAAAGAAGGAAGAAATCGGGGGGGATGAGGAGAGGCCCTAAAAGAAAAAAGAGAAGAGAGGAGAGAGAGGAGAAGAGGGATGAGAGAGCCTGGGGGGGGGAGAGAGAGGAGAGAGAGAGAAGAGAAGAGAGAGATCCGAGGAGAGGAGCGGAGAAGAGAGAGACATGTGTGGTATAGTATAGTATATATAGATGCGAGGTAGAGAGATAGAGATAGATGAGTTAGAGAGAGAGATCGAGAGAGAGATACGGATGCTATATGATATAAGACACCTGGATTAGGATATATATACACACACACCACACAGGATATATATATATATTTATCTATAATATATATAGTATACCACAAGGTATATATATATACACACACACAGGTAGATAATATACAACACAGGGTATATATATATATATATATATATAGATAATATAATTATATACGATAGATATATAATATTATATATATATATATATAGATATATATTGTGACCAGGGTCATTGACTCAGTATATGTTGTAATAGGTAAGAGATGGCAGTATGCATGCTTTCCAGGAGAAGAGGGGTTACACCAGCTTGTTAAGCAGGACCACAGGTGATTCAAAATAAGATAGTTCAACCTGCTTTACACAGGAAGAGGAAATGCTCTGTGGGCGGCACAACGTCTCTCTTGAGGTGCAGAGAGAGACAGAGGCCAGTGTTGACAGACAGTCACCAAGCTGCTCAGATTGGACCCTGTCCCAAGGGGGGAGAAATAAAGCTCCAGGTAAGGAGGCCAAACTGCGATGCCTGAACCTTGTTGGCTGGGACTAGGTTAGCTAGCAGGAAATGGTAGTTTAGCCCTGCACTTTTGGTAGTCAGTGCCCCGAAGGGGGTAGGCTTCTTTGTTTACGTTTTCAATTTTTAAAGGGCAGGGTACATTGTTGTAGTACATTTTTTGGGCAAATAAATCCACCAGCACAAATTTTTACCAGAAAAGTTGTTGTTGTATCCTCACTTACCAAGACCATCCCTGACCACAATATAGATATATATACAGTTTCACAACCTATACATTTGCTCGCCCCGGGCGCGTGGATGACTCTAACTCCCCGGGCGAGTAATATTGACCCAAGCGCACACGTTTGGGACAGTGTCGAGTAGATCTTTTTGGTGGCGAGTAAGATTTGTGCTGATGTGGCTAACCATTGTGTTATATATATATATATATGATATATTGATATTGTATCTATCATAGTATAGTATATATATCTATATTTATATATATATATATATATGCAAATATTAACTGATGCTAGTCTGCATGTCTTAGGCAGGTCGGCCAATCCCCAGCCTTTCACCATTATCACCCAGCAACAGCCCTTCACTCGCAGCAAGGGATTCTGGGAAAATACAGGCAAATGGAGCACACGTGCACACTTTTTGCTTCAAAAAACCATTTTTAACATGTTCCTATAGGGATTAAGCCATTAAATATATAAGCTGTGTGCGGTTCTAAGACCCGCTTATACCACTTTTAATTACCGGGATCATGATGAGCCAGCAGAGAGATAAAAATAAATTGTGTTATTCACCTAATGAACGACACAAAATATTAGCACCAAAAATACAGAAAAAAGACACACTTACTTTGGGAAAACTGGGATAACAAAACAAATCTTGCCTATGAAACACACAGCAAAAATATTCCAGCCACTTCTCCAATGGGACGAAATCTCAAGGTGAATCAAACAAGATGGAACTTGATGAAACGTTAGATGGATCTCTTACGCTCTTAAGGCTTAAGAGTCGTAAGAACTCTAGACTCACAGCAGCCAACGTTTCGTCCTGCCTCGTGAGGAAGGTCCCTGCCTGGTGTTTTATAACTACTTTCGGTTCTACATTTGCGCTGTGCATTGTATCACATTGTTTCAGGAGCCCCGCGTGGGGGCGAGACACTTTTAGGATGTGATGTGTAGAGAGCGAAGAGCGAGGAGAGATAGAGAGAGATGAGTATAGATTAGAGTAGAGAGGACGAGATGGAGGAGAGAGAGGTAGATGACTAGAGAAGAGGAGAGAATTATACTATATATTATCTTATATATATATACACACAGTGGTTGACAAATCACCAAAAAATCTACTCGCCACCTAGTACCAAACGTGTGCTGCTTGGGACAATATTTACTCGCCCGGGGATTAAATCCACTCGCCCGGGGCGAGCAAATGTATAGGTTTGTCGAACACTGTATATATATATATATATATATATGAAAAAGAAGAGAGCGCACGCCCCATAGCGTAAAAAAGTACATTTAATGGTGGAAAAGGGAAGGAGAGGGAGGAAATTCACTCACAAGGGTAGATTAAAATTAAGCAATTCGTGAATAATATCACCGCCAATCTGGTCACTCTGCGTCTGGAATCCACAATTCGATACACCCTCAGGGCTGTAGAAGAGAGGTGGCTGATGCAGGGATCCAGAGACACCTCTGCTGGAGGGAGAATGACCTCAGTGAGTCAAGACTCACTATAGTTGGACAATGACTCACTGTGGTTGCTTCCCCTCATACAGAGGTAAAAGGAAGGGTTTACATTACAGTGTAGTGTAGGACCTTGTAGACGGACGTTCACAGAGGTACACAATTGGGAGACTTTTATAAGGTGAAACTATAATAAGGCTTTATTGTGCCTTTTCCTTTTTTTATCAGGAAAACATCCAAACAAGGGGGGGGGGGAGGGAGGCCGCGGCTCGGGGGAGGAGGGGTGCAGGAGGGAGGCCGGGGCTCGGCGGAGGACGGGTGCAGGAGGGAGGCCGGGGCTCGGGGGAGGAGGGGTGCAGGAGGGAGGCCGCGGCTTCCTGCAGCTCTGACTGGGGCTTCTTTATCTGTACTTTCCCTGAGGGGGGGGGGGGTACTTTCACAAGAGCACAAATCCATGTAATCTGTGTTTCGCTTCGGTAGAAAGCAGCAGGCTTTGTGGGAAGGGGAAGTGAAACTCCCACATTCTGTGCTGAGCATTTATTATCGGTGTATCCCGAGGAAGAATGGTTCTGTCAGATTATCTCTTTGTAGATCAATCTTCTTAATGTGTATCTCTGTCTTAAAGATGGACTATTTGCCTTTAGCTGGCAGGTCCCACAGAGAGAGACTTTATATATTACTATACTACTTACACGTCATGCATTTAATTCACTTTTGTCATAGGTGGTGGTCCGTTTGTGTTAGTGATAGCCTTTGTAGTGGGATGAAAATACTGTATACAAAAGACTTGGCTCAGATCAAACTGACGCAGTTCTCTTTAGTATTAAAAAAAAAATCTATAAATGTAATTCTGATGCTTCTCATGGGGGCTGACTTTGTACAGTGCATGTAGTTTCAAAGAAAACAGTTTTTTAATAGGTCATTAAAGCTGGTACATGTCACCCCCCCCCCCCCCCCCCACACACACACACACTCCACGCCTACATAAAAAAAAAAGTGTGGAATGATTCATATTTACAGGGAATGTAATTGTGTGTGTATATAATTGTCATACTACAATAACTGTGTGCAGTGCTTCACAAAATGACAATACAGAGAAAGTAAAGGACAAACAATGGAGAGAAAAGCAGCAAGTTAATTATAATGTGAGACCCTGCCCTGGATAGTTTACAATCTAATGTAATGTTGCTCATGGTTACAGATCAGCAAAACTTCCCATTCAGATGTGTAAAAATTTTTTGCTACATGTGGAATCTTTCGTGTAGTATAAACATATAGCAATACTGTTACTTGTCCATGTATGTTGAGGTTTTTTGCCCCTTGGTTATGTGCCAGGGCCAACCAACACCTGGACTCCATTACTAATATTATTAGTCTGAAGTGCAGAGCCTTAAAGCCGTTCTTGGCCTGAGGAAAGCCAGATTTTCCTGACTGACACTGTAAATAGTGGTGGTGGGTCCGTGGCTTTCTTCCCATTAGTGCTTTGTTTTTGGCTGGCAGTGAGCCTTGAAAGAAGGCAGAGATGCGGGGAGGCAGGGGTAGGGTTGCACAATAACAAATTTCCCCACAATAGCACTAACAAAATGATTGCGATATCTGCACAATAGGAAAAGACTAACTGAATTAATTTGAAGATAATACTTTTTGCAATAAGAGTTCAAAACAAAACTTAATGTCCTCCCAATTAAGTTATGCCAAATTAAATGTTTTAGATGAATTGGGGGGGGAGGGTGCTGAGATCCATTGTTTGCAGTCCTGCTGCCTTTAAAGCTTGTGTGCTTTAAAGTGCATTTCACTAACGGTCCTTTTAAAATGGCAATGACACCCACGGCCGAATGATGATTATCCTGATTAGGGATGGAACATTTTCCATCTGAGAGGTGTGCAGTGATGGCTGACCTGATTGATAGGTCAAGTCACCCCATCTTGGTGGAAAGAGCAAGAGGTGGGGGCGGGGCTAGTTGGAGGTGAATGTCACAGGTACACAGTGACACAGAGCCGACAACGTGTGGCATGGGGCAGACAGTATGCCCCCCGCCTAAGTATTTTATATTTTTGGCCACCCCATGTCATAATATAAAAATAAGTAAATATTTAAAATTACAATTTTTATTATATCAGTAGATTGCCTTACTCAAGACTAGTGTTGATCTAGACATGTGGATAGCATTTGGGGTTCTTTAATGTGCATTTATTTCAATGATTGCTAATTGATATCAATGAGTAGATTTCACTTTTTATGTCTGTCCCTTCTTTAAAGGCGATGAAGGAACTTGTGACCACCTAAGCTCATAATACGCTAAATTGATAATGTGCCAATACTTGTATGCACTTGTTTTCTTGTGCTGCGCATCCACAAAATGGCAATGCTAATTCAGTCTGAGAGCTGCAGGACACTACTAAATATTTTTGAACGCCCCAGTATTATTGCTTTACTGTTTGGTAACCCTCTCCTCCTCCACCTCACCCAGTGAGCCTGTCATGTGCTTGATGCCCAGGGCTTTCCAGGTGTTTTCTTCTAGTTCTGTCCATCAAAAAGTAACCGCAATCATTTTCTTCTAGTTCTTCATTTTATATTGGTTACTGCTCTTACCTTCAGGGACATTTTTGATGAGCCTCATAAAAGTCCTTTTGTGGCCTCATTAAATGTGTGCAATGTTAGGCAAATTACGCATTTCTATATTATCCATGTATCCTAACCTCTGAATGTACAATCTCCTTTCTGTTTAGGAAAGTATATTTTTGTTCCCTGCATTTACTTTTGCTGTTTTTGTGCTTGATTTGAACTTGGATTACATTTCCAAAAATAGTACGTTT
This sequence comes from Ascaphus truei, assembly GCA_036426205.1. Lineage (NCBI taxonomy): Eukaryota > Metazoa > Chordata > Amphibia > Anura > Ascaphidae > Ascaphus > Ascaphus truei. Next base: position 14,950,104 of record CM071577.1, read on the forward strand.
TAGATTTTAATAACATGTCAACATGTCTGTAAGTGGTTTCTCTGGCTTTGGATTTGATTCCCATGCTGTGCTTTTAAAAGCCGTGTGAACAGCGAGCATTAGCTTATAAGGATTCCATGTAAAAATGGACTGTGCTCATTTGCATGTAATTTCCCAGAATCCCTTGCTATAGTGGAAGCATTGTATGTATGAAGGGTTGCAGACCTGTTTAAGACATGTGAATTTGCTCACAAGTGATCTTTTTATTTGCTATATATCTGTCTATAGTGTTTAACTTTGGTAAGTCTGAGTTTATAATTCCTAAATCATGCCTTCTGTATCAACTGAACACAAAAAAACAAGTCAAATTTATAATGGGTTGTGGGGAGCCCAACGGATGATTCATTGTCGCTTAGATCAACCAGTTACAATATTTAAGTGTCTTTGATGTACCGCGGTGCCTGCACGCTGCATCCTTATGACTTCCCTAGTAAGTCATACACTTAAGGTGGTTTTCTAGGGGAGTCACTGCTCTGTCTGAGTGGTGAACACAGGTGGAATGGGACACTTTGGTTGTGGCCGTTTTGTCGTGACCAAATGGCCGCCACAGCTGTTTCGAAACTGGAACCTCCGCCGCTGGCCACTTCGAAGGTACGTTTTATTATTGGTTAGGGTAGGGGGTTATTTTTAGGGTAAGGGTTTTAGTTTGGGGGTTTACTTACTGTAGCGGCCGGCGGCAGCTTGTGGCGGGTAGTCGTGGTGAAGCACCGGCGGCTATTTGGTTGCAGCTGTATGTCCTAGACCGTAACACATGCTAGATAGTTTCATTGTACAGTAGTGTGATACCAGTAATACAGCAGGAGCTACTTGCAACACTGACGTGATAATGGATCGTCTGTTTTTGTACTTCAAGTTCCTGTTTTTGTTGTGGTTTGACCAGTTATGAAAGTAGCCTCGTGCTCTTCACCGATTTCCTTCTATGTTAATAAGGCAGCCCTGACTTGGCATGCACTGCTGCATTTGTGTTTTTTTTCTTTGTGGTCAACTAGAAATGTTAACAGTAGTTTGTATAGTGTTTTCTTGTCCAAGAATGAATAAGCTCTTTTTTTTTTTTTTTTTTAAGGAAAATCTGGTCGTCTACCATTTTTGTTTATGCAATTTTCAAGTATTCCCTAAATTCTTGGGTAACTTTTAATAGATTAATGGCTTTAAAGAGCTAAAAGCTGTCACTTAGAAAATGATTTTATAGGATGATTTGCCTTTAATCATATCACTAACTTTATTTCAGCAGTATTGCGCCTGTCTGTCTTCTGTCCATGTTATTTGCCCTGCCGACCACAGCTTTCAAACTTCAGTCGGCAGAGACGAAAGCTTATTCTAGCTTGTACGGAGGTTAACGGGTATCTGGAATATTTTCACTCATTGGGTTATCACCATACCAAATATATTGCTTTCTACTTGTGCTTTTAGTGTGTGTGTAACCTTGATTTCTTATATTCATGCTTTTCTTCTTACAGGATCCTGAAATTGCCACCCATGGAACCCATGGAAGTGATCATTCAACAGGCAGGTGCCTGCTCACACTTCTGGGCCTCGCATTCATCTTGGCTGGACTGATAGTTGGCGGTGCTTGCATCTATAAATACTTTATACCCAGGGTAATCAATTATTTTAATTATTTTGTGTGTGTGCTTGATTGACATCTTGGAGATGTCTGTATTTGATGGTGTAACTATTCATGTTGTCTTCAAGAATACCCAGTGCAGATAAGAGGCAGTCCAAGCAGCTTAAGAAGAAATTTTTTTTTTTTTAATACATGCTACATTTAATTACATATTTTTTTTTATTGAAACCCAATTGCCTAAGCTGCTGATCGATTCCATTCGTTTTCCCGTGATTGATCAGCAAAATACGGTTTCTCAAGGTTCGCTAAATGGCTGCCTTCCAGTTTCAAATCAATCCTTCAGTCAGTGTAGCTACAATGTATCCTTATATATTACAAAGGTAACATTATTGTTACAGTTTCCAGCTCAAACTGTTGGGAATATTGGCAACAAATTATCACAAACACTAAAATGTTGCAAAGATCTTGCACTGCGGAAGAGGTGTGCTAAACCTGCTCTAGAAATCAAAGGATGCTCAGTATATTAAGTCAGGGGTGCGCAAACTTCTGGTGCTGCGCCCCCTGTCTACACTCCCCCGGGGCTCGCGGCCCCCCTTAACTTAAAGCCAACGTTAAATGACGCCGCAGGGTCATGTGACGTCACATCACATGACCCTGAGGCGTAATTTGACGCTGCGTCGCCTGAAGCCAGCTGAATCACAGTAAGTGATTTTCAGAGGCCTCGCGTGGTCCCCCACCATTTCATTTTTAATGTCTTGGGAAAGAGCGAAGGACCTCTGTAACCGCCGTGTCACCCCCAGTTTGCGCATTAAGTCATTAAAAATGCCATTAACGGTTGAGTTCTACAATGATAAAAGTAAGTAGTATCTTATAGTACAGAACATTATTTTATTTTAATTTTTTTTAAATGTAGGGTATTGCTTGGATTGCTACTTTAAAACCTCAGTCCCATGTGGCAAGGTTTACTGGTGAATCATTGCATGCAAAATATTCTTTTGCTGCCATATTTCTGTATTTTTGTTTAAGGTGCAGCCTGACAGGCAAAATACATTATATCACCCTTTGAGTGCCGGAGGGTTTGAGGTACCAGAGTACCACGGGCCCTCCCGCACAGTGCGGTCACATAACTGCGACGGCCATTTTCCAGGAAGCTGAAGAGGAGGATTGTCACCAGTGGGCAGATCGCGTCGTGTTCTCAGAGCGCAGGACATGGTCAGACCATGGAAACTAAAATCTTTTGGCCTGATGTAGTCATTTAGGTCCTGGGGCCCCCAGAGGGTTAAAAGCGTAATCTGTATATTTCCCAACGTCACTACCACTTTATCCAGAACAATATTATATGTTTTTTTAAATCGCCTAAATATAAGCAACTGGGTCGTTACTATAATTTATATAGTGCAAGAACGTAAAGGTCTATATTGGCAAAACCCCCACTGACCACTTCCATTTCTATTCTTCAGCACAAGATGTACGAAGGACAGCTGTGCTATTTGGAACATAATGGTCGTACTGAAGAACCGTATTACCTCCCCGTCTCAGAAGAAGCAGACATCAGAGAAGAGGACAATGTTGCATTGATCAATGTTCCTGTCCCAAATTTTGGGGATAGTGACCCTGCAGCCATTGTGCATGATTTTAGCAAAGTAAGTTGATATCCTTAACATGGACATCATAACATTTAAATTTATGATATGCTTTTACTTAAAGCTTTCTGCAGCGCTGCTAATTGAATTTTTTAACTAGAGAAGTGTATATAGGTATAAGATAGAGCATTTCGCTCCAAGTCACTAAGCACTATCTTATACCTATATGTGGAGTTACTTTTTGGCACTTTAAATACTTATTAAACTAATAGTGGTGTGCCTTTACAGGGTCTTTTAGGCATATGGTATTTGGCAGCAACTTGGTACTATCGCAGCATTTCTCTACACGGATTGCGGCGCATGCGCAGCCCGATACACTGTACCGTGTATGTATAGATAACATTTGCTCAACACATCGTGAGCAATTTGCTCTAAGTTGTCAAACACTACTACCACTCTATACTTATGTGTGATGGTACTAGAAAGTACCTTTAATACTTATAAACTTATAGTGATATTTCCTACTTGTACTTTAAGACATGGGCTATCTGATACACTGCACTTTCAATGCATGTATAATTTCTATTTGAACACACCAAGAGCTCTTTTGTTCATATACTTATTTGATCATTCGATACGTACAAGGACATCTCACTTAGATTTGTGAATCTCCATGACATCTCATTCGCTAACCCATCTGCTATTTACTTTGTGTCCTCACCACCATAAGTAGGACTTCCCTACAAGGAATATTATCTAGAGGGACTTTATCCTTTTTAAGACATACGCTATAATTTGTGTATATCTATTTTACCAATATGTAATAAAATGTTTTTAATGTTCATCTTCAGGTGATTCTGACCACATTATGACATAATAGGTCTGCAGTGCGCCACTATATGGGATTCTTTAGTGTACCTTTCTTTAGATTCTCTTCTCTAGTTAATATTGTACTTTCTCCCAGGTGGCACGCCTATACCTTCAAGGGGTTTTGAGCGAGGTTTCTCCCTATATATCTAATTTAATTTTTTTGAAGAAATGAATTCTTGAACCATTAAAAGAAAAGAAAATATGTTTTATTAAATGTAACCGTTGCACACATGCTGCTTTATGGGTGCGCTCTTTAACCAGCGTAAATTCTATAATCATATAGTATTTTCTATACTATTCATAGGATATTGTACCACTGGCTACACAACAAATGAGTACATATCTAGGTAGAATGTATAAACAAATGTATTGGCTGTATATACATGTTTGAGCATACGAAAGGTTGGCACATTGCCTACCAAACACGTTAAGCGGATTTCCAGCAGCTTGAAACTGCGGCTGCAAGCAGAGAGATACAAAGGGGCAAAGGGAAAACTCATCCTGGCTATCACGCATACTGGAAGGGATTTATGTAGCATGCTTCTACTTACTGTATAACCATTTGAGAAACCGATGTACATTTACTACAATGATTTCTCCCTGTTTTTAGCTCCTTACTGCCTACTTGGACTTGAACCTTCAGAAATGCTATGTGATTAATTTGAACACATCAATTGTTATGCCGCCAAAAAACATGATGGACCTCTTCATGAAGCTGGCTGTATGTATGACTTTATTTTGCTGTAGTACTGCCACTTTAGAAATGAATGTGGTCGTTTGCCTTCATATAACTGGAGCACATTACATTTGTAAAGTAGGCCTCTTTGTAAGTGTGGAAGTACATTGATAATCTTAAATGTCTTACTCTTGCCTCCTATCTTTTCTTAGACTGGATCCTATTTGCCTCAGACCTACTTGGTCCGTGAAGAGCTGATAGTGACTGAGAAAATTGATGATGTCTCTGAACTGGGCATTTTCATTTACCAGCACTGTGTTGGAAAAGAGACATACAGGCTGCAGCGTAGAGATCAAATCATTGGTAAGTGTTTCCCAGGTCATCCCACCTGCTTTTTCCAAGGTATTTTCTTAAATGATTCATTAAGTCCCATAGTTTTGCAGTACATTGTGTAAACTCACTTTGCATTGTGTTAATGTCTCTCCACATTTCTCATTTTATTGTGTAGGCCTTCAGAAGAGATCAGCGGAAGAGTGCCACACAATTAAACACTTTGAGAATGAATTTGTGGTTGAAACAAAGATCTGTAAACAGTGAGCGGTGCTGAGTGTTCATTCCATGTAATCGCAAAGAAGTCTTGCGCTCAACTTGTCAATTAAAATGTGCAGTGATAATCAAAAGCATTATTCATGATGCATTGCTGTGTGCTGCCGCTTCTGTGTGCCCTGATGAAACTACACTAACTGGGTGAAACCTCAGGAATTAATTTGAGAGAAGTACTGGATTTGTCCTGTATACAAATTATTTTCACTGTCAGAAATTTTAAAGTCACATTCTGGTTTTTAGACGATGGTGGATGCAATAAAGATAGTATTCTTTGCACAATCTCTTGAAAAACTAACATTTTTGCTTTGTAATTTTCAATCGTACTAGTTTGTGTAGCATGGTATATTCTGCTTTAAAGGCCTTTTGTGTGTACTACTACTACTACTGTATTGATTATTTTTTTTTGGTCTATTTGCAACTTTCCCTAATCCTTAAAGGTGGTTAGGGTTTGGCTTTGCGCACTCTGTAATTTATACATCTGCTAACTTCGGGTTTTCCCCTAAATTTTTTTTTTTTTTTTAAAGATGCAACGTTAGGTATGAGTGATGTCTTCTGACTTTATGCCGCCTTGGGCATAGAAACAATTGTCTGTTCTATTTACTATAAGTTTAAAATTAACAGGTGTGGATGTTTTGAAAGCAGCTTAGAGATAATTAAAATTTGGGAATGCTACTTTAAACCCCTGATACTGGAGTTCTGTGACACTAAGTGAATTTGATAGGTCGCATCACCTTGGCCAGCATTCAATACAATATTGTAGAGGCTAATTTATTTTAGGTCAGTGGGAAGGTGTCTGAAATGACATTATCGTTGTACCTTTTTGTAAGTAATGTGGCTCAAGTTGCCCTAATCCAACAGTAGAACTTAAAAGGTCAAGTCTCCAAAGACCACATGTCTTATTTTTGTTTGCGCAATCTGTCTATATTCATACTACTAGTGTAGGTCTTTGAATTCCCTCTTCAGTCTATCACAGAATAATGAAGTGCAGTCAAATTTAACCAAGAGTTTCTAAAGACTGTAGAAAATCTACGCAATCCTGAAATTATTCTGCAAGCTTTAACAATACTCCATGATTTTATGGGCTGTTCAAACAAATTGTGAGCACAACGTTAAATGTGCTGTTTTCCTAGCCCAAACATGCTTGAAAAAGGAGACCACTGTGAGTACTAAAAGATGAAGTTCTTTTAAAATGATAACTCGGAGCTTCTGATTCCTTTTAAGTAGTATTGCAGTTATGATATTTTAAATGTGGTCACTTTGGAGAAGAATAGCTCTGTGTTCCAAGTGCAGACCCATTGCCATTGGAATTTCCTCCTCCCCCCTTCCCCCGACAATAGGAGCCCCAGCCAGTCCTCTCCCATCTCTTATATCGACAATTTTCCTTTTTTCTTTAAAGCACCTTGATTATTGCAGATATCGTTCTATTTGACTGATCACTTTTCCTGACCATTTCCTAGCTAGGGAAACTGTAACGCAAATCATACCTTGCTACTCTCATATATTTGTGTGTTTCTTTGCAAGAAAAAGTAGCAAGTGTGACCCCCTATGTACTCTAATGCAATTCATTAAATAGGAGTCTATATCTGGTGCACTACTGCATAAAAGACGACCAATCCACTTTAGTGTCTTCTCTCCATTTCCATTGGCAGAGCTTATGTTGCATCATTAACTAACATGTGCATTTATTTTCAGACGCAGGATATAGTCATGTTTAAAGACCTTGTATGTTTAAAGATGGCCTTTTATTAGTTTGGAAGTCCTTTTTATCTCTGAAATAAATAAATGTTTCACTAAATTGTGTTTGCTTATTAGTGGTGCTTAAAGTGGTCAGTTTTGGGTTGGTAACTTCCGTTCAGCTGAAGCTTGTAATATGTAACTAGAGCAGGGGTGTGCAAACTATTCGCGCTGCGTGCCCCCCCACCCTACCTTCTCCCCCTGGTGCTCGCGCTCCCACTTTCCTTTTCCGGCGCGCGGGGGTCATATGATGTCACGCCATGACCCCGTGGCGTTGTTTGACGCGTCGCTGAAGACCCGGCTTGCAGCAGGTAAGTAAGTTACAGAGGTCTTGCGCCTCCCCCAGCATTTAATTTAAATGCTATGGAGAAGTGTGCTGGGCCCCTGTAACCGCCGCGCACCCCTGGGATAGGTGCATTACACACATTTGAAATGCCATCAATTTGTGGATTTTTCCATCAAATTGGCCTCATATTATTAAACATGGGAATGTCTGGCCAATGTAATTCTCACTATTGTTTTGCGATTATATGTGCCTATAAATCAGCCTCGGTTCGACTGACAGTCGAGGCACCGGTAACGTTGTCCAGAAAGGCGGCTATTGTCGCAACGATCACGTACTGTCTTGAAGTTGAACAGAAATGTAAATACTGAAAACCACTTCAACATTATTGTGACTTGAAGAGAAATACATTTATTATAATATCACAAGCTGCAAAACCATTCCATGTAGCAATCTCATTCACAGCTATTCTTTAATCTGACATGCAATACAATTATGGTTTCTAAAAAAAAAAAAAATGTGGAAAAATGCTGTTTTCCCCTAAGATTGTTCCGATCTTGCGTACGTGTCACAACTGTACATATTCTGGCTGTGACTATGCAAATGACTTTGCTTAAAGTAGTTTCCAAGCTCCTAGTAAAGAGGAATTTCACTTCCATCTGCTACATTAGTCTGATTTAAACAAATACATCAACATATTTCACGGTATTGTTAGGACCTGCAGAGTGGTGATGTGGCTGCAGGCTTATTAAATGACACAAGAAGACAAACAGTAAGTATTTAACACACACATATAATATAATATAGATATAATATATATATATATATATATATATATAATAAAAATTCTTGTCATTTGATGTAGCTTTGGGTATTTTTTTTGTCTTCTGTTGTATACATTTGATCACTGATGGGATGTGATGGGTATTGTTTAGAGCTCTTAGGGATTGTGTGTTTTAAACCCACTCTACATAAAACAAGTGTTTTATATCTTAATGTGTGAATTAAAGGGATTTATATCCTTATGAGGGGAGAGGGTTAACACATTTTGTAACCTTTTTCTGGAATGTTTTTGATCTTTTATGCGATATCACTAAGGAGCATTACTTTATACACAGGCAGACTTTCTGGTGCGGTTTATATTTTGGAATGAGCAGTCTTAAAACGTAGTATTGTTCAGGTTCTTAGAGCTCGAACTGCAATGTAATGTACCATCTGTTTACCAAGTCACATATTGTATTCTTGCCAAATTCAATGTGTCATCATATAAAGCGGCAACTCGTATTGCCAAAATATCCAAGCAAAACAATTGGTCAATTTCAAATAAATCTTCTTCGGTTGGGGTGCTTGTCTCGAGTGTGGCCACATGTAAGCTATAGACGAAACAAAGAGCATTCACTGTTACAGCATCAGTTATCTTCAAGTATTCACATCAACTGCAGCATCTTGTGGTGACATTGAAATGCCTTTTAATTTCAAAGAACAAAAGCAATACATCAAAATGTTTTGGTCCCAAAAATATCCTTTTCAGGTAAGTGTACTGGGGGGGGGGGGGGGGGGGGGGGGCGCTTTCTCTTTTATTTCACCCACTTTTCTCTTTTAATGAATGAAAAATGCTGTTGCAGGAACTGTACAATTATTTATTTTTTGGCACTGGAGCAAAACTTGGATTAGTAGCTCTCATTAAGTTATCCTAATGGTGACAAAGCTACATGAGTAGAGTATACCAGAAAGAGCAGCTCTCTGTACAAGATACCTTTTTGCTGCCCAGAATAGGTAAAAAAAAAATGTAAAGCTTTAAATGGCAGTTTTGTGGAGAAGGCCTACGTTTGTGTCGGCCCAGGTGATTGATTTTAACAGGTTGGGCCCGGCTGGCTGAATTCAAGATTTGACCCCAGAGAATATGCAGAATGGAGATCACGTGCATTTTATTGAAGGTGAGTTAAAACAACCAGTTCTGAACCTTTTCAATGTACTGCTTACCTTGGTACCTGAACCCCGTGGGGTGTACGTTATCCAGGCCTCTACAAAGAACACCTGTGTATATATCTTGCTAGTACATTTCTAATTGTTAGGGGCCTAGAAAAAACATGGCCCACAGCTACTTTTTCAAGGGTTACAAATAGATGCCGCGTTTGATATTATTCCCACAGCTAACACCACACACCCGCTTGTACCACAGAATATGCCAACGGTTCACATGGCTGTGTTGGTGCAAAATATCCCGATATATTCCACCATAATGCACCAGCGTGGGTAATTAAAGTTTGCTCTTGGAATGATCACTACTGTACACGACTGTTGCCCGGATGCCAGAAACAAGGAGCCCCCGTTTTGATGTGGCCAGCTGCTCCATCTGGGTGCTTGGCCTCATGTGCCCCTTAACAAACTCGGCAAAACAAACTTACCAGAATGCCCTCCCACTGTCTGTATGTTCTTCCTACCTACCAATTAGATTGTAAGCTCCTCGGAGCAGGGACTCCTTCCTAAATGTTACTTTTATGTCTGAAGCACTTATTCCCATGACCTGTTATTTATATAATTTGTTATTTATATGATTGTCACGTGTATTACTACTGTGAAGCGCTATGTGCATTAATGGCGCTATATAAATAAAGACATACAATGCAAGTGCCCCATGTAGCCATGCAGGCACGAAAGGTTAAAGTATCGGCAGTATTAAAATCAACCAGGAGATGGTGCTCCAGTTGCAGATCTGTATAGGATTGAGCACATTGTATTCACTTCCAAACTTTCATTTCTGCTGCACAATACGCCACAATATGATAGTATTTTTAGCATTTGTAACATTTGTTTTTGTCAGGTGGATATGCTGTATGCCGCCTACAAAGTAGTTGGCATCCCCCTCTCACCCCACACTTTATAAGGTTGTGTGCAAAGCTTTTAAATACTGTTTTGTAGCCACTGGTTTTACCTGCTGATTGTTTATTTGTGACCATCTTAGTTAAGTATTGATTGCTTTTGGAAGTGCTCAGACCGGGTTTACATTGTGTGTTCTAATACACACTCGATCAACACTTTATTTGACTAACAACGTTTTTTATAAGCATCGAAACTTTAAAAAAACAAAAAAAACAAATGACAATGTACCGGATCATACTATATTAAGTTTTCCATCCTGTTTCAGTAAATGGCCTGTACAGTGTCTTGCACTACGGAAAAGTCTGTGCAGCAGACTCCTTAGTAAATACGGGTTACAATGCTATTGTGGATACAATATAATCTCATTTAGATCGCCCAACTTCTCTCATTCTACACCTCCAAAACCTTGGCGGTCTACCTTTTTTTATTTGGACTAACAATTTATCACCTAATACAGAAGTACTACTTTATTCTGTATATATATATATATATATATATATATATATATAGCAACTGTAAGTATGTTCATTTGCATGTCTATATATATATCTGAAGCATTTGTTTTAGAATGGAGGCAGAGGAAAGTTATTAAATAAGGTGTAATTTCTGAACTGTGAAGAGTTATCACAGCCTTGTGAAAGTCTACAGCTGTGTGAGGTTTAGTGCTTGTGTGGGTTGTCTGGAAACAACCGTTGAAGAGACGGCAACGTGAGAAATCTTAAAGGGGTTTGCTACAGCTTGTATTTACAAACTTTTTATGCCCCTCCAAGAATGTTTTCTTTGACTCAAGTTAGTTTTGATTCCCTGCAGAAAGTTTAAATGATGAAATTCAGTTTTTTATATGAAGTCTTGGCCGCAAATGAAATTACACTTTTTTTTATACTTAGATTGGTTCTTTACATATGTTGCACAGGTATATAAAATGATAATACAGTATAGAAATAAGTCCTACTTCAATTTTGTTGTTTTTGCTTCAATCGGTGGCTGGCACAATATATACAGATGTAGCAGGCAGTATTACACTCGGTGGCAGGTACAATATATACAGATGTAGCAGGCAGTATTACACTCGGTGGCAGGTGCAATATATACAGATGTAGCAGGCAGTATTACACTCGGTGTTGTATTGTTTTGTTTATCATTAAAACTTTATTGTTTTGGCCAGTAATAGGCTTTTATTGGTAACTGCCCTCCCACAGTGCAGGGAGCGGTTACTTACTTGTACCCCATACAGCTTATTCCTACCATATGTTAGGGAGTATTTGAACCCCTATTATACTTATCAGCCTTGCTGTGCATGTATGTTTCACAGCCACTTCTCTACCTCTAGATTCCACATTTCCTAACATGTCTATAATGTGTTAGAGGCTCCGTTAGATTTAAAGGGGTTAATTAAAGCCAAAAGTTACCCCAAGCCAGGAGTGGCCAACTCCAGGCCTCAAGGCCCACCAACAGGTCAAGTTTTAAGGATATCCCTGCTTCAGCACAGGTGGCTTTTCGACTGAGCCACCAGTGCTGAAGCAGGAATATCCTGAAAACCTGACCTGTTGGCGGCTCTTGGGGACTGGAGATGGCCACCCCTGCGCTAAATCAAACAGTATGAACAATACATTGAAGAACATCTAGGCAACAAAACGTGGTTTGAAATGCTGTCTGTATTGATCCCATAATGAAATCGGACACTGTTATAATACATCTCGAATGGGGAAAGCAAAACCTCAGGAGACATTGTCTTGCGCAGGGCGGGAACGCTGCCCTGCATCAGGAAGGATTTGTGGATGGTAAGTTCCGGAACGCACTGTCTCCCACATGCGCATTACAGCAGCAGAGCGCACTTTACCGCACATGTACGGAGTCTTTGCTGCCACATTGTGACCGATACCGTGACGTTTGGGAAAGACGTGGCACACGCACCGTGACGTTTCCTCTGCTGCGTGAAGGGGTTATTATATCTCCATGCATAACCAGTAATTCCACTCCCCCCCTGCAGCAAAATAACCGGCTCCCACATTTCCTGAAAGAGAAATAAAAACTGCGTTGGAAAGGATATACCATTGACAATGAAATCTATAGTTAGTATGGGGAGTGAACCCCGTAGAGTCCGGTGCTCAACCAAGGTATACAGCTGGGTGTACAGCTGGGTGTTGAACTTGTGTAGCCTCAAAGGAATATGAACAGGATGAAAGCAACGATCGCCTGCTGATAAGATATCATATTAGCTTTAACTTTAAACACCGTGAGGAAGCATGTAGACAGACTGATACAGCCAAGGAGGGGGGCCCGTTATGCAGGAAGGAAAACAGAGACAAGACGTAAAGCCCCGTGGGACTCCCGTCATGTACTCATGATGTGACCTGAACCTGCTGCCCTTACCCGCCTGGCGTCTGTGTTGCTCCCTCGTTGGCGTCCCGGTCTGAGCTCCACAACGGCTGCACTCCGGAATGACGTCACCGCTGGCGCCGGTTTGCTTGCTCCGGGACCTCCTGGATACGTCACGATCCGCGGCGAACCCTCGTAGAGCAGGGAGAAGTAGCCTCGTAACCAGGAGACTGCAAAGCAGGTGATCGTTGGCGTGCTCTAGCCAAGTAGTTGAACAGCAGCAAGAAGATAGGTTTGTAGGCGGGCACTGCAAAATCAGGATCTCAACGATGAAGTGTAGTTAAAATCAGCTTTATTTCAACATACTGCTGGACATCACAGAGACTCCTGTTTCTCTGACGCGTTTCGTTCCTAGTAGGAACTTTATCAAAGAGTAAATGGAGTCTCAACAAACAAAACTTAAATAGGCAGGTCTCTCTCTGCTATTGGCCAATGGTAAATTGACACAGGTGATTAATCAGTGACTGATTGAAAAACTAAAGCCTCATGAGAAGAGAAATCCTGCCTATTCTAAGGTGTATTATACATACATTTATAGACAAGTGATAACATATATAAAATACAAAAATATATAAAAAAAATTTTTAAAAACAACTGGATGTGAAGTAAAGCAATATAGACATAAACAATATATATTATAATCTATAGCACAAGATGTTAATATATGGGATGAAAGGGTATGAAAAAACTCTTGTTGAACCAAATGTCATAGTAATAGCCTATATATATCATATATGAAAGCATAAATATAGGTATAACGACACAGGATATATCAAATGGATGATAGCTAAATATATAAAGCCTTATAGACTAAACAGTCCTTAAAGTGATACATACATGCACTATAAGTAAAAGGCATGAACATTATAGTCCAATATATGTTGCAAAAGACCGTACAATACAGTATAGGATTCTTTGAAACAGACAATGAAAAGATACATTTTAAAGAAAAACATATGAATACATTTTCAACATTGTAAAGATATTATTCTAAATCAATAATATATACTGATCTGAATACAAAAAACATATCTGTGTGCATACATTCACTTGTGTTCTAAGACACAAAATACAAATTTCTTAATATAGCCCTCTCAAAACCATGAGTAGAGAGGAATGGATATACACTCCCAAAGCTCCCACATCTTATGGATCTTTGGGAGATGGTGGAAGGCATTCCGAGAGGTTTCTATCAGTGTGGCAATTGTTCTATGTGCCAGTACACATTTCAGACCAAAGTCATCACGTGTGATGATATGCAGAGGAAATATTATATCAGGCATTTTCTTAATTGCAACATTGCGTTTGTCATCTACGTTCTTTTTTGCGGGTGCGGGAAAAAATATGTTGGCCGCACAATTAGATCATTAAGGACAAGAATAGCTGAGCATGTACGGTTAATTAAAAGAAATGATCTTAACCATCCAGTACCAAGACATTTTGCTCAATGTCCCAAGGGAGGAATTAAGAATTTCTCTTTTTCTGCAATAGAACATGTACCGCGCCATCCACGGGGTGGCAATAGGGAAAATGTTTTGAACAAACAAGAGATGTATTGGATATACACTCTCAATACTCTCCATCCACTTGGCATCAACCTTGACTGGGAGCTTAAACACTTCCTTCAGGGTTGAAAGATGTGGGAGCTTTGGGAGTGTATATCCATTCCTCTCTACTCATGGTTTTGAGAGGGCTATATTAAGAAATTTGTATTTTGTGTCTTAGAACACAAGTGAATGTATGCCACAGATATTGTTTTTGTATTCAGATCAGTATATATTATTGATTTAGAATAATATCTTTACAATGTTGAAATTTATTCATATGTTTTCTTTAAAATGTATCTTTTCATTGTCTGTTTCAAAAGAATCCTATACTGTATTGTCGGTCTTTTGCAACATATATTGGACATATAATGTTCATGCCTTTTACTTATAGTGCATGTATGTATCACTTTAAGGACTGTTTAGTCATAAGGCTTTATATATTTGCTATCATCCATTGATATATCCTGTGTCTGTATACCTATATTATGCTTTCATATATGATATATAAGGGTATTACGATGACATTTGTTCAACAAGAGTTTTTTCATACCCTTTCATCCCATAATAAACATCTTGTGCTATAGATTATAATATATATTGTTTATGTCATATTGCTGTACTTCACATCCAGTTGTGTTTTAAAAAAATTTTTTATATATTTTTTTATTATATGTATCACTTGTCTATAAATGTATGTATAATACACCTTAGAATAGGCAGGATTTTCTCTCTCATGAGGCTTTAGTTTTTCAATCAGTCACTGATAATCACTGTGTCAATTTACCAGGCCAATAGCAGAGAGAGACCTGCCTATTTAAGTTTTGTGTGTTGAGACTCCATTTACTCTTTGATAAAAGTTCCTACTAGGAACGAAACGCGTCAGAGAAACAGGAGTCTCTGTGATGTCACAGACAGTATGTTGAAATAAAGCTGATTTTAACTACACTTCATCGTTGAGATCCTGATTTTGCAGTGCCCGCCTACAAACCTATCTTCTTGCCATTGACAATGAAAGGTTGAACATTGTACTGTTGCATTTATTGCTGGATTTATTATTACTAATCAGGTATTATTTCCAGAAAATCTATGGCTCTTGAGGACGGCAAATTACTTCCACCTGAGCTCACGAGTGATTGGAGCTGGCTGTGGAAGTCGGGCAGGTATCTCCTGATTTCACACACAGCGAATAGTTGGGTTTCTTAACTGTTAATTGGTGCGTTCACTTTACACCCAATTGTTTTCTCAGCTTTGCAACGGGAGACTTAACAAATGATGCCTCTCTGTGTTTGATGTCGCCTAACCCTTTCGTGCCAAGATCTCATACCTGCTCCGATTGTATTATCGTCTCCTGCAGTATTCATGTGCAATTGTACCCAGACGCACAGCCATATCCTGCAAAACAATTACAGAGGCGGACATCAAGTGTAACAAGATGCACATTGTGCATTATTTTCACAGTATGGAAAGATTAACACTAGTAAAAATTAATGCAGAGTGTATTTGTCTAACATGAATGAAAATGAATGCAGCTGTCAATGGTCTCAAAGGCTTCTTCGTGAGCCTGATGTACAGCTCCCCAAAAGTTCACTGTAGTTTTTTGCATTTGGGGGGGTTGGGGGGGATATTGAAAACGTATAACAAAAAAGTACCAAAGTGCTCCTTACATAATAAATAGAGCCTATAAAGAGGCATCGAGTATGTTTTATACGCATATGAGTTCTGCCCTCGCAGGCTTCCCAGTGACACAAAGGGTATAGTTGGGGTGTGAAGACACAAGGAGGAAGTCTAGTGGCCAATCCCCCCCAACCATAAGAGTCAGGGGACATGTTATTGCGCCCATTTCTTACCAGCACAAATAATGCCATTCTCAACGACAGGGCCGAGGAAACACTGACACCCCTCCCTCACTGTGATGGTGCCGTGCGGGTCCTGTCTGTTAATAATAACCGACCTGATGGGGTTAACTCTGACCTCAATGAACTGCACGCCACGCAAGTCCGTGTTTGTGGATACTAAGCTGTCATTGCAGCTGGCTCCGCACCCCATGGCTGACAGTCGTATCTATGCAGCGGACCCCACAGCGGGCGGGTGTGCGACAATGCGAGGCTTCCCGGCCCTGCCGTCCCTGCTCTGCTTACTTTGACTTCCAACGGCCTTCCCGTTGCCTAGCAACCGCTGATGCTGTGACGTCACAAGGAGAGGTTCCGTCGGAGGTCGGCGTCTGTCTCCGGAGTGGACAGGGTGGGGCATCACGTGACTTGTAATCATCGCGCACAAGTCTGATGTGAGCAGGATAAAGTGGGAACATGGCGGAGAGCTCTGCGGGGCTGTTAGCGCTGAGCACTGTATTGGGGCGGGGGGATCTCTTTAAAATCTTGCTGCCTTCCTTTTTTTATCACTAGTAAGTAAGGGCGACTGGTCGCTTTTATATCACAAATGGGAAATAGAAAGTGCCCCCCCATGGTCATGGAAAGGAGGCGATGTGTATGTTGTTGCATAAACGTGATTAAAAATGGGAGAGGCGTTGTGAAACCCAGGTTACAGTGACAAGGGGGGTGGGGGAAGGTGGAAGATGGAAGGGGGAGGGAAAGGGGGAGGGGGACAGGGAAGAGGAAGGGGGAGAGGGGGGGGGGGGAGGGCAGGGGATGGGGAGCGGGGGGAGATGTGAGGGCAGGGGGGGAGAGCGGAGGGGGGGAGGAGGGGGGGGGGTGGGGGGAGGAGACGTAAGGGGGGGGGTGGGGGGGGGGTAGGAGGAGGTTGGGGAGGGCAGTGAGGGCGGGGGGGCAAGGAGAAGGTGGGGTGAGAGTGTGGGGCTGGGAGGACAGTGGGGGAGGACAAGGTGGGGGACAGGGCGGGGGAGGACGGGGAGGGACAGTGCGGGGGGGCGGCCCAAGCGCCTGGATAGGCAACCTGAGGGAAGAGGCCCCTAGGAGCCGGGGTCAGCACCAGTGGCGTGCGGACAGTGGGGAGAGTGCAGGGGCAGCGGATGGAAATGCAGGGGCAGGGAGGAGGGTGCAGGGGGAGCAGGCGGGGAGGGGGAGAGTGCAGGGGCAGCGGGGAGAGTGCAGGGGCAGCGGGGAGAGTGCAGGGGCAGGGAGGAGAGTGCAGGGGCAGTGGGGAGAGTGCAGGGGCAGGGAGGAGAGTGCAGGGGCAGCGGGGAGAGTGCAGGGGCAGGGAGGAGGGTGCAGGGACGGGGAGACAGTGAAGCGCTAAGTCCATAGTGCAGGCGCGCGCACAATGGAGGGCATGGCATCGCGAGTGCCTGTCGGCCAAGCGATCTATGGCCTGTGATCCACAGCGACCGGGAGGCGTGGCCATGATGTCACGTGAGCGGTTCACCCTCATTGGGTGAACGCGCATGTGACCCGGCCATTGTGCGACAAACATAAAATTGTTTGTCTGCTCGAGAATCGCGCGCGAGGTCACACTTTGTCGCGCTCTATGGCCTGCTTTATAGACAGCCTTTTGTTCGCTCCGCGAGCGCCGTCGCGCAGAGTATGAACGCGGCCTAACAGCGTGTCTGAAATCAGATGCATTGTAAGGAACCCCAACCCTCTCTAATAGCGCCTCTATCTGGGGTGATATGGAAACAAAATAGATGTGATGCTCCCAATTGAAGCCAGTCCTGTATTGGATATCCAGTAATAATAAATCCACAATGGGTTAATCCATAGTACGAAGGAGTGCCCCCAATGGAGTTGATTATGTTGATTCCCTTGGAGATGCCGTCACATCCTTAACAAAAAAAAAAAAGGAGGCGGGCACATGATACAGCGTCCAATCAGATTTGAGCTGTACCATCTGACCTGAAAATGTGACGTCACAGGCCATATATAACAGGCCACAGGCCTGTATGCCTTATTTAACAGGAAGAAGACGATAAGACAACATCCGTTGGGACTTACCATGGTGTTGGATTGACAGATGAAGATAGAAGATTAAAGAAATGACAGAAGATAGAAGAATTTTGTTACCTGTTCCGGATCTTCAAGGTGGATGGCATTACATTTTATATTAAAAACTTTTGATCTATGCCGAGATTTGCGCAGGGAGAGGCGTCTACCTCTCATCGCAGCAGAAAGAAATCGCCGGGTAAACCCTTTTCAGAGGGGCAATCATCACGTCGCCGGCTACTCACCAGTTTTGGAAATGTTGCTGCTATCACAGGTTTTGGGGCTTTCGGCGTACCGTGATAGTAACGTTGTCAAAACTGGCGATTTTAAACAGCCGGCGATGATTTTTTTTCTGGCACTTAGTGCATAGACTCCTATGTCTCTTTACTCTTTCTCATCTCCTCCAATTGACACGCCCCAGGTTTGAAAAATAATAACTAGTTTAATAAACCATCATTAATATGCACATCGTCAAATGTACTCTTAATCGATTTGGACTACATTCTAATATTTGTATTTTATAAACAGACAAATAGGCTATTTTATATTTGACACAATGTGAGTGTATTATACCTTTTCCCTTTTCTAGGTAAATAGTTTTTACAATCTGCGCTGTTGTTTTTTTTAATCTTATTCCACTAAGGCAACATAGCTGTGGATTTCCTGGGTACCGACACCAACACCACATAAAGACTTCATTGCCACTGATTTTTGGATATGCACTAAAGAACTGAGAATCTGTGAGTACAAACTCTGCAGGATTTGAAAAGCAAGATTTATTCACCGTTTGAGACATATTGCACTAAGTTAGTGTGTTTCTTTTCTTTACATATATCTGCTCTCCCCATAAAAAACCTGGGCTAGCTTAGAAGGTGCCCATTACTAACTGGGGAACAATAAAGGATGACAGGACACATAAGAATACATATTCCTAAACAGACAAACCTATGTACAGGACTCACAGTGAGGACCCCAGTCAGAACTCTGAAGAACCTGCTTGTAGAACATAAGGGGCAGCTATATATATATATATATATATATATATATATATATATATATATATATATATATATATAGACACACACCTTTACATTGACATCATACATCACATGGTGGGAAAGGGAATAACCTGAGTGAGCCCACACAGTTAACCCCTTAAGGCAGGGTGTGCGAAGTGGGGGGTGCGGTGGTTACAGAGGACCTGCGCTTCCCTGAAGGCCTTCAAATTAAATGCCGGGGATCACGTGAGGCCTCTGTAACTTCACTTACCTTGGCTTCCAGCGACGCATCGTCATGGCAACCTGGCGCCAAATGATGCTGCGGGGTAACATGACCCCGCAGCGTCATTTGACGCCGGAGCCAAGCAGGGGAGGTGGGGGGGAAGAGCAGGCAGGGGGCGCAGGAAGAAAACTTTGCGCACCCCTGCCTTAAGGCAATCAACCCTTTACAGAAAATACCGGTAGTAGTCGTCCAAGAGGGAGCTACACAAATAACGATCTGTCCTTACTAATTTATGTTCTTTTGTCCTGTAGTTAAACTTATCATTTGAAACATTGAATCAACATTCTTTATTTGTCTGATTTACAGGAAAGTCGGTTTATGTTGTGGTTGCTGTATGTATATTATAAAAATAGCATATGGTGGTAGACTCCAAAAGCTCTCTATAAAAATAAACCAAAGATACAATAATTGAAAAAAGGTTAACTTCATATAGCTCCGCATTTAACCAAAATAGGCAAACCAAGTAAGAGAGAGGGGGATAAACTCCTTACAAAAGTCATTCTCTTTATCCCATGTGGGAACTGAGAGTCCAAAGTGTATATCCATTTACATTCCTGGCTCTGTTACCACTTCCCCCTCCTAGGGATCAATAGCGTAAAAACCTATCTGGTTGACGATACGTCCAAATGCACAAAAATGTCTGCAACAGGTAACCCGGTCATCAATTCTCCGTATCACTTTTGTAGTCACTAATCCGCTGAAACAAAGATCTAGTAGTTTCACCTGTGTATAAAATCCTACATGGGCATTAAACAATGTATATCACATTTGTGGTCTGGTAGTTTAAGTATGTCTTAATTTAGTACAATAATTCCATTCTGGTTATGTGTGAATGTTCCACCTCTGACATTGGGTACCATTGCCACAAGGAAACCTAGCCTTCACTACCCTTCCGCTTCCACCAGTGAATCCCTAATATCCTGTGCTCTCTTATAAGTGTAGGGGTGTGTTTAATACCTCAGGTGGTGGCAGTGAGGGCTCGGGGGGAGTAGTGCAGGTTCCGCAGCGGCACGACAGTATAGGGCGCCGCCATGTTATTGCGCAACCTTTCTGAGGGCACTGGCAGAGCGGAGAGGTCGCACATGCGCGGTGTAAGCGCGCGAACGACGGACCAATAGGGGAAAGGCTCCGATGGCAAACTACAACTCCCATGAGCTCTGGGACAGTCATCTGATGTCAAGAGCAAATCAGAAGGCTGGGATTACGGGAGGAGGAAAGGGAAGCGTGGGGGAGACACCACGCTAGTCAGAGGGGATCTGGAAGGTAAAGGAGGAGGGAGTATGCATGCAGGGGGTCCGTGACCCGCCTGCATAGGACAGCTTTACCCCGCAGGCCCTTCTGAAATACCCCTGAGTCACAGTAGGCTGCTGTGCTGCAGGGACGCCCATAGTGGTAGCGATCAGTCACCTTACTGTGTAGACAGTTAGGGACAAGCGTGCGGAGCAGGTTTGCTGGTGAGCTGCTTGGGACCAGACAGCTGCACTGCGGACATCAAAGACAAGCAAGGATTCGGCTGATCCTTTTTGAAGTGTTACCGGTCACCGCCGTGACCGGTAGGTATTTACAGCAAGTGCACCAACACCGGTCAACAGGCGCTGATCCCGCCTTAGGCGTAACTCTTTGGGGACACTAAGTGAAGTGGCCAAAGGCCTAAATACACAGAGCCATCTTTCTATTAGTGCAAGGACACGGTGTGTGGGGCACGCGGTTAAAGGGCAGAGACATACTCGTTAGAGCGTGGCTGAGCCACTACTGTACAGGACAATACTCATTAAGAGCGTGGCTGAGCCACTAACGTTATAAAGACATTACCAGTCAGCTGTGTTAGTGTATAAGTGAATAAGCATATAGTATAAGTGTTATATGTTATGTGTTGATGCAAATTATAGAGTGCCAAGGTTATAGTGCATTACAGTAAAACTGGTTTCAAGCAAAGGTGTTGTTATGTTTCTTGCCCAGGGGAATCTCACATAACGGGGATCCTGGGTAAGTGGAGGCGCTGCGCTAATAAGTGTTATCCCAGGCTCCCAGCTAGCGGAGGCTCAGATCTCCTGGAGCCACAGGTACGTGCAGTTACCCGTAGTCTCTTTTAGAGTGTCAGAAAAAGGGCTACATAAGCAATCATCTGAAGATCTCAGCAACTTTATTATCTGTTTCAAAAAATGCCAGTGTTTGTTAATGATGTGCCTAACTTCAGAGGAGGGATTGTACTAGGAAGAAATAGAACAGGAATAGTAGACGTTTGTGGAAACTCCCTTCTAATATTGAGTCCAAAGAGTTGAGGGTTCTCCGATGGGTCAGCCCTTTTCGTTATTTGTTTGCAGCTTACTCTTCTATACTTTTTTTTATTGCATAAATATTTATATAATTTGTATATTTTTTAACTTTGGATAAAGATTTCCTTTTGCAGTGTCAGTGTCCCGGCACTTTTTATTATTATTTATTTGCTGTATGTATGTTGCACATTTAATATATGTCAAATAAAAAAAATGATATGAATTGCATGCAAAAAAATACTTGAACCCACATTCTTCTGCCGTTATTGAAGCCAAAACGTAATAGTAGGAACTGACTGGAAGGACCATGGTTTCTTGTTTTATAATGTCTCGGACTATCCCTTTTTCCTATGAAGAACAGGGCACGCTCAAATACATATTTCTGTATCTAGATAACGGCCCCAATTAAGACCCAGATGTTAATGCACAAATAAAACATAAGCCAGCAGATAACCGAGTGCCTGCTTCGTATATTGCTTCACTGTGTTCCTTGCGCTCTTGCCAACAATTGCATAACATTCCAAAACAGAAAGTGTTACACAATCAGCCGTGTACTAGAGAGATGTTTACATGAAATGCCTTCTAAATGTATGTCCATTGTGCACTTATTTAATGGCTCATATTTACGAAGCGGTGCTTATGGCCTATTCATGAATGGTTCATAAGGTGTGTTCTGGTTCCGAAAAGGTGGCAAGGGTGCTCAACTGCAGTCCTCAAGCACCCCCAACAGTTCAGGTTTTAGGGATATCTCAGCTTCAGCACAAGAGGCTTGACGAGCCACCTGTGCTGAAGCAAAGACTGAATCAGAGGCACAGTCTTTGACTGAGCCTCTGATTAAGGCTGCGGCCGTCGGGGCGCGCGGCCGCGGACCACCAGACCCTTGTCCGAATGGTCCCTGCCCCCGCTGCCTCCTTCCGGCAGGGCTGACTACGTACTGTGACGCGTCAGCCGGCCGGTGCTGCAAGAATCTAGTGATTTTCGGCGCTGCTGCGTCACGTGGTACGCGAGTCAGCCAATGGGGAGGAGGGGAGAGAAGGAGCTAGATGGGAGGCGCCTTGGGTGGGGAGCAGGGAAGGAGCTGCGGGTTAAAGTGTGTGAGTGTGTGTGTGTGGGGGGGGGGGGGAGGTGGACGGCACCACGATCAGATCCCGCCCCCCTCCCTCCCACTCCCGCTCCGGCTCCCACTCCCTACAGACCGCATATCGCGGTCTGTGTCTGTCAGCGCCCCGCCTGTCTGCCGTGCGGGCGCGCTGACTGAGGGAGCGGGGCCTTAGCCACGTGTGCTGAAGCTGGGATATCCTGGAAACCGGACCTGTTGGGGGGAGGGGCGTTGAGGATTGGAGTTGATCACCCCTGCCTTATTGAATAGAACTGCTTAGCATACTGGCACACTCTCCGTATTTATGTGGAGATGAGCTGATTTGTGTCTGAATAATGTGTCTGTAAGAGATATCTGCAGAGGTACAACCTCTCGTAGGGTTACCAGGTGTCTAGTATTGAACCGGACTGTCCTGTATTTGGACCTGGATGTAGGATTTCCCTGAGCAGGGAGAGAGCAGGGCTGCTGCTACGGGGCCGGGCAACTTCCTCCATCCTGATTGGCTGCTGCTGGATAATCCAGCCAATCAGGTGTCAGGAGCGTGGGGGTGGGACCAAGGAAAGGAGGAAACAGCATGGAGCGGTGAAAGGTGAGTGTGTCTCGAGCATCGCACCTTTTTCTACCTGTCTGAGTTTGGTTAATTGTCTGTCTGTAGCTGTAATTAACCAGCTCTCTGCTGGATTCCTCAGACCAATACAGGCTTTCTGTTTGAGCCCTTTTAGACAGAGGTTAAGGCCCTGTTACAGTGTCCTATTTTGACTGTTTCCCTGAAAATATTTCCCTCATCTCAATGCAGGTGAATGTAAGTTTGAGGAATGGGCCCTATTTTCAAATCTTTCACAGGTTGGACAATAAGCTGGCCCAGTAGCCATGTGAATTGTATGGAGATGACTAAATGTTTATGGATGCTCAGATTTTACTTCTTGTATAAAAGAGTGACTGATCATATTTTTCTGTAGGCAGATACTATAACATTGGGTTTATCTTCAAATGATACTGTATGTACTGTAGCAAAGACTATTCAGAGCACTTCATGCGGATATGACCCCTGTCAGCATGTGGTACAGCCACACTTCTGTGAGAACTGAAATCGGAAGTGACTTGTAGAACGGCCATCAAAATGTGCTGAGTGTTTTTACAGGCGCAGGACATTTCTGTCTTCTTTTTATATTACCCGCTCTAACTTTATCATATCCAAATAGAACAAGATGCAAGAAGTAAATACAGGTTTCCGATATCTCCCATTGTTTAGAAGGAGCCAGAATCTCCGGCATCACCTGAAATTACACGAGCCCTACCCGCGACATACATAGCGGGGCTCTACAACCGGCGGCCATCAGGCCAAATGTGTCCGGCAGAGGGTCTTGAAGTGGCCCTAAGACTGTCTCCTTCTCATTGTGCAGATGTAGCCGCCCTTACCGTTTTTGGCGTTGCGACGAAGCCTCGGGAACATGCAGCGCTGGGGGAGGTGGCAGCTGCGACAGGGCTGCGGGGGGTCCACTCCTTGCAATGGGATCCCCCGTAGCGTTAACCCTCCCAGGGCCATAATCGATGTGGTCACGGCCCAGAAAATAGTAAGTTCAGCTACATCTGCAGTTGGCCAGGCTGGAAGCGCAATTCTGTCCACATCTAAACTGATTTGTACGGACGGACACACACACAGACACGCGAGAGAAAGGGTTACATTATTATACTTCAACATTTTGCAAGCATTTATAAGTATTTCAATGCATCCTAAATAATGTATACTATATTCTCATTGCTCTTCTGCTCCTAATTTAGTTTTTGATCTGACACCTGTGGTGCACTGGAAGAAAAGGCAGGATACACATTCTTCACCGCACAAACTTTGCAGGTGCTTTTTGCAAACGCTTTACCACAACTTAAAAGCTATTTTGGGTGAAGACATACTGCTTTTGTTTTGCAATTTATATTTAGGGTTCTGAAGTGCAAGAGATACATGTAGGGGTGTATATATATGTAAAAGTGTTATATGAGCCGATGAGTGATAAGCAAAATGAAAGTGTTACAGATGCCTGTGTTCTGATCGTTGGTAAAACCAGAGGATGTTCATTTTGTCAAATGTGGGATTTTTTTGGTGATAGGGGCAACGGTTCCAAAAAGCTGAACTGAATAGTCTGAATGCTCAACATGTTTGCAGTGTTAAATTAGGTTGCTTTTTATAGCCTGTGTAAGCAAGATACAGTTACAGGAAACTAGTCTGCAATACAGAAAAACAGGCCAGCACAATTTTTTTTTAATGCGGAAAAAAGTCCACTCTGTTAAAAGAGAAAAGAAGCAGCATACACGGCATAAGAGGTTTTGTTCCCTTTCTACTGCCCATCCCCCGCCACCCAAACACACACTCCCCTGCCACCCAAACACACACTCCCCCGCCACCCAAACACACACTCCCCCATAATAACACTGACACAAACTTGGGGTTTAACCGGCCGCAGCTTCTATTGAGAATTACACCACCAACAACCATCACCTGATCAGATTGCACCAACCCATTCTAACCACCACCACCTGCCAAACTCAATAGTTGTGCCGGTCACACATTGTGACCATACCAGGCTAAATGAAAGGACACCAACAGGCCACAGTCTGTCACAGCCATTCCCACCATATAAACCACCAAGATAGGGATGTAACCAGCCAAGGTGCAATCCCATAAATCACCACCACAGACAATTGTATCCCCTAAAATGTCCCTCAACCCCCCCCCCCCCACCAACTGTAAGAGCCCACTCCAGACTATGCTAGAATAAAGATATCTAATGAAATGTCAGACAGGTGCACCCTATCCCCCCTGGCCATACCTTTTATTAAATTCCCAACGCTTTCCAATTCTGAGCCCCCAACCATACCCTACGGGAGACAAACATAATAGTTGTGCCGGCCAAGCAGGACACACATTGTGACCGTACCAGGCTAAATGAAAGAACACCCCAACCATACCCTTTGGGAGACAAACTCCAACCAGACTATTACCACCTTCCCAAAAGGCCAAATAAATCTGGACCACCCTCTTAATTGCATACAACTTATCAACTGTTTTAACTTAGTAAAAACAGATTCTCTGGCTCCACCTTCTTATGGAGAGAAACTTGGGAATCATTTGCACCCATCGCATCCCTTGACCAGCCAGCCAGGAACCCTCTGCCATCTCCCCCATTCTGACTGAGCTGCTTCCCGTACGACTTCTGTACTGCTCTCTTCTTGGCCCAGTGCATACATAGTATAAATCCCCATACTGTATATCCAAATTCTGACAGGGGAAAACCATGAAAGAAAACTAAATATAAGCTAAGACTTCCCAGCAAAACTCACCACCAGCCCAACCTTAGTAATACCAATATGGAAACAGAACAAGAACAGTGCCAGCTGCTTGTCCACTGGTAGATGTACGACGCTCCATCAACTGCAATAATGATCCACTTCACTCTGTATGTCACTCCAACTGTCCACAAAGGCATCTCAGTCTTCCCATGCCCCTAAGTAGGCTGCCAAAGCAACGGAGCAAAGGACTTCCATCAGAATAATCGCTCTTCCAAACCCTAGCACCAAAGATGATCGGGACACATGTACCCTTCCACATTTGTTCCTGGAGCCAGGTCCTTGAATGTAGCAATCTTAGAATTAGAAAACGAATCAGCAATGCAATTCTCCACCCCCAGAACGTCTCATCCTAAAAACTGTCAACTGACAAGCAAAGTAACACCAACTCCACAGCTCCACCACCACCATAGTGAACAGCTCCAAAAACATTAAATTCCTCACAAAACCAGCCCCCAACCACCCTAGCGGCCACCTTCCACCCAAAAAAACCCTTAAGACCTTAAAGCATCTGTAAAATGCTCCAGGTCTGCATTGGATATCACTTGTTTAGAAACTCCTGCCATGCAAAGAAGTCATCCCTCTTTACTTCAGTAGAACACAAAACAACAGTCTATAGGCTCATAGGACAACTGGAGATCTGCAGCAAATAGCCATTCAGTGTGGAGCAATTCGGAGATAAGCCCAATGAGGAAAGGGGGAAGGGGAGGAAACAGTGCAGACTCGCTTGATATACCAACCACGGAACAGATCCCAATAGTGGCGTGGCTGCATAAACACACTGTCCTGTTAATCGGTATGGATTAATCCTCTACTCACGATTTGTACCGTCCTTTATCTCCTGGCTTAGCGTTGCACCCAGATGGGTGATCGGCGTCCCTCCGTGGCGTCAATCTGATCATAGAGTCACAGGAAAAGTTGTAGAGACCAGGAAAACAGCCACTCCTGTAGCAAAACTCAGACTCACCAGCAAAAATACTAAAAAATGCTTTATTTAACTAGATAAAATGGATACTGGATCCACAAACACAGAACAACCTCCTCCCACGTGTTTCGAACAAAACTGTTCTCTCTCAAGGAGTAGGCAAATAGCTTAACAGGGACTGGAGCTTCTTCAGCTTCACCTTCCTAGCATCCAGAGACAAAACTGTACTTTTTCTTTCCAACTTAGCTTCCGGCAACCTAAAAACCATGCCCACCAAGTCTCTCCTTGCCTAGAAAACATAGCTTGGTAGTGAGACCTTCCATTTTATCTCTAGCAAAAGAAAGCCAAACTCCCTCGTTACACGCTGAAAACAGCCGAACAAAAACACGCACAACTCAGTATAACGTCGCTCGTCTCTGATAGGAAGCAAACCCGCTGGGCTGAGGTAGGGGTAAATGATCACCGACCAGAGCCAATGGACAGAGTCCTTTTAAAGTAGTCATAGTCATGATTGAGTTGAATTGGGAAGTGAATCCCAAAAGGTGCTTCCAATATCCAGGATAACAGTAGCAATATAGCTTTTAAAAGTCCAGGAAATTATATAACCTCTGTAGAGTAGTATGTGCAATGAATAGGCATGAAGCTCGTAATACAGCCATAATATGGGACTCCAATAACAGGACAAAACCCCACTGTGGATTTGTGAAATGAATTCCCAATGAATAGAACCCACCCCACACCCACTAGTAGGAGTAATGATCCTATATCCCCCTCTTTGACAAAGCGCCACTAAGGCATGAAATGCGTTAGAGGAACTATTTTTTGTAGCTATGTCTACTATGCATCTAGAATAAAGCATTTTTAAATTCATTTCTACCAGTCTCCAGCCCTTTATTTCACAGGCAGTGCTCCATCACCTTTTTTGGATTTATGCTTTAGTCATGATTGAGGCAGGTGTCAAGACAGATGGCAAAGGTGCAAAGTCAGGATACAGGCTGTGGTCAAGTCAGGCGGCACAGAAGCGGTGGTCGGGTCACATGCTAGGGTTGGCACCAGGGAATCCAAAGGAACAGGGAAGGTTTCAGGAACTCAAGGGGGCCAGGAACACATGGGATAGCATACCATGCTCAGATAGGGGCTGGGAGTCACTGACTGCTATTTAAGCCCTGGAACAGGTGCAGCCAATTACCAAATCCAGGAAGAGATTTGCCAGGAAACAAGATGGCCACAACAGCCACATAAGGGCAAGTTCCAGCAAAACCCTGGACTGGAACCCTTATACTCAGAACCTGGGAGCCCCACAGGCTCAGTTTCTCATACCTGGTCAGGGTGCTGGGTCGGTGCAGGCTGGGCTCAGTCTCTCAGACCTGGTCAGGGTGCTGGGTCAGTGCAGGCTGGGCTCAGTCTCTCAGACCTAGTCAGGGTGCTTGGTCAGTGCAGGCTGAGCTAAGTCTCTCAGACCTAGTCAGGGTGCTGGGTCAGTGCCGGCTGGGCTCAGTCTCTCATAACTGGTCAGGATGCTGGGTCAGTGCAGGCTGGGCTCAGTCTCTCAGACCTGGTCAGGATGCTGGGTCAGTGCCGGCTGGGCTCAGTCTCTCAGACCTGGTCAGGGTGCTGTGTGCAGGCTGGGATCAGTCTCATACCCTGTCAGGGTGCTGGGTCAGTGCAGGCTGGGATCAGTCTCTCAGACCTGGTCAGGGTGCTGTGTGCAGGCTGGGATCAGTCTCACACCCTATCAGGGTGCTGGGTCAGTGCAGGCTGGGCATGGATATGCAGATAGAATAATGATGGGCGCCAGGAACTTTTATAGTAACATGACCATTTTATAGTCACAGACATTCATAATGCTTGACAGATTTCACTTCAGACATTAACTGGTGGAAAATAAAATGATTCCTGTGTGCTTCTTCGCCCGGTAGCTCTCAGTCCTACGCTGGGGAGGTACTTATGCTTGTTTCCCTTAGTAATATTTAGCTAGGGTATTATTGCATCTATGCAGAAAATGTTCAATCTCAGGTGCACCCTTGTGGGGGATACCCATCATTCTCTGGGATCACTATCCCGCTTCAGCATACAGCATTCTTATTCTACACTTATCGGATCGGAAGTTTACCTTCCGTTGGGGCACATGAGATTATGCTCCGGAGCTTCTACTCTGAGAACTCCTGCTGAGCACACGCTCACTACTCTTCCTGCATGAGAACAATCTTTGGCCATTACTATAGGTGCTAACTATATAGGGCATGTTCCTTGTGGTGAAGAAATTAAACTAAAAACATATATTCAGCGCTCAAACCTATTAAACCTAACCTTATACACTAATTAAAATGAATAAGTGCTCTAAATGACAAGAGAGAATCCCCTTTGTGGGAAACTCTGTAAGTGATCCCTCACAAACTAACTTGGTAGAATGGGGAATGGCTGCCACAGGAATGAAAAACAGGCCTATCCACAAGGCATGTATACAAAGCATACACAAAAAACAAAAAACATATATGACAAAACAATAATTTCCTAGGCGCACTGACAGATATTAAACCTGGCAAGAAGAATGTAGTCCCATGAATCAAATGATGATAAAAGGTGAGATCCACAGTCCACAGTATTCGGTTCCTTTAAATTGAAGGCTGATCTGGGGATAGAAACAAGACAGCCATTGCGCAGTACCCTATGGTCAGTTCTGTACACCCCCACCGTTGCTAGCTACTTACTTAAAAGTAGATGGAAATGGGCCTCAAAAGGTTTCTTTGATTTCCTCACGGTTGGCTCCTGACTGGATATTTACAGCTGGTGACGAATGCCTCACTCCAAACGTCAGCAACACCACAGACCGTGTGGAAAGAAAGATGGGCACCAATAGTGTGATACCAAAACATTTATTACTAAAACAAGAGGGTTAAAAACATGCACTCACATGCCGTTATGCCCTATATGTGGCCTACAACGTGCCGTCCGCTCACATGGGAGGATGCCGAGGGGATGCAG
The DNA here is from genome assembly GCA_036426205.1 of Ascaphus truei. NCBI lineage: Eukaryota > Metazoa > Chordata > Amphibia > Anura > Ascaphidae > Ascaphus > Ascaphus truei. The sequence goes on from CM071577.1 coordinate 14,980,069, forward strand.
GAAGAGGCTGGAGTTGGCGTAGTTCCCCGCTTCGTGGCCGCGACTCGGAGCGCCTAGTCCCTCCTCTGATGACGTTCCCAGCTGATCGACCTCTTCTCCTCTCAGTGAGTATGCACGTTGCAGCACGTCCTGGAGGCTCCACCCTACGCGTGTTTCGTGACTGCTGACGTCACTTCTTACCCCTGTTTTTTTGTGTAGGGCATGTTCCTTAACTGAAAACAATATATGGTGAAAAGACATCCTTAATACACATAACTATACACACAAACCTATTTACAGGCCCTTACCAGAACACCAAGGAACCTGCTTCTAGAACGTTGGATGGAGCTATATATACCCCATTCTGCTTCCCTATAGTGACATCACTGGTAACCAGACATACTAGGTGAGGCAGTGCAATACCATAGTTATCCCACCTGGTTAACCTATTAATGTTGTTAATCCCTTATATTAACTAGTTGTCCCCGGAGGAGGGGGGGGGGGGGTCTACAATGTATTAATAATATTGTATAAATATATTAAATTCTACACATAGATTGAAAGATGTTATTGTAAGCACTAAAGTCCCCCAGTGGTGCAATATAGAATACATTTGGACAGAGTTCCTCCTAGTAGATCTATGTTGTGTCAAACAAAGGCATATAGCACTATGCATGCATTATAAATATATAGGAGCTTTGTTGATGATTTAGGATGTGATGTGAACTACGTTATACAATTGTTATTGCGGTTAACACTCTCACAGCCAAGTAATTGCTGATCCTTCTGGCAGTGTGGGGGTTAATATTTGGTCCTGTGAACAGAACACATTATAGCGTGTGGTTAGAGCAGTTGTGTATGCAATTTAGCCGCTACGTAAAGCCTTTGTATAAACACATTTTTTGTATGTGTACTATGAGGAAGGGGATACGTTAGGTTTCATAATGTCTGTAACAATCTGAAACTGGACTATTAATAGGCATCACAACTAAAACAAATCTCCATGTCTCCGGGAATAATATAGCAATCGAACTATGCACATACATGAACAAATGGCTAGAGATGGGGGCGAAACTGTGCAAATCTCAAGATCATACATGGAAATCCCAAGGTCGTACATGGAAATCCCAAGGTCATACATGGAAATTGCAAGGTCGTACATGGAAATCCCAAGGTCATACATGGAAATCGCTAGGTCATACATGGAAATCTCAAGATCATACATGGAAATCCCAAGGTGGATTGGGCATTACAAAATTCCGCCATCAGATCCGTTCTGCCCAGATTTGGGGAATCTGCCATCGAGAGAGAGAGTAGCGTCCCAAGCACTAAATATATCCCCTCCATCCAAATAACATATGGAGAGAGACCTGGGGGAAAAAAGAGCACACTTCAGATATTTAGGAGATATGCAAAGTATATTTAAATGATCCACACTTCACACTTTCTAAAAGGATTTCCATAATAACTATATTGACAAGCCTATGGCACCTTTATGGAGGAACAGGGAACTGGTGTCAGACCCAACAGGATCAGAACCCACAACCTCTGCTATTCAGGACCGCAGCTCTAGCAGTGTGGGCTCCACCAGCTGCGGAGTAGCATCACTGACACAGCATTCTGTACTTTAAAACTCTACTTCTCACACTTGTAACCCCTCCCCCTGGCTTCCTTTAGAAGCCGACCACTTCCACTTCCTGATTACCAGTTCTATGTTCCATATGCACGAAAAGGAGCAAAAAAAAAGTCAAAACCCCAAAATAATCCTATGCAGCGAATAGATTGAATGAAGTGATAAAGTATAATATATATGTCCAAGTGCAAAAGCTCCCAATTGAGGCAAATGTGAAAAATTATTTGGTGATATATATCTCGTTACATAGTAGATGAGGTTGGAAAAAGACGTACATCCATCAACTTCAACCTATGCTAAATTTAGACGACAGATACTTTATCCTATATCCGGACTTGCAGTATATATAGTGATAAATACAATAAATATACTATTCCTGGGGAAGATGCAGCTTTTTCACAAGGATGTCCCCTAACAGCCACACAGTAACGCAGCAACAGGTCTATAGCGCAAACTTTCTCAGGGTGTTACACGAAGAAAAACAGATAAGATATGTAGTGCAAACAAATTTAGGTCAAAAAAGGGGAATGGTCCAAAATACAATGAAATTCCCACTCACGCGTTGCTGCAGGCAAATACAGCACAGATGCAGACACCTCTCACAATTCCAGTACAGAGATATAAAGTCACCCCACGCGTTTCACTCATCAAATGAGCTTCCTCAGGGGTTCATAAATCGCCAACGTGAGTGTGATCTGCCCTGCCTCGCTGCTCCATGCTGGGATAGGAGGATAAGTGAGCCGTGGCATCTGTGGACAGCCAGTCTTCAGACCCTGCGGGGTCTATATGCTTTTTATCCCTTGGGAGCATGCAAGGGTCTTTCCACTGCTCTGTTATGTGTTTTATTCATAATACGTTATTTGCACCACATTTCCCTTCTCTCTCCTTCATGTATAATGAGATCCTGCCCTGCACCCATACAGAGGTACAGATCCCGCCCTGCACCCATACAGAGGTACAGATCCCGCCCTGCACCCATACAGAGGTACAGATCCCGCCCTGCACCCATACAGAAATACAGATCCCGCCCTGCACCCATACAGAGATACAGATCCTGCCCTGCACCCATACAGAGGTACAGATCCTGCCCTGCACCCATACAGAGGTACAGATCCCGCCCTGCACACATACAGAGGTACAGATCCTGCCCTGCACCCATACAGAGATACAGATCCCGCCCTGCACCCATACAGAGATACAGATCCCGCCCTGCACCCATACAGAGATACAGATCCCGCCCTGCACCCATACAGAGATACAGATCCCGCCCTGCACCCATACAGAGCTACAGATCCCGCCCTGCACCCACACAGAGGTACAGATCCCGCCCTGCACCCATACAGAGCTACAGATCCCGCCCTGCACCCATACAGAGGTACAGATCCCGCCCTGCACCCATACAGAGATACAGATCCCGCCCTGCACCCATACAGAGATACAGATCCCGCCCTGCACCCATACAGAGATACAGATCCCGCCCTGCACCCATACAGAGGTACAGATCTATCCTACCTCTCCTAACACATTGCTGGCCTATCCTACCTCTCCTAACACATTGCTGGCCTATCCTACCTCTCCTAACACATTGCTGGCCTATCCTACCTCTTCTAACACAACTTTAGTCATGTCTGTAAATGTTACATACACCCATAATCATATCTCAACTGTCAATAAAATGTCTGTAAATATAACATATGTAGCCAGGTCCCCCTCTGCCCGTCGCCCCTCCCTCACCTGGCTGGCGATCGCGGGTGCAGCCGAGCCCAATGGCGGACCCGTCGGCGATTGCAGGAGTGAGGGGCAGATGGGAACCGGAGCGGAGTTTGCCGGGGACGCGAGCGGCCGGTTGTTAAGGCCGCGGGCGCGTCGCTAGGGCTCTCGGCAGCTCCCGTGCAGGGCGCCGCCATCTTGGAATAGTTGCACATGCGCAGTAGGTTCGGGCGGCCGGGACAGTTGCGCATGCGCGAGCAGCAAGCACTCGAACCCTAGCCTACCAGGGAAGGCTCTTGGACGGGACTACGAGTCCCATAAGCCTTAGGGGACCCCATGTGACGCCAGGGAGCCAATAGGACTTTAGGACCTCGTACCACAGGGAATTAGATACATTTCGCGGTGTTTTGGAAGCGTCAGTGGAAGCAGGGAGCTGGGTAGGTGAGTGTGCAGGGGAGCAGTAGTTCCTTGCACTAGACCAGTCACCCCCACAGACCCCAGATAATTCTTTCCCTTGCCCCCAGTTTGTGGTTGCTTCAGGGACAGGCCTTAAGTTAAGGAGATCTGCCCCTTTAGCTATTTGGTTAAGTAAGGAGACGTGTAGGGGCGCGCAGCCTGATTCCTGCGTCTCTATATATGAAGACTATCTTCCCAGAGACTTATATACCTAAAGACTATCTTCACGGAGGCCACGCCAAGCAGCGACTGCGGCCTGCCGGCTGCAGACGGATCCTCGCCAAGGTACAGACGGTGCGGAGCCGTGGTGATATTATCCGCGCCGGAATTCACCCCACGCGTAGGAGGACATCACGTCTATTTACATAGAGGTAAAGGTTGAAAGACCTATGCCGATAATTCCGAGTTGTAACTCAAGTGCATCATTCCCTAGCCGGATCCAGGCGGATCCAAACCCAGTGGTATAGCGGCACCCGTGGCTGGAGCCCGGGCAGGTATCTATAAAGAGTGCACCAACACGTCACGGGATAGCGCTATCTCCAGCACACATTGGGTGGGTTTGGACATACGGGACATCAGGGAATGGGTGCCCAGCACTCAAGTACTTTGGAGGAGGAGATACATAGGTGGAGGTGTGCATCAAGGGAAGTTACATGTATGTTAGTTATATGCTAATGGTTCTTGTTATCCTGTCAGTAAAACTGTTATCCAATCACGTGTGGTATTATATATATGTGGGTTCTGACAAGGGCACACTCCCACCTCGTTGGGATCCCTCATCAGTGGAGGAGCTGCACCAAGTGTAAGTATACCCCAGGCTCCCAGCGGCAGAGGCTCAGGTCTTATGTTATCCTAACAGTGAAGCAGTACCAGTAATACCATACCCCAGGGGTACACCCGTTACACATATAACCTCTGTTCATTTAACATAACGATGTATCATTATAACTCTGTGCCCAGGACATACTTGAAAACGGGAGGTAACTCTCAATGTATTACTTCCTGGTAAAACATTTGATAAATAATATACATACTAGCACTGTTGTACAAGGTGTAATAATGGGCAGGTCAGGTACAATGTACGGATATACCGTAAGGACCTGGAAGATGGTGTTTTTGGCATTACTGAGATACAGTAACAATGTTGGATGCGCAGATGGGGATCTGTGAGAAGTTGCCAGAGGTTCCACACACAAACCCCAAATGCTTGAATACTTAATTGTCAAGACACAGTCATGTATTTTAATAAGAGGTTAGAAACCACTGTTTCCATGTGTAGCTCACGCAACCCTCTACGATGTATCGGCTTACTGTGCTTCTGTTACACAAATACCACTATTTGTTCTGGCGTCCTAACCTCCGTATTAATCTGACTCTTCTATTTCAGTGTTCGTTATCAGTAGTAAAGCATGTGCTGTTTCCTTCTGTTCAGAATATTCATTCTATTGATGCTTTTCTAGTCATTAATCCCAAGTCGCTATGTGTCATCGTTATACCTTGAATTATTAAACATGGGTATTAACAATCCGGAAGGGGAAGGGTATAGTTTTGTTTTTTTTTGACTAAATGAGAAGTTTGAGTTTTAGCTTTTCGAATGTGTTCTGGCCCAAGCACACCATGATAACCCGCCTGTCCCATCGCATCTAACTCAATCCATATATCAAGCAAGGCAACCTTCTTACTTGCTGAGGTGTTTATTTGGGGCAACAACATACAAAAAAGGGGGGGGGAGTACTGAGGGAACACTGGGATCATAAGAGCAATGGAGGGGAATTGGGGCTATGAGGGAAGTGGGCTAAATGCAAGATATAGGGATAGGTAAAAATCAGTAACTTTACCAGGATAGGAGAGATGACTGCTCAGGGTGGCTGCTGGTACTAAGGCAGCATGCTGGTTTGGGCTGATAGGAAATTAACTGGGGCAAGACCACCTGTCAAAGGGAGAGGGAGCAGTCCATCCAGGTTAAAAGTCAGGGGGGGTTGCCAAGGCAACTGGCTGAAGCCAAGAAACCCACAAGGGGTTGCAACAGTTAGGCTGAGGAGTGCTAGCAGCCTGAAGACAGAGAGAACACAATCCTGTTCCAGGACAGAATACGTTCCTTTGTTAGCTTTCCTGTTGAAGGAAATATGCCTGAGGCATACAAGGACACCAATGTTTCCCCAAGATTATACACAGGGCTGGATAGGCTAGCCACAAATTTAGAACATTAAACGTACAGTATGTGATATCTGATTGCATCTATCTAGTTACGCAAATCGGACCAAAAATGTAATTCCATATGTCTAACAGATCTGTGTTTGCTTAGAAGTTATTATTTCTAAGTCATAACCTGCATTTCTGTGTAACATCTAATTTTATATGACTACAAAAATTAATATTACGTAGGCAACAGTAATGGCTAAAAAACACTAGGCTGTTCCATATCTAGTTATTTCTATATGTTGGGATGTAACCAGAGACTATAGCACTCTGCATTGTGTGTGTGTGTGTGTGTGTGTGTGTGTGTGTGTGTGTGCTCCCTCCCTCCTCGCCGCCCTCTCCCCCCGCATGCTCCCTCCCTCCTCGCCGCCCTCTCTCCCGCATGCTCCCTCCCTACTCGCCACCCTTTCCTCCGCATGCTCCCTCCACTCCTGGGGGTGTAGGGAGGCAGAGGCTGAGTTTGGAAGGGTGGGGGGAGGAAGGCACGAGGTAGAGCCTGGGGGGCGTATGGTGGTGGGGGGAGGCATGAGGCAGATCCTAAGGGAGGGGGGTTGGGGAAAGAGACACAAGGCAGTGTGTGCCGCTGACTCTGCAGAACAGCCAGTGTTTGGGCCCCTAACACGCCGGGGCCTGGTCTTGCTGTGCCACCGGCACATATGGTAGTTCCGCCGCTGTAGCTGAATACTTGTCCGTATGAGAGCTGCTAACAGCAAAGGGAACACAGCAGCTATTTCTATTGCAGTATTACACTTTTATTTTGGTCGGCCGTAGGAAAGAAAGCTGTTTATGCACCAAAGTGACCTGCTGTATCCCAATACTGCTCTCTTAGAGAATTTAAGGGGTAGGCGGTGAACACTAATGTAAGGCAGCGAAGTTTAAACTCTATGGAAGATTTAGTGTTTGAATTCATAATATTATTTAGAAGAAAGGTCAGCACATAGATGCTATTTTTACTTGTCCTCAAATGCATTGAGAATATCTTGGACACCGACCATTGTTGTTGGTGGAACGTGTTGGGTGCATTAAATCTATTGCTTCGCCTGTTACCTGCCGGGGAGCTGTGTCAGCGCCACACCGGGAAGGAACAGGCTCACCTTGGTTGTGGGACAGCCCGCGCTCTGTATCGTTTCCTGCGCAGCCGCAGGCGTAGCTGTTTTATGTCCTTTGCGATTGGCAATAAGGGATTTCCTAATCAAGAATATCTAATCTGACTTCCCTCACAGACCCCTGAACATAAACAAACTCCTATTGAGCGTCGTCATTTTGTTTTCCCTCTGCCAGCTGTATTGCTAATTGGAAGTTATAACCATTGTTCTCTCCGATTTTATGTGGGAGACTTCAAAGTCTTATCTTCAAACGACTTTGAGAAACCGTTTGTGCCTAATATTTTCTAGCACTAATCCTCATTGGGAAACCCAAGAGATTCTAATTAAATGTGTCAGATTGAACATCTGCTTCGAAACGCGTTATGAGCCCTCAAATAAGTGATACCTTGACAAAATGAACATTCGGAACAGTCCTATCTCTGTTCCCTTCTTATTCGGAAACCTCAGACTCTTTGGACCTTTTGGGTTTACTCTGAGTCCCTTCTACCTGTGCAAATCATTGCTTAATCTGCATTACCACTTAGTATTTATCGCAGATACTAACCTGGAAGTAATTAGCTTTGCAGCGTTAACAGCATTAATGCACTTACTGGACTAGTTTGAGATGCTTTGGCAGCCTTTGAACATCCAAAATACACATTCCCCAAAGAGACATGGTGTTATGCGTCTGTGGAATGTATCTGTGATCTAATGTCTAAACACTTCTTATCTATGTTACCCTTATCTGTAGGCTTTCTGGCAATCTCATCTTCCAACCCAATGGCGATTCAATATTTGTCGGACTGTGGGACTCCAGGAAGAAATACGAGGACAATTGGGCTCCAGGAGACTCCATTATCCGGTAAGATTTCAAACGTATCGAGAGTGGAAGAGAAACTTTTGTTTTAAAAGGTTGTCGTCATTTTCCAACAAGAGACTCTTAGCTACACCTTTTAGGGCTGTTATATAGTGTGTGCGGCCGTGTGTGCCTGTGCAAAGGAGCGTGCACGTGCCGCACACATTTTGTGAGTATAGTGTGTGTGTGTGTGGTGTGATCTTGTGTGTGTGTGTGTGTGTGTGTGTGTGTGTGTGTGTGTGTGTGTGTGTGTGTTTTCAAATAAATCCTGTAATAATTTTTTTTTTAATAACGTTGTACACATACACACATACACACACATATACACACACACATATACACACACATACTTACATTTTCCGCGGCGTTAGCGGTGCAAATTCTTTCTTTTTTCATCTTCCCCCGTCTGCCGTTTCCACTCTCCTTGCCGCGCGCGCCATTATAGAAAGGCTGACGTTAGTCAACTATAAATGCCGCGCACGCACATGGCGCAGCAAGGGAGGGCACTATAGAACGGGCCTTATGTACAAGTTGGGCTTTGCGGAAAGCTTTGCGGAAAGCTGACTTTTGGGCCGTTCTAACCGTGCAGTTTGTAAACAAGACGCTTCACTAAACTATATATATGCCGGCGCATTCAGTGCTATTTGATTCACCTTAAAACATGATCAACACAATAGTGTACAAACTGTGGATTTCTTAGCCGATGCTCGATTTACTTCGCTAAGAAACGACCCAATGAAAGGTTTAGTGACTACCAATTTATAAATCCCTTTTGCAATGAACAACAAAGAACAACCAAAGCCAAGATCACTGAAAACAAGAGTGCCGAGTTTCTGTTTACTCATAAACCAATGTTGAGTTCTAAAAAGCGACGTGTTCTCGGTAAGAAGTGAAGCGGTTTACGCTGCACAGCGTGTTGGTTCCAGTAAAAATGAGACTGTTCGAATGTTCATATGTAACCACATCAATGAAACAGCACAGGGAGCCAGTTACTGTAGGTGCTAAGTCAACTGTTGCAAAAGTGAGAACAGCGGACGCTGAAACATCCTGCTGAAGTGAATATCTTTTATTGTTGGTGAGAAAGTAATTCCAGGAATTGAGAAAGGTGAGTGGTGTGTTACACTTATACATGCACTTTGTCCGCAGAGAGCAACCTCTGGCTGTGCTGAACGTTCACAATCCCTCTGACTTTTATTCAATGTGCTGTGTAGTGCTTTCCCTGCTGGAGAGGAGTTCTGGCCCATTCAAATGAATGGGATCATAATCTCCAGCGTTGGGAAGGTGGCTAGCATATATATTAAATGAATACTAAAAGGGACAGGAAATGTTTAAAAGATCAGGTATATCAGTTTATTGCAAACCTTTGTAATTTAGTGTGTTTCATTTCTTTTGTACCTTGTTCTAAGGATTTTTTTAAAGTAATGAATTATTCTTTTTTTAAGTACACTATCTGTAATTTTTAGTGGAAGCCTGCTTATCGTATAATTTATAGGACGGGAGATATTTATTTTAATCACATTTACTCTAGCTAGCAATGACCTAGGGCAGGAGTGACGAACTCCCGTCCTCAAGGACAGGTTTTCAGGATATCCCTGCTTCAGCACAGATGGCTCAATTGGTGGGTCAGTCATAATGACCAAGCCACCTGTGCTGAAGCAGGGATATCCTGAAAAGCTGAATTGTTGGTGGCCCTTTTCAGGATATCCCTGCTTCAGCACAGGTAGTTTTGTCATTATGACTGTCCCACTAATTGAGTCAACTGTGCTGAAGCAGGGATATCCTGAAAACCTGTCCTGTTGGTGGCACTTGAAGACTGGAGTTCATCACCCTTGATCTACGGGTTACATTCCATCTAACAATGTCTGAAGAGATGCAATTAAAGAGGGGTGGACGATTTAGGAGGATAATATCCTGGTGCCCCATTTTGGACCAGTTTCCTGCAGTACCATGGAGACAATACTTAGAAATAGACATTATTTCAAATTTTTCTATATTTATCCTTCGACTGAGCCACCTGTGCTGAAGCAGGGATATCCTGAAAACCTGACCTGTTGGTGGCCCTCGAGGACTGGAGTTGAGACTCCTGATTTAGTTGTTCAGTCGCTCATTGATGAATGACTTTAAGCCTAAGAGATGAGATAAAGAACGAGAAAGGAGAGGCGCTCCCAATAAATAGAGTGATATTATAGGCTGAAGAATATTTCTATATTTATCAATTAGCTGACACACTGTAGTAATGTCTAATAAGAACTGAGCTAAGTAGCTTAGCTAATTGGCTCAAAGTAAAAGTTTGAAAAGCTGGCTACAGGTTTACATAGAGCAGTAACGGGTTTGTGTCAGGGTGAAGTCAGGTGCTAATAGTTATGCCTGGGTAACATACATCTGAGTCCTTTATCCAGCACTCAGAAGGTTAACCCAGGAAGACTGTCTCAGACTGCAGAGCTGTCCTATGCAAGCTGCTAGCCAGATGGATTGCCAACCCTCTCTCTAAAACACAGTAAGAACTGTAATATTGTTTCCTGACTGTGTTATATGTTAAAAGGTTGGGAACTGGAGATAGCCAGCCAGCCTGATAGATAGGGCTCGGATTGTTAGTAAGTTCTCCCAATGTGGAGTAGGTGTTATTTTGTGGCAATATTTCCTATGGGTTTTGTATTGCCTTAAAGGGACAGTGTGCCCAAATGTTTAGTTCGGCTGTGGAGAAATAAAACCACTTAACATTTGCTTTAACCTGAAACTATACGTGTGGACTATTGTCTGACCTCGCCTACAGTTCGTCCTGCCACAAGGTTATAATGTTACTCGGCAGCTTTCTTGCAGCTTAACCCTACACGCCCTGTGTCTCTGAGTCGCGCTTGTGGCTTCACGAAAGACGTCACTTTGGTTTATTTATTTCCCCCCCATTCTTGGGCTTATTTTCGTTGCACTAAATAAACAGGTCTGAGAATTGAGAGATAGAGAAATCAATGGGTAGAGATTCGAGACATCATGAGTCTTGGATATAATGAGTTTTATTTTGTGTAAGTAATTAGGAGGCTTTCCTTTGCGTGCGGCATATAGGGATCTGTCTTTCTTGGGTACATGCTTCCTTATAAATACGTGGAGCCGGGCTTCTCTCTAGTTAGTGAGCTGGTCCCATTTACAGTGACTACTAATAGGTCCAAGATCAAACAATCATAACCGCGACAACTTTCTCTGGGACTAGACTTTTACTGGGGCCCCCTGTTTCGGCAGCCTTTCTCTCACACTCCCCCACCTCCTTGCTCTCACCGCCTCCATTTTCCCCCTCTCCCCTTCTCACACTCCCCTCTCTCGCTCACTTTTACCCTTCCCCCTCTCATTGTTCTCCCCGTCTTACACTCTTTTCTCTCTCTCTTTCTTTCTCTCTCTCCCACTCCATTCTCTCACTCCTCCACCGCTACTCCCTCCCTCTCTTACACCACCTGTCTCGCTCCCTCCCTCTCCCCACTCCCCCCCATCCTCCTTTCATACTTTCCGCCCTCCTCTCACACTCTAAAATCCTTTTATTCTTAAAAAAAAAACAGTGGGACTGTAAGTAAAGAAGAAAGGTAGACACTCTGAGCCCCATACATTTCCCACAGCAACTTCATCCTACCCACCTTGTCACCCGGCCCACTATTCTCTCCCAGCCTTCAGTCGGACTGTCCCTCCTGTATAAATGTCCAATGATGCTCTCAGACGCTCTCGCTCTAACACCCACTTGTTCAAGAATAACGTCCAGACACAAAATAAGTTAGGGTGACTAAACAGTGACACAACCCCTCCACCGTGCAATGTACAGCAAATACAAATCCCACGTCTCCGACGGGTCTGCAACCATGCCCTTCCCCATCATCTCCTAGCATACCGTGCCTCCACTGCAGCCGAGGATTCTGGGTAAGGACTGTCCAAACACAGCCTGACGTTCAAACCTTTTCTCCGTATCGCCTCCTCCCTACAATGTCTCTAACAAGTTATAGGTCCAGATTTACTAAGCGTTCTTCTGCCATAAGATACCTTCTATAGCTGGAAGACACTGTATAGTTAATTGAATATAACAGGCCTATATCTCACCTGCAGCTCAGGTCTTCTGTTAGGAGACTGCCTATTAGTAAGGATGCAGTCTGGTGTCTTACCAACCTACTCATCTCATTCTCGGCCTGTCCCTCTTTGGGTTTAAATAACAAACATTGAAACAATTGGTTATAATCCGATCACATTTTATTGTTGTTGTTTTTTTTGTTTGTTTTTTTAGAAAAATAAGAAAATAAATATGCAAGCCAAATTTCCCATGGGGAAAAGTATTTTTTCTATAGAGATATCCACAGACCTCAATCTCTATATAGTTTCTGCTTAAAAATTCAGTGTGCTGACAAAACATAAAGCAATTAAAAAAAACAACTTACAGTTTGTTATTCAATGACTAAAAAGGTTCAACGTTAATTGATAACAAACAATATTTAAGAACTACAGTTCCACATGACTCAATTACATCTTTTAAGTACAGCAATAAATAAAATAATTAACGAACGCCGGTGCTCTTATGGAATAAGGATAAACAGTGATGTTTGCAGCATTACACCGTAACGCAGGGGTGGGCGACTTCAGTCCCCCAAGGGCCGCCAACAGGTCAGGTCTTCAGGATATCCCTGCTTCAGCACATGTGGCTCAATCAGTGGCTCGGTCAACGACTGACCAACCTGTGCGGAAGCAGGGATATCCTGAAAACCTGACCTGTTGATGGCCCTTGGGGGACTGGAGATAGCCGCCCCTGCCGCAGTGAATTACTGTCCTATTGACGATCCAAACATGCCACATTCATCTTGGCATCACTAGCAATATAGCTCACTTATTCGAGCCTGTGGTGCCCTTTGAGACATGAACTTATAAGTATTTAGAAAGTGATATATATATATATATATATATATATATATATACACACATATATACACATATATACACATATATACACATATATACACATCATATACACACACATATATACACACACATATTACCACATATCACCCCCATATATACAACACCCATGTACACACACATGTACACACACACCACACCACACACAACCAACTATGTACACAACAACCACACATGTACACACACACACACACACACACACACACACTTTATAATGACAACACAAGCAGACAGCTCAAGTATAGCGTTTGGAAGCTGGTGAGTGGACACCTTAACAGCACCACAGGATAGAATAAGTGGAAGGGTATTTTTAGTATTGCCAAGATGTAAGCAGAGTGAATAAATAAAATAAATTTAGCTTTCATATTTCTTGGGTGCAGTGCAATCAAATCAGACACAAATGCAGGTTCCACCTGCCTGCTTCTGGAAGGGATTGGATTCTGAGAGCACTGAAGGGCCCTCCAGCACAGAACGGAAAGGTGCTGGGCGACGTACAGTATTACTATTATATATTATTAACAAGTGGGAGAAATGCTTCATGGATAAAAAAAAATAAAAAATCTTCCCTCTAGGTATTAATCAGGTATTTTAAACACATTTTTGAAGTTGTTTTGGGAATGTTTGTAAACACTGTAAGTAGAGCTTTTGGAACAGTTTTGCTGCTCTTAGCTTTACGTCTGCATGTTAAATACATTTCCATATTCACTAAAGGTGCAAAGCTTTAGCATGTCTCAGCTCCCATTCATTTAATGGGCATTAGAGTGCTTACGCATAGCACTATTTAGTGAATATGGGCCTTAGATCGCTGTCTGGCAACAGCGGGGCTGGGGGGGATAAATCTGACTGCATTATCATTCGTGTGGATAACATAACAGAAAATGACCCTTGTTATAATTACCCTGAATTCCCATTGGTCTTGGGTGGAACTGGCCCTTTAAGCTGGCAGTGCATCGCCATCTCTGTCCCTTGTAGATAAGCAAACAGGAAAAAGTGCTATAGAAACTCCCCAAGCGGGTGTGCTTAGATTATGTTTCATGTACATCTCTGTTTCAAGGCAAACTTGGTGAAGCAGTAGGATTGTGTTTGATAAATATGGTTTGTTCTTTGCCCCAGCATCTATTAGGGCAGTGACCCTATAGGATGCAGATATCTTGTTCACCCACCACTCATACCACTGGTAGGGCTTCTGATCATCTGCTACTGCTGGTTAAACTAGTGACTAGTGAGAGGGGGACACCTGCTAAAGAGGTCATTCGATATAGTTGGAAGCGGACGTTATCGGACAATAATGACCTGCACAGTCATGTAAGACTATATTGAATTGCTAACTACATGTGCTCCACAACATTATTCTCTCAGGGTCATAGTTCAGAGGGCAACGTCTAGCATTACTGGTCTATGGCACTGATACTGGTGAGTCACTACGTACGTTTGTTGTGGTCAAATTTCAGCTTTGCCTGCCAACAGCCCAACAAATTGTTATAAATAGGGAGGATCACGTGCCATGCGTTCAATAACAAAAATATTTAGTAGGCACTTTTAGCGGCTGCTTAGATGCCAGGGCAGCATTCATTGCTGAAAACCTAAAGTTCAGGTCTGGAATTCTTCTTCGCAAAGACTTTGTTACAGTACATCTGTAGCTCCATACTGTCCGCCATATCTTGCCTTGATAACCTTCTTTTAAACTCATCTGTTGTAAAGTAGTAGATGATTGGATCTAGACATGAGTTCATGCTCGCAAGACTCAGGGCCACTGGGTGTAATGTCAGGATCGCCTTTCGTTGTGAGCATGATGATATTTTATCGGCCTTCGCCAAAAAGTGTAAGGGAAAGCTAAGGTGATAAGGTGCAAAACAGATCAAGAAGACGACTGCACAGGTCAAGATCATCTTCAACGCTTTCTTTTTCTCTCCAAGGTCATGGGCGATTGAATGTGGCTCTCGCAATGATACGATAGTCTTCCAGGAACAATACACAACAATCAGTAGAGGAGTCGCAAAGCCAAACAACTCGGCCAATGTGATGGTCATTATGGAATTTGAAACCCCGATGTCCTTCAGAGGGAGATCCATAAAGCACTTGTCATTTGTAGTTGTATTATTGTTGGCTCTTAGAAGAGGAAATGGCAAACAGCTGAGACAAACCGCTATCCAGCCTGTAATGCTGATGTACACATCAATGTTCCGTTTGCTATCATTAAATTTAAAGGGGTAAATGACGTACAAAAAGCGCCTAACGCTAATGCAAACTAAGAAATAAATGCTTGCATACATATTCACATATTTCAGGTAGAAACAGAACATGCACAGGAAATTACCAAAAGGCCACGACTCGTTTAGATAATAAAATATCCTAAGTGGCAGGGAAAGGACCTGGGCTAAATCTGCAATTGCCAGATTGATCATAAATATCACCGCCCGCTTAGTCTCCCTGATGTAGGCGTAGAAGACCCATAAAGCCAGCACATTGCCTATTAAACCAGGGACTAAAATAATAGTGTACGTGATCGCATACAAGTAATTTAGAAACTTTGCATCTGCATCACAGTCACTGCCATTAACGGCACCACTAGGCATTTTCTAATGTGAGAGACAGCAGAATAAGTGAAACAATGAAATTAAATGTTACACACACCTAAAACGTAGACCTTGGTTCCCAAGTTAATGCAGACTACTAACGATTAGTCTCAGATTGTTTTATGCATATATCTGAGTCCTGCATTAATAGGATCATATAATTGTGTTGCTTCTAAAGTCTTTACAATCTAACTTCTAAATCTTCCGATTTGACCATGTGCTCTAATTCATGCATCGCCCTGTCTCTAGTGACAGTATCTGGGCATGCTGCAGCTGATCCGCTCACAGTGTTTAAAGTTCTGTGGTTTAAACCACCGTGGGATAAAGTCTTCCTTTAATTCCATCTTTAGCTGCTTAGAATTTTATGTCGAGGCTGGTAGATGTAACATTGTCATCCAAGACTCTCCAAATATTTAGATCTGGTAAACGAGATTCAAACATTCTTCTCCAACAATGTTCAGGCCAAACCACGTGGAGACATCAATTACTGCAGAAATGTATCTGTGAAACACAGAGAGGAAATTAGCTTTCACATATATCTTCCTCAAGCACTAAACATCTTATAAATATATAGTTGAAATACTGTTTCCAACTCTTCCTTAAATTCAGAAAAGTTTACAAAAAAAAAAACTAGTATGCATTGAGAACCCCCTCTTTCTTCTATTGATGTTTAGTGATGAGCAAGTTTACAGTAATAGAAAACCTCTCATCTGTCCACATCATTCAGTGACAATAGCTACCCTCCCCCCCCCCCCCCCAATCCTCATGTCATATTGCCTCTCAGCCATTTATTAATACATTGTCACTATTGTATTGATCAAAGTCTGCAACGGTTGTGCTCAAAACTGCATCAGATTTATCCTAGGAAGAAATTCATTGAAGTGATTTTGTAAAAGATGACGTTATAAATCCAGGCATGGTCACCATCAGGACAGGTTTTCAGGCTATCCCTGCTTCAGCACAGGTGGAGCAGTCATTCTGCCTGAGCCAGTGATTGAGTCACCCGTGTGGAAGCAGGGATATCCTGAAAACCGGTCCTGTTGTTGGCCCTGGAGGACCTGAAATGGCCAACCCTGCTATACGTTGGGCTGCTGCTTGCACCAGTTTTGCTGCCAGGAGACTCTGACCAATATCTGAGATGAAGCAGCGTTAACGTGAGAATGTGTACAAAATGCAGACCGTGGACACTGAAGAGAAGTATTGTAAGACCGCACTGCCCAGCCGACCAGGAACCTGGTACTCGATGGAAGCATCTTCTTGTAGTGTTATTCTATTGTATTGTATTGCATTGCCAAATTGTTATTGCATCTGCGTGGACAGAAACATAACCAGCCTGTTCAATGACAATACATCAGTATTCTGACTATGGACATTAATGAAAAAAATGTGACTAAGAAAATGTTTGCTAAAATAAATAAAAATGGTGAAGGGATTTTATTCGTTTCTAAAATCATTCCAATTGATGCCAGTGGGGACCTGATACCGAAGGGCAGAAAACGCAATGCCGGTAGCTTTGTCTTACTTTAAGTGCTTTAGAATATAACATTAGAAATCTGAATCAATGCTGCTTAGAAATCTCACCAATGTCTTGCTGTTTTTAAAATTGCATTACTTCGAAGCCTTACGTTCACCAATTTCCCCAATTTTGGGGGTCAGGTTTCAGTACATAACATAGATGTATATATTAAAACCTAATTTTGTGTGTAAACTAAAGTCTTAATAATTAGCATTTCTATTAAGAGTTTAACCCACAAAGCGCTTTACATTTGTTCTTCTGGGGATAATGCAGCCGACTATTTGGGGAGATTTTCAGCACAAGGAAGCCCAGATAATCTGGCCAAACCGTTATACTCCGCGTTCAGTATTTATTCCCACTCCCTCGGCATTCTCGACAGAACATTAATGTGTATGGTTTGCATGTCAAATTGGGGATCCCAGGGACAAACTTAAAATGTTTTCAAGTGATTTCTAAAACTGACTCGCAAAAGTGACAAAATACAGATATGTAACCCTCCTAAAGGGTTTCTAGCAGGTTAGTGTATGTTGCCCCCCCCCCCTGTGTTACCATAGATATTCTGACATCATGGGAGAGTATTTAGGTTGAGAAGATTCTAGAAGTTGGGTTCCAGGAGGAGAAAAGGAGAGGCGCCTCGGGGAGAGGCGATGGGGATAAAACCATAAAGTAGTAGAGCAGACCAGGCCCCCTCAACCCCCTTTTTTTATTATGTTATTGGTATGGGCAGTGCTCTTTATGTCGGGATCCAAGAAGATGACTAACGGAGTCCAGCAGGCCCCAGAGAGGGAAAAACGATATGCCACGAGGGCCCTATATAAAGGGCTCCTGGGTGTTGGGTGTGTCGGCACTACCTGCAGATCTGTTTAGGTATCCGATTCAACCGGTGTGGAAGTGGCACTTCACAGACTGAATACAAGGTACCACACCTCCACCTGCATGTGATAAGCCACGGTCCCAGCAAGGGCCCAGTATTAAATGGGGTATCTCAAATACCAAACAAATATATAATCACCGCGCTTCTCCATGTAAGGAGCATGCAGCTGGCGAAGGGATTGGCCATACAAATGTGAAAAACAGAAAGTGAATCCCTGCGCTTCTCCCTTTGGGATAGCAATAAATGGGGAATAAATAATGGTGTAAAAATCTACAAGATAAAGGAGACTTTTGGTTACATCCTTTGATCAAATAATGCCAAGCCTGCTAACCACGTCAAGGTAAGTCTCAGTAGCAGGTCCCTATGCTAAATGCATACTAATGCTATGTGAAATAAACCCAGAAGGGGTTAATATACCCAAGCATATGCTTATATAACCTAGTGCAGTTAAAACTGGTATATACCAGTGAAGATACTTACATGTCTGCAAGTAAAGTGAATAGTGAAAATACAGGGACCACACTGGGAGATTTTATACCTTGAAAAAGAAGGGACTGGCCTCCCACAAGCTGCCCAATAAGCAGTTGCAGGTGATTTGGCTAAATACATTATTCGCACCCTAATAGTGGTGCCCACTGGAAGCGTGCTGCTAGGGATTTAATTTGGCCCAACAGAAAATGTAAAACAAATATATAAAATGTGAAAAACAGAAAGTGAACCCCTGCGCTTCTCCTTTTGGGATAGCAATAAATGGGGAATAAATAATGTTGTAAAAATCTATAAGATAAAGGAGGCTTTTGGTCTCACAGATACCACTCTGAGAAAGGAGGGCCTGGTCCAAAACCAGTAAAGCAACCAAGCAGATATACCTCCCCCTGAGTGTTATGAGCAGGCACTTATGGCAGCGCAGTACTTCTGAATAACCATGAGAAAACAGCACAACGTTGTCATGTGTGAGCGTTCCCCGTGCCTGGGGACACGAATAAAAGACTGTTGCTGTACTACAACGTTCCTGGCGCCCATTATTTTCTCCCTTGCCACCTCTTCGCCCAGCCGCCCAAATCCAACACCCTGAGTCACGCCAACCCATACTGAGCAGCCAATCACAGCACTCCGATGTAATCTCTCTCTAAGACGGTCAGGGGGGTTACATATATTTTTAATGCATGTAAGAAAACATACCTCCTGTTTTAGTGTTACTGGCAGGCGCTGCTGCTTTAGTAACATACAGTGACTTCAACTCAAAACAGCACTGGTTTAGTAATATTACCTCATGTTTTGTAAACATGAGCTGACACATTCCTTTTGTGTCATGTCACAATGTGCGCTCTCCCTAGAATACATCCTTATCCGCATTGGCCCTCCATCAGGACACTGGCCGTTACCGACTTAACACTTTGTTGATAAGGACTTTGAGGCACAATATTGCCTAGTCATCCAGTTTCATTTCTTAGGGGCCTCTGAATGGGGAAGTGTTTGTCAATCAAGTGTTTTCTTTCCCCTTATCTCCCCCCTCCCCCCTTATCAGAGAACCAAGACCAGAGGAGGGGGGACTCGGCCTGTACTAGCACTCGCTCATCACACAGTGACATCACATGAAAGGGAACAGTCAGAGGAAATCAAACCCCTCCCAAGTCTCACTTTAAAATATAAATATTTATAGGTGTCAGTTTTGGGTAAAAAAAGGCATTAATTACCAAGGTGAGGCCCCTTAAACATCACTGGAATTATGTTCCTAGGCAGGATCGCCCCTTCAGAGGCATGGATGAGATCAAAAGAGCAAAAGATCTCTGTCTGATTTGCATTTATTTAATGAACACAGCTACATTGTTACATTAGGTTTTTTGCAAGCTGACACCTCCAGACTTCCCCTTGCAGCACCGAGGAAGAAACACGGCAGGTTTGGTATCAGTAAAACATAGCGTACATGCTACGATTATCTAAGACCTAATTTTTACTTTCGAAATTCAATGGAACTTGTAATAAAATATTATTTAAGTGGTGGGACTGCTATTTTGCCACTTTAAAAATGCAAAATACCGACTTTTCTTTTGAACAATTTTGTCCATTTCAGTAGAATTTTGGCAGCACGCGTTCAATCGCATTTCTCACTGATTTTACAAAATTTAAAAAAAGCTCGATTCCAAATCTCTAATCCTCTTTGCTCATTGATATAACATAAAACGTTTCTATGTTCACCACACCTAATAATATTAACTCAAAGACACATTTTCCGTTACCACATGAATCACTTGATGTGTGTATGCATAGTCTGAGAACAGTACATGTTTTCCATAAGTTAAATCTTGTACATAGTCTATACTTTATAACTAAAGTTCCTGTCGTAAAATGTTCCTTTGATGGTGGAATTTTTCTCGTGTACATGTGCTCTGTGCACAACGCGGCGGTGGAAATCCCCTTCCAGAAATACTGCATATCGGTAAAACTACTTACGAGTGGGCGTTAGTCTCATAGGAAACTTCGTTGTGACTATGAAATCTGGCGTTGCCTCATGCAAGAAGGTTGCTTTGTCCAATGGGACGGCCGCACGGTGAAGAAATACGAGGTCACTTGGAGAGCGATGGATTGAATCCGTCGGGCGCTGTAGCTACGGCTTACGTGGGTTACCTGCAAATACAGCGCACGTGAAAATCCTACATATGGGATAGATACAATTAATAGATATTTGTATTAATTATCTGCAGTCTGTAACAAGCCAAAAGTCAACTACGGTGCAGGTGGAAACCCTATAAGTATAAGTAGGAATATACACATTTCAATGAAGAGAATACAATTCTCTGCGAGACATTGTTAAAGCAGCAGAACTGCACTGATCAAGGGGGGGGGTTGCTTATATTTTGAACCCCCTTACTTTTAGACGGGCTTTCTTGCCCTTTCCAACACTTTTTTAATTTTTTTAAATCAGTGTCCAGGCAGTTAAAATTGAGCTCATCTGCGAGCAGCACTGCAGTGTGAGGGTTACCATGGTAAACTCCGAAGCTAGAGACTAAGAAAGATTATTATTATTATTATTAATTTTACAGTACGAAAACACTTGAACACAAAACAAAAAAAGAGCATGTGATGCTCAGGGAACAAAATATTAATATTATATGAGTTATATTCATATAGATTCTGGTGGGATTGCGGCTTTAAGACTGAAATAACACCATGCAAAGTTGTCTTTTGTTTTCATGATTGCATTCGCTAAACTCCCACAAAGCTTCCCCTTTTCTTTGCAATCAAGGTTTCTATTTTTAGCTCTACGGCTTAACGACTTTCAGAATTAAACTTTAGAACTGGCCCCAGTGTTGCAGACACGTGAGATGTGGTATTATAATGGCTGCATGTGATGGTGAGGCTGTGAGAGGAGGTGCACAATGCTTTCATGTTGCATAATAAGGACAGGACATCCAAGGAATGGATCCCCAGGATCTCTCTTTTTGGGATTTCTCAACTCCCCCCCTTCCCTCCCCCCCACCCAAATACAATGCTTACAAAGGGTTCCTTGTCATCAGGATTTTAGTTATTTATAAAATATTTTACCAGGAAGTAATACATTGAGAGTTACCTCTCGTTTTCAAGTATGTCCTGGGCACAGAGTAAAACAAAATAATACATGGTTACAAATACAGTTACATAAATGATCAACCAGATCAAAGGTCTCTTATCTGTTTCTGTTATTGTAGCTGTAGGGGAAGGCTTCTCTGCTCTCCTGGGTCAGCGCCCTTGTGTGCTGTGGAAATGTCCAGGTATAGAGTTCTTGTCCCTTTGTCTTGCTGTCAGCATACAGTCCTTCTGTGTGCATCAAGACATCTGTTGTCCCTGTTACAAATCCCTATTGCATTTTGCCATGGTCTCTTACTAACCCCCCTCTTACCAACACTGCGCTCACCCAAATACTTACTCATACCTTTTTACAAGCCCCTTTGCCCTAACCTCAAATACTTACACCCTGTGAAACCTCCCAGATTACCCTTTTTATATTCATTGGCTTGTGCATGAAATTCAAATTGTTACTGAAAAATGAATGAATTCTGCGTGTTGGACCTGCATTTTCATATGAGAAGGCTGTAAGAGATGTGTGTAGAGGTATGCAAATGGATACCGTTTAGGGTGAAATTAACATATGGCTTTATTGAGCCTTTAAACAGCACCGCAAACAAAAATATACAAAAACAGCAAACCCCTATCCCTGTGTAAGGGCTTACTTACTACCCCAGTCCCTCTGTGCAAGGCTAGCAGTGTGGAAAAGCCATTTACCCACTTATCACCCCAAAGTCTCAGCGATACCTTAAAGCAGGTGGCCCATCCGGTCAGTGGTGTCTTGGTGTGCTTCAGGGTCCAGCCTCTGGCAGGTTCATGTGTCCTCTGTGTCCAGGAAAATAAGTCTGGTCCCCTTGTGTCTTGCTGTCAACACACAGTCCTCCGGTGCATTTAAGACCCTTCTCCTCATGTCAGCAACCTTGTGTGCTGAACAAAAACTCTCTAGGTCTGTTTCAGCAGGAGTTTTAAACCTGTCCTAATTAGGCAGGTGGAGTCTGGTCATTTGCCTGGCTGCACTCAACCAGCTCCCTGCTGGATTTAGAGGTAGTTCCTTCAACAGGGATAAGTCCCTGTTACATACATCCCCTGTTACAAAGACGCTGTGCTTTTATGGTGTAAATGGAAAGGGTTGGAAACCACTGATCTGTCGCACATACTCTGCTTTAATAAATATTTCAGCCAAACATATAAAAGGATAGTACTTACCCTAAATATTTCCCATGTGTTTTTTTTAATTCTATTTCCCTTTTTCATATTTATAGCAAAAGCTACAAACCCTGTCCATCAAAATCAAACGGTAATGTAGGATTGAGAGTAAAGAGGGGTTCTTCTTTAAGACTAGCAGCAACTTTTAACAGGACAATTCCTCAACAATTCAAGACGGTGGTTTATGAAGTTTAAGCGGAAAGTACTACGTAATCTAACGCCGAAGTATAATTGTGTGATTTTGCGTGGGAATGTTAATCGCTCGCCGGCAGACTTGAATCAGGCGCCTTTTGGGGGATTTGCCTATATTCAGAGGCATTTAATCACTAATATTATCCGGAAATGCATCAAATTTCCCACAAATTGCAGACAAAAAATCACTTTGTCCGTGTGTGACTGGGGAAATGTAGCAGTTGCTAAATGTAATGAAACCTTTGGATGATATTTCTCATATTTCTGCTAAGGTTGGGAGGAGTTTCTCCTCCAGTGACATGTTGCACAGATACCTTTATGGTGGATTATTCTTCTGAACAGTGCGTAATCACCAGTGGCATAATTACAGTGTGTGTGTATAAACTTTCACAACGTGCACTGTATATCAGCCTAACATAATTGCAGGAGCAGTGAGGAATAGGGGAAAATGAAATCCATTCCTTGCCCCCGTTCAGTTCGGGTCCCTTCTGGGAAACGAAGTCACACAGAACAAAATCCTGTTTTTCTTTTGAGTACGGTGCGTGTTTGGGGTGTTTCCGTTTCTTCAGTTGTGCGTAATTGGCTACAGTCCATATAAAATATTATTTTAATGGTTTCAGATTTGTAAGAACATTTGGACTATTCTTGACATTTCACTGGTATTCAGCAGAAGAGACGTGAGCTGCCAATTACCAAACATTTTACCCTTCTCACAACTGCGAGACGCCATTTTTTTACATGACCTATTTTAACATAAATTACTGATTTTAGAAGTTTCTAGCCCCCTTTTGCAGAGCAATGCTTTTCAGGCTTTACTAGCAGTAATCTGGTTATGATTTGAAAATAACAATACGGCACATACTAATTATCTAAACCCTCCAAGGGTCATTACTAATTACAAGCCATCAATCGATGTGTTAAAAGAGACTACTTATTTTTTAGATTAC
Source organism: Ascaphus truei (assembly GCA_036426205.1). Taxonomy (NCBI): domain Eukaryota; kingdom Metazoa; phylum Chordata; class Amphibia; order Anura; family Ascaphidae; genus Ascaphus; species Ascaphus truei. Next base: position 15,003,782 of record CM071577.1, read on the forward strand.
TTTTTTTTAAACCTGTAGAGAAAAGTATACATTCCTAATTTAACAAAAATGTTGCAATAACTCGTTGGTCATTAAGTGAACAATCCCAGGTATCTATAATATATTTATCGTACCATCTTTCAGCTAATACGTTTCGGCGTGTCGACTTGTCGCAAATCACACCCTGCTTGTGACATTTCTGGCTCTCACTTCTAGGGATTCTGATGGCAACTGCTTTTACGGAGGAACACCTTAAATATAAATGTGGATTGCAGAAAATACTTCATATAATGGAAGTGCCTTCATCTTACAGGAGACAGGCGCAGTCTGTTTGTTTATTTTTTTTAAAACATGCATCCGATCCTAGCAGATGAACTTTGGAGGATGTTGCCAGGGCCGTTGTAAGAAATGAGAGTTACAAAACCAGAACTGATTAAATCTGTCTTTCAGAATTTTGAGTCATTTCAATGCAATGAAATAAGAGGAGACCGCTAAGTGTTTAGTAAATGAAGATATAGTCATGTAGAGCAGGCGCAGTGCTTGGCAACTCTTGGGTGCCAAACGGTGGCAAAATATGATCTACTTTATGATATATATTTGCAGATGTTTGTCTACCAATGGTGATACCATTGGAAGAGTATCCAATCCTAACTACATCCCTTTCCTTATCATATGTCTTAGTTTTGAGCTTGAGTATAACACCTGGGAGCCTCATGCATGTGTGTATATCTTTATATAGCACCATCCATTTACATAGCGCTTCACAGCAGTAATACATGTGACATAATAATATAACATAATGCTATATATACTGTACATACATATATCTCAGGTTGCAGGATTTATTATTGCCACATTCCCAATCAGTCCAACTTCCTGATCCCATATTTGTAGCCGTGCCAGCTTTTCTCCCCCTTTTAAGATATAGTTTGAAGGCTCTCCTGGAGGTGATGAAGTTTAGCGCCAGCAGAAGCTTAAATAAATGGGCGAGCCACAATGGCAAGAATATGACCCCATGACAGCATTCCTAGATGGGGAGTTTGCAAAGTGAATCCTTCAGAATGATGAATCTGGAAACCTGGAGGACTTCCCCTGTGTGGAAGTAAAAGTCATAGGGGATTTTGTTTGTAATTTTATTGTAAACACCTCCTCTAGTTATCATCGTTAAAATGGCAAAACATTGCAAATGATGTCTGATACTGTAGTGGATTTAAAGTAACATGAGTATTTAGTGCTGTATGAGTGAAAGCCTTTAGAATGGGGTGTTTTGTCCTAATCCCATACAATATTACTTCATTATTTGTCGCTCTTATTGTACGATAATGCCTCTTGGTAAAGCGCAGCATACATTAGTTGCACTATATAAAAAAAAATATATATATATATTGTTCTTCCAGAAGGGTTCTACATGAGAGAAATATTGTAATCATTTAACTATGACCAATCACAGCAGCATCCTCACTTAAGCATTTGGGGGTCACATATGGTATAATTCTGTGACACATCGGGTGCAATTGGTCTTGACACCAAGGCCCTGATGAGTAATATCTATCAAGTGAGCAGGGTTTTCTCCTGACATGATGCAAGATTTTGGGCCTTACTCAATAAGTCCGAAGCAGACAAACACCAACATCAACTGAAAACTGCCATTGACGAAGCTTATTGAATAAGGACCTTCGTGTCTGGCTGGCCAAGTATCAGACGTATGAAATGTGATACATAATGTTCCTGGCTCTGATCACTTGACGCAAAGTGAAAGAAAAACTGCACCAGATACAGATCCCAACTCTGATGATAACATTTCTCAACGCAACTCATCCTCTAAACTGCTCCAGTAGCAACTCCCCAAATCTCTTTAATGCAAACAAAGCAAAGCTAACACAAAGGGATCGAACATGAAATAGCCTTTGTCAGGGTCTACCTGACCCCATAATACATATTCTCAAACCTTCATGCCTGCTAGTTCTTTATCTTGCTCCCCACAACAATCGTGTGCGTTGTATATTTTGGGAATGTAGCATTCTGCTTTTGAGAGTTCAACTTGTCGGTATATTTGTCATCTTGTGGTCATTGGGAGGACCAAGAGATATACTGTGTAGAGTATAATTAGGTCTGGGTTGGCATTGGGCCCACATGCTTTTGTGTTGAAGATCAACACTTTAACCACTATACCACAGCTACAGTACATATTCGAAATGTTATTTTATATATATTTGTTACATTTACATCCTGATCAAGTGAACAAACATAATGCTTGGTGAAGAGTTACATGCGTCTGTACCTTCCCTATATTGGATCGCCAATATATATATTGCCACATGGGACTGGTCCATAATACCGTAGTTGGTTTATCTGATGGTAATCTAAATCTATAACTAGAGAGGCAACTAGCAAGATAACAAGACATGGTTACAGAAAACATACTGTTACATTTTCAAGCAAATTGGCTACAAACCCATATTTACTCAACTCTGTGATATCAGTGATCATGTTAACATCATGGCTTAGTGCTAATCCCGTGATATTTCCAGGTGTTGAATATTTCCTTTATAATGACCACAGAATTAGTTGAAATAACACAGAAACTCAGAAATCAGGTTTGAATCATGTCACTTTAGAAAAATGTGATATTTAGTTCACAGATTATTATTTTTTTTACATTTTCGGGATGATATATTAGTGCAAATTGTCTTTTTGGAATAATGCAGCTTTGTTCAACTTTGCTCCAGCACTGCCTTTACACTATATCACTGCCTTTTGTATCTATAATAAAAATGAATTCACCTTGAGACCCAACCTACTGTATGTACTTAATACATATCGTTGCTCTGCTTCAAGATGGCAAATAATGATGTCAATACAATATATATTGTATTGTCTCTGTGTAATGTAACAACAATGTAACATTTTTGGCATGCAATTTGTGGTAAATGTACCCAGTATCATGTAAATAGTCTCTGTATTTCTGCATTTATGTTGGTACCAGGTAATGCACACCGTGTGATAACTTCATATGTAGATATAAAGATGTGCCTTTTCTTCTTCTACTACTGTACCATTGTAAGGCTGGAGTGACATTTACAGATATAATATATATATAGATATAAACACACACCTGCTTAACGAAGCATATGAGCAGCTCCGTGGCTGATACTTCACACCTGATACATAAACTTTGGCCACTTGCAGACGCACTTACCAGAACGCCCTCCTACTGTGTCTGTACATTCTTCCCACCTACCAATTAGATTGTAATCTCTTTGGGCAGGGACTCCTTTTCCTAAATGTTAATTTTATGTCTGAAGCGCTTATTTCCATTACGTGTATGTGTTATTTGTATTATTTGTTATTTATATGATAGTCACATGTATTACTGCTGTGAAAAGCTATATACATTAATGGTGATATATATGTCAAGACATGCATACATATAATGATGTGGTTTTTTTTTTTTCTTCTACTACGATTGTAAGGCTGGAGTGATATTTACAGGTAAATACACCATTAAAGGCAGTAAAACCAATTCAATGATGGACTGAATCTATCTGTTTGCCTGTACATTATATGTTTCAATAGGACAGTAAAGTAGCCATCCTTGACACTGCATGTTGGTACATGGATTTTAAACACAATGCTAATAAGACCATATAAAGTTTTTTTCATATATGCCTAACAGTCTTATTTTTAATTGTTTTTATTAATATGATGTTTATTGTGCAGGGTTGTAACGGATTCTCTCTGCTAGCAGTTCTCAGCACGTACAGGAAGTGGCCAGGTACACAAAAGTATTACTGAAGACCCTGCATTGTATTATAAGGCGCCTTGAAAAGTTACTGTTCTGCTCATCCGAGCAGCTTGATCCAAGGGTGCACTTGTTCCTCTTTTTATATGATATAATAAAAAGATTACACGCGATACAATCGGCTGAGGGACGCCAACATTTGCAACAAGACTACATGGCAATCGCTTCATCAACCATTCATTTAATAGTAGCAGAACACACAGAATGTTTAATATGCACGACTGAGCCCCAAAATGTATTGTTTCTGTGCTTTGTTTGTTTTCACCATTCATGTCCTTGCCCAGACATGTTATCTACAAGCAACAGCTTAATATACACATCAGTGAGAGGGAGACATCTGCACTCGTCTTTCTCTTTCGTTGCCCAACAATTATGTTTTGTTTGTGGGCAAAGTATAGCCACGGTACCTCTATTGCTGATATTAAACTAGGCAAATGGCTTTATTTTGGTCCTGTATTCGGTTTTACAGCAGCTAGGACACCGGGCAGACATGGTGAGTCAATCGGCTGTTATCTGCCATCACATTCTCTGTTTCTGTGTATTATTAATGACTAACTTATAAGCCAGGCTTCTGTCTGTGAAACAGATACACAACGCTTAACAGCGACTAATTTTAGGAATACTTTCTGATTTCTTATTCTAATGTAAAAAAATATGAATCTATTCCAGTAACAAATGCTGTAGGAAAAGGTGGAAGGGATCATGTACAAAGATAAATATTCCATCTTCCTATTTTTTGAATGACATCTGAAGCTCTTATTCCCACTGTGTGTTATATTATTCTGTATTACTGCTGTGAAGCGCTATGTACAGTACATGGCTGGTGCTATAGAAATAAAGATATACATGCACGCACATAGAATTACAGAAATCTTATGTAAAACCAGACTTTAATGTAGCTAGTGATCTCATCCTAAAATGTGCAACAAAAACCAAATAGTACAAGCGTGAAACATTGTTGAGCTATTGTAACAGATCCTACCTTTTGCTCTGTGACTTGTCAATTCTCCTTGGATTAATCTAGTTCCAGTGTAAAAGTGATGTGTGTTCTGGTTTGCAGCATGAAAGTACAGTACAATACTCTCAGTATCTCGGTATCTAGGAAGCTACACCCTCCGTCGTTAGCACGATGCATACAAACTCCACTTTGGAGTCGAATCTTAGAATAACTCCCCCTCAGCACGTTTCCTTTTGTCACACGCCATGTGTTTCTCTCTCTGTCTGAGAAATTAAAGCAGCAGGTCGTTTTTGGGGTGACTTTTTATTTTCCTGCCTTATTAAAGATGCACAGATGTCGGCCTCGGGGGACCCAAATCACTGAGACTCTGACGTTTTGGAACCGAAAATTGCATTTTTATGGAAAAGTACTGGCTTCTATCAGTTACAGCAGAGGTGGCCAACTCCAGCCCTCAAGGGCCACCAACAACTCAGGTTTTCAGGATATCCCTGCTTCAGCACTGATTGATCTACCTGTGCTGAAGCAGGGACTGATTGCCACCAGTGATGAAGCCAGGATACCCATAAAACCTGACCAGGTTGCCCTTGAGGACTAGAGTTGCTCACCCCTGAGTTACTCTATGAAAAACTTTATATGAGACCAGTGATGTTAAAAGCCTGGGACACTAAGGGGCCTATGCACCAAGCGTTCATAAAAAAAATCGCCAGGCCATTTAAATCGCCATTTTGTGGAGCGTTGCTATCATGGTATTCAGAAAGCCTCGATTACCTGGGATAACAAAATTCCCAAAACGGGTGAGTAGCCGGCGACGTGGTGATCGCCTCTCTGAAAAGGCCTAACCCGGCGATTCCTTTCTGCTGCAGAGAGAGCTGCGCAGGGAGAGGCGGCTCTCTCTGAGCAGCCGCCTCTCCCTGCGCGTTTCTCGCCCAAAATTAATGTTTTTTAATATACATTTTATTACTAGTGTAGATGAGCAGGGGGTCTCCGGAGCAGAACCGTGTTGATTTGAGGTCCGGGGACCCCCTGCTTCCCGAGATACAGGCCCAGTAGGGGTGCAGGTAATCTCCTATGCATTTTATATCCACGGTCAGGTGACGCGGGACATTTAAATGCATAGGAGATACCGGCACCCCATAACGGGGCCTGTATCTCAGGAAACAGGGGGTCACCGGACCTCAAATCAACGCGGTTCTGCTCCGGAGACCCCCAGCTCATCTTCACTTGTATTAAAATTTATATTAAAACAGCTGCTACCCACAATAAACATTAAAAACACAAAAACACTAATACCCACCTCTACCCCCACATGATTGATACCAGAGGCCTCAGGTGGTCCCCGCGCGTGTCCGAGGGTCCTCAGGTGGACCCCACGGGTGTTCGGAGGTCCTCAGGTGGACCCCATGGGTGTCTGTGGGCCCTCTAGTGGTCCCATCTGGCCTGCGGTACAAATCCTGTGGGCACTTTTTTTCCCTAATACACTGAAATAAATACACCCCCCCTCTCCCAACACATACAGTACAGTAATGGACAAAATAACTATTATCCAGATTACTATAAATTACTATAGTGGTTATTAACCGCTAAGGTGATTAAGGGGTTAGGGGCCATTAGAGTGTATTTTTTCATGTATTCTTGCTGGCATCGGAGAACATGGACCTGGTGTATGCTGACGAGGTCGCCCTTCATGATTGCAGGGGTAAGTAGAAAGGTTTATTTACTTTATTTATGCTGGCTGGCTAACATTTTATTTTATAATGGGCAAATGACCTATTATCCTTATCTGGATAATAGTTATTTTGCCCATTACTGTATGTGTTGGGGGGGTTGGGTGTATTTATTTCAGTGTATTGGGAAACAAAATTGACCCCAGGATTTGTACCGCAGGCCAGCGGGGACCACTCGAGGGCCCACAGACTCCCGCAGGGACCATCTGAGGACCCCCAGACACCCGCGGGGCATCCCAAGGTCCCCCGGACACCCACGGCCTCTGGTATCAATCATGTGGGCGTAAAAGAGGTGGGTATTAGTGTTTATTGTGGGTAGCCATGGGGGTGAAGGGGTATTTGTCCCATAGTGGGTAGCGGGAGTGGTTAACCCCTTCATTGCCTTAGTGGTTAGCCGCTAAGGTAATTAAGTTGCCTATAAAAGCATTTTTATTGCATGGGATTCACTCCGGGGGTCTCCCGTGCTGATATTAATGGATATCAGCTCCGGAGACTCCCGGCATCAATCCGATGCAGGAAAAAAGCATTTTTTTTTCTAAGTTCCTTCTCGCCGCTTCAGCAGCTTCTCACCAGCCTCACGCCAACTTTTCCTGGCGTGAGGATTTTGGGAGAAACTCGCCATTCTAGAGCCGCGATTTATTAGCCTCGATTACCTAATCACGGCTACTAGAATTGCACGAGTTTCAGAACCTGCCGATAAGTGGCTAATCACTGCTCACCCAGCGGTTTTTTTTTTTTGAAGGCTCAAAATGTTGGCGATTCATGCCTTTATCGTCCACTTATCGAGACTTACTGAATAGCAGTAGACATTTTGGCCGATAAGTGGCTTCTGAACCCTCATAGCATAGGCCCCTAAGTCTCAGTCTGTGAGAGCCATAGAATATCAGTAAGGGCTGGAAATGAAAAATCTGCATTGTATCTTAATTCTAAGTGTCATTTTACAGACGATAGGTGGAGCTTTCCCCCCCCCCTTTCCAGAGGCTCAAACACGGACCCTTGCCAGATCTTCTCATTTTGAGACATCTGCTCATTCCCAATGAGCTTGACCCTCCCCATTGAACGCCATTAGTCCTCTGCTTTCACTGACACCCGTATTGGTTAAGTTAACGCTGATATCATTGGTATTTTTGCTGTAATCAGATAATCATTTTTTAAGGCTCTAAGCATAACGTAAATGTATCGTTAGGTCGCTGCATGAACCTTAACAGACTTTAGTGGATTTGCGATGCTATGGTAATGCCTCATTTGCATATGATTTGCATGTCATTATTACGAACATTCGTTATAGTTAACACTATGCTCTTTACCGGCGAAAACCTGGCTCGCCAATATGTATCTGTACTTTGAAGATACACCGTTACTTTTAACATGATGTTAAATGTTTGAAGCTGGCTGTATTTGGGCCTGAGAGTAATAAAAAAGGCATTTTGACTTAGCTGTGGAAGAGCTGGTCTTACAAGTGGGACAAATTCCTCAAGTTGCTTCAATTCGCCATCAGCATGGTAAGCCGGGCCTTATCAACTTGAAAACAAATAAAGAGAGTCTTCTTTACATACAGTACTGCCTTAATAAATAGCCCTCATCAATGGTAACCTAAAGGAGGTCCCACAAGTGTGTGTGTGTATATATATACTGTATCTAGGTCTGGTATAGATCATACTATATGCCAGGGGTGCTCAACTCCAGTCCTCGTGACCCCCCAACAGGTCAGGGTTTCAGGATATCCCCGCTTTAGCACAGGTGGTGCAGTCTTTGACTGAGACAACTGTGCTGAAGCAGGGATACCATGAAAACGTGACCTGTTGGTGGCCCTTGAGGACTGGAGTTGAGCACCATTGCACTGTGCTCCTCATTCCAACACTGGACAATTGAGAAAACCACAAAAAATAGGCGCAGTCCACCGCATCATAATTAAGAAAAGTACAAAAAAAACACACAGTTATTTAGAAGCCGACATCGGGAAACAAAGTAACGAGCAACGGTTCCAATCCCAGTGACCCTTCCCCAGCTCTGGACACTAATGCACTTTACGGGTTGGTTGGGTCGGTAGCTCCATCATTTAACTTGTGCGTGTCTGTCTGTCTTTCCACCAGCCTGCCCTATAGAACATATACGTAGGGTCGTGATAAAAATAGCTCTATATACATGAAGATGGTGCAAATCAGTACAATGTTTTGGTGTGGTCCTTTCATCTTACTGCTCTACAGATCTGAAAATCAGATTGTAAGCTCTTTAGACCAGAGATATATTTAACTGTACTCTTCTGCCATTTATATCACTGCATACAGTGGAAAGTATCTTACACCCCCAGCATTTGCTGGCCCACTGGTTCTTCCAATGATCTCACGGTGAGAAGGTTCAGAGTCTTTCATAGTACAACAGTGGGTGTGAAAGGCAATAGAACACGTGAGACATATTACAATGTTCCCATTTGCTGGGACCTAAGTGGCAGATATCCCTGCACCAAAGAACTGACAATTTAAAAGTAAGGCGTAAGTGGGTATAGTTGGAGAGATGTCACAATGTGCGTGGTTCTGTGGTTGCTCTTTACGAGTCTAGAAGTTGCAATTCCCTTATCTTATAACAGGTATTATTGATGTAGGAAAAGGAAGGGTTGGGGTAGCAGGAAGGTATAAGATACGTTTCCTTAAATATGTTAATTTTTAGGGGACTTTCAAATGTGTGAAGAGTAGGTGAGAACCTCCTCTTGTTTGACGAAATATTTTAGGGTGGACTCTTAGGCAGGTGGTATCTGAGGACGTGCTGCAGACTCTCACAGGGGTCATTCTATATGGTCCAAAGTGGCCATAACACCTGCACAGGACATCATTTTCTTTGGCTGCTGCCCCTCTCCTCCCCCTCCAGCCCCAGCAGCAGCCATGTTCTCTGGACATGCGGCTGAACACAGGGTTTCTCAGCCCCACATGTCCTGAGAATCCATCTCTACTTTATTGTTGGAATAATAAAATTAACTCTAACTATAGCGCTTAACCTATAATGTGTGACTTCCACGTGCAACAAAATATTGTGCAATAAAAAACAGTTGTGATACCAAAAGGCTAAAGCTGCCACAGGCTTCCCACAATGCAAATTATCTCCAACCTGCATACAGTGATATGATAAATGAAAAAGGATACCTGGCGCTGACAATTACACTATGTCCATATGAAACACAATCAGTCTTTTAAATGCAAGCCTAAAATGCACGGCTAAAACAAGCCTTAAAATCACTTACATGTACTCACATGAATACATGCGGTTTAAAACGTCACGAGAATGCCGTCCGCAGCTTGTGGTGTTACTCCCTTGTCTGCTCCGGTTGAGGTCCGACCTCTCAGTGCTTAACCTCAGCCGGTCTGATGCGCCTGCGTCTCTCTCCCCCGGGGGATTCGTGGCACAAGTGGACGTTAAAGGGATTAAAGCACAGATTGTCTCCACTGTATCCAGAAAGAGGCACTCCTGTAAGTAGACACAGTCTACTTTGGGAACTGTTTATGTAAGGGGAAGCCATTAGAAATCAGCAGTACTGCGCAATGGTGTGCCGCTTTATCGTTTCCAGGTAGATTGGGAGGCTGCAGCAGTAAAGAAAATCTACAGACATCAACTTTAAGATTTGGACTCTGGGGAATTTTCAAGAGACTGATTTTGTTTCATATGGACATAGTGTAATTGTCAGCGCCAGGTATCCTTTTTCATTTATCTACTTTATTGTTGCACCAAACACACAGTTTTATGTTTTATTACGTTTACACAACAGAAATAAAAGGGTCAGTGTTACAGGTTATGAAGGAGCTAAATAGTATATTAAAACAGGGTAGCTCAGGGGGCTGGTGGTCATATGGATAGGGGCCAGGGACCGGGCTTAACCTTTATTATACTGCTCCTTGGGCCTCTGTCCGTCGCACTTGTCCCTTTTTAGCAAGAAATTTGTACAAAATCACAAGAATTTATTCCTGCCCTGGAACAGAAGGAGAACGGAGTAATAACTGAAATAAAACTTCACACGCACACTTGACCGATATGTTAAACGTTTGGCAAATGTAGCTGAAACGTGCCACGGTAACAGATAACTTCCTCTTTTTGCTGTTTCTGCGCTAAGGTTTTTCACCGTAGTGCCTGCCCATTTGGATCAGTTTAGGAGGTTAGCTGCTGGTGATCAGTTTTTTCCCTTCAGCCAATATAGAGACACACAGTGTCACGCAGGAATCTGCTTCCCTCTAAGAAATATATATATATATATATATATATTTTGTTTCTATTGTAAGTTGTCTAATTATAAAAAAGCAGAACACCCTTTTTCATGTGCCATGGTAACGGTTCGTAAATACCATGTTGAAACTGGCATGACCGCTCTATACTGTATATGACAATTAGCCTGGGTTATGTTGTAAGAAGTATAGATTGTTATATAGAGTGCTATGAAAGTGTAACCCTCCTTTCCCGGCTCTTAAGGAGTTTACATCGAGTTGGAAATATATATATATATATATATATATATATATATATATATATATATATACACATGCTATGAAATGTTTGAGAAATCAGTGTGGTCACACGAACGATGAAGGGAGAAAGATGCCTTGGGTCTTTGTATTAAAGCAGATTTACAAGCGGTTTCCTCTGGAGCTGACCCGCACAATTCATAGCTCCGAGACCCCCCAGTTCCTGAGATACTAACTGGTTTATTTGCCAGAGTTTTTTCTCCCATTTGGTAACTCAGAATGGTGGGGATGTAACGCCAGCAACTAAATGGGGGGTGTGAGCTCTCCAGAGCTAAAAATAGTGCGGTTTAGTTCTGACTGGCCCCATATCCCTAATTCTAGTTGTTTAAAGAAAAAAAGCTATTGAAAATTGGAGTTGCAACGTGGTCATGTGACTGATTTATCATTGTATCTGTTATTGTCAGCATCAAATGTACTCAGTGTATGCAGATTTGTTCAGATAGGAGATGTGGCAGAGACACAAGCAATGTTTCCTAGTATAGTAATAATTCTCCTTTCATAAACCTTGGCAACAGTAGTTACCCCCCCCCCCCCCCCCCCCACCCCTGAAAAACACCACCAGATTTCTCAAATTAAAAACAATATGATATATGTTGGGTTGTCAGGTGGCTTCTCCAAAAATACTGAACAGAATGGTGAAAGATGCGACGCACTCGAGACACAAACATATACACACATTCCTCTTCGCTCCATGCCGTTTCCACCTCTCCTTGGCCCAATCCCCAGGCTTCTGACACCTGATTTGCTGCATTACCCAGCAACAACCAATCAGAATGGAGGATGCTGCCCAGTCCCCTAACAACCCTGCTCTCTCCCTTACCGGGAAATCCCCCCCACCCCAAGCCTGTCAGGTCACTATGTCCAGAAAGGTAATGCTGGACACATACATCCAGAGAGGTAAAGGAGATGTATGAGGATTGACAATGTGGAGCAGGGACATATAGAGTGAGGATATATATATATATATATATATATATATATATATATATATATATATACATATACATATACAGATACATTATACATATCCAGATCCACGAGACATATACATATACAGATAATATACATAGTATATATATAGATATATATAGATATATATATACCACAATACCATAATACATATACACACACACACACACCCACACACACAAACACCGATACTCTGTGTATATATTATATATACAACACACACACACACGCGGCGGAGGAGTGAGAAGATAAGAGTGAGAAGATATTAGATATCATACACACACGCGAGTGAGAAGATATTAGCTACATACACACACGCGGGTGAGAAAGTATAGATATAACATACACACACGCGGAGTGAGAAGATATTGAGATATACATACACACCGCGGAGTGAGAAGATATTAGATATACATACACACACGCGGAGTGAGAAGATATTAGATATACATACACACACGCGGAGTGAGAAGATATTAGATATACATACACACACGCGGAGTGAGAGATATTAGATATACATACACACACGCGGCAGTAGAAAGATATAGGTAACATACACACACACGCGGGAGTGAGAAGATATTAGAATAACATACACACACGCGGAGTGAGAAGATATTAGATATACATACACACACGCGGAGTGAGAAGATATTAGATATACATACACACACGCGGAGTGAGAAGATATTAGATATACATACACACACGCGGAGTGAGAAGATATTAGATATACATACACACCGCGGAGTGAGAGATATTAGATATACAACACACGCGGATGGAGCTTGTAGCACACACCACACGCGGAGGACGAGAAGATATTAGATATACATACACACACGCGGAGTGAGAAGATATTAGATATACATACACACACACGGAGACCTGAGAAGACCTGAGAAGCCTGATGTAAGGAAGATAAAGGGATAAGGCAAGTCTCATGCTTCTGGTTGGCAGGCGGAGAAAGGCACCTGAGAAACCCAATGCTTGTGGGGTGAGAGGAAAAAGGGATCAGTGAAGCCATAGGCTTGGGGGGCAAGAGGGATGAAGAGATTACAGAAGCCTCATACGTCTTGTGAGCATGAGGAGAGAGGGATCAAAGAGATGTGATGTTTGGGGAGGTGGGGAAAAGGGTATAGAAAAGCCTGATATTTGGGGCTGTCACATTCTCTGATGTGATGGGAACATGTCATTAGTGACATCATATGTGAACACTTTAAATAATGACCGCCAGGGGTCACTAAAGCCCTAGAATAGTGCCGGCAAAAGTCTATATAACAGGAAAATGTTAAATCCATATATATAGGCTATATACATACAGTCCCATGGTATTGGGCGATATAGCTACCTATTTGTATAGAGGGAGTAATGATCAGACTTAACGGTGCAATCATATGTCATTAAAATAAAATAATAACGTTTTATTAATAATCTTAATAGCGACGAAGAACGTGAACAAATATATAGAGTGCAGACAAAGGCTTAAATCCCCAGTGAAGAGACGGTAGAGAATATAAACCGATAGATATTCAACTCTTTCTACCCGGATGAATTATCCATATTAAAGGGAACACAAAGTAGATAACCAAAATAATCGGTATATGGAGCAGGTAGGTAATTATCAATCCGATGTTAAACACATATAAGAAGACAGCCTAAATTCAGTAAAAGAGGTTGTATATTCAAATAAACAGAACGGTAAGTATCTCTCAATTCTTGTATATACACACAAACCAAAACACCATACAGAAATATAGTTTCTTTTGGCATAAAGTATAAATACCTAAGATGTTATATGGTGATGATGTCAATGTATATACTTAAAAGCCAATATGTGGAGTCAGCCGAAAGTTAATCCAAAATTGTACATACTGTACCCTCTCCACATTATCGCATATACATACAGACGCAACCACCATGTAGATATATAATTCTATTGGCACACAATATAATTGCCTGACATATACTAAGGTGACATTGCCCTGTATTGTCCATGTATATGATCGGAGGCAAGTAGCTGTGTTTAGTAAAAGACACCTCTGTTTAGGGTATTAATATAACCGTGTCTCCGTGTGTTCCCGGCAGGTTTACTCGCTGTCTCTTCCGGTGATCGTCACAGGCATGACGTCACTTTACCCCGACGTACGTTTCACGTGCACCGGCACGCTTCTTCAGGGGGAGGACGTCATGTGTGATAACATCAGCAAAGCGTGGGGCGGAAGTTGAGGTTACGTGTCACCTTAACTTTGAAATCTTCAGACTATTGAAGGGTTTGCTTAAAAACCTTAACTACACTTTCACTAAGTGCTTTTCAATTGAATATATATACATATATTTTTCATATACATATGAGAAAAAATGAGAGAAGACACACTCTACTAGTGAAATATTGCTTGCACTATTTTAATAAAAAGGTAAATTACAATTGTTCAACTCGCAAGCAAACAAAGGATAAAATGCATTCATGAGTGTAATACTCAAACTCCGACTCGGCTACTTTTGCCCCTCATGATCTCCCTTTTGCTTGCTCCACGGTGTGTAGCTTTTCCTGGAACCTGAAGTGGAGACGTCGCGCTCGAGACCTGTTCCTCCGGCAAAAGATACCACCACCTGGGAGACGTCGTCTCCCCTCCCTCTCTCATCCACTTACGTTTTCGTCCTCTGGATCTATTCCGTCTTTAGTGGGGATCTGGTCCGAAGTGAGGTAGCACTGCAGCGTGGGTTGGAGCCGGATAACACCTTACGCGTTTTGTTGCGTCTATGCAACTTCTTCAGTGGTTGAGTCTGTCCTGGATACGCCCCCATTTAAATCCTAAAAGACCAGCTGGAGCTAATCAAGTGCAAATCAGCATCATGGTAGTTCCTAATAATCTTAATTAATTAAAATACTATACCAACAACTATAGGGTAATAGCCAGAAGAGTCCCAGAATAATGCACTACATGGATTTTTACATCACAAATTAATAAACAAAGATACATAGTAATAGATTAATATCACTTGATACAACTAGTAGAAACAATGACTAAACATATCAAGTAGAAATTCATAAAATTAAAATAACTTAAGTTATGATACATAACCAATTTGGATTCACAAACCCCAATGAACAGTACTCTGAAAAAGAATATCATTACAATGAGCAGAACATGAGAAATGATAGATCTTTCATTGTGCCTCTTTTATGAGGTCTATCTGGACAGCACATGCAAACTTAGAACCCAACAGAGAGAAGATAACAACAGCCTGCAAGAGCAGGTGGTTAGACGAATAGAGAAGGTCAGCGGAGCAAGAATATAACAATTTGTATTAAAACTAAACATGACTAATAAAAATACGTAACTATCTAATAAATAATACATCTGAACTAGACCTAAAATAATAACATAAATGATACATTTGCGCTTGAAGAACTCTCTAAGGGCAGTCACTAAGAGAGTAAAAGAGATTATGAGCATAATGAACATATAAGTGGGGCCAGATCTAAAACCCATTTAATAGAAACATCTATGGTATCTTTGCCTGTCTATAGTGCTACTTCCTCGATCTCTTCTTCTTTTTTAGAGAAACCCTTACAGCAAGACAATCAGGACAAGGGGGGCAATTACCCACGGTGGAGGAGACAGCAGATACCAGGCCTCAATATCCCAATAAGGGGGAAAAGAAGTTTAGAGGATCAAGAGGAAGCCAGTGCGTGCAAAGGAAGAAAAACAACGAACCAGTAGTAGTCCAGCAGAGCACGGTATTTACAATTTATCTGAACATATACTCACACCACATGAAATTCTGTTATTAGCCAAAGGATTATGTTTATGTCCGGACAATTCACCAACTAGTATATGCTTTATTTGTTGATCTAAATGACTGAGCCGCTGATTGACCCACCTGTGCTGGAGCAGGGATATCCTTAACACCTGACCTGTTGGGGTTCCCTGAGGACTGGAGTTGGGAAACACTGCTATAGAAAATCCTCCTGGTCGAACGATAGTCTCAGGGGTGGAGTCGATGACATTGAATATTTCTACGGGCCAGGTTTGGGTTAACACACCATATTCTGTGTTATCAATAATAATAATAATATTATTATTATTATTATTATATTCTGTGTTATCAATAATAATAATATTATTATTATTATTATTATATTCTGTGTTATCTCCTATAATAATAATAATAATAATAATAATAATAATAATAATAATAATAATAATAATAATAACACAGAGATATTAAATAACAACAGGGGGACATTAAGTGATCAACAAAAAGGCAGCTTTCTTTGTATATTGTTTGTATATAATTTAAAAAAGCTTGTGATTCTTTTTAACCATATGTTGTGTTAAAGTGACATCATCGCTGGCCTGCTTGACTGCAAAAATGTGTACTAAAGTGCTTTATATCCTTGTGTATTACGTTAGTTTAAATGTTTTTGTTATTTTTGTTTCATTGTTAGTATGTCTGTTGACAAGCCCCATTGTCCTAACTGCTTTTGTTTCCCAAATACAGTTGTGTATATTTAGAATGTGTTTCCTTCTGGTTACAACACTGCAGGATTTAGTAAAACCCAGTTATGTTTCTTGTCGGAGGATCGTTACCTTGTATAAAAGTAAACTATATTATAACAATACATAGGAATAGAGGAAAATTAAATAGTATTTCTATATTCTACCTCATTTCTTTATACAATGGAAACTGAAGCAATGCTTTGTTTTGAGTAAGAAAAATAAGTCAATTTCAAATTGTTATATGTTATGTAAATACATTGTCAGAATCTTGCTAGTTGATAAAAAAATAAAAGTAATTTCCAAGATTGATAGATGTGCTACTCTAAAATCTAAAACATTACCAAAATATGAACAAATACGATAATTGCACAATTTTATAGTGGACAATGTTTAATATACATTAGAGAGGAAATATTGTATCAGGTTTCATGAATAGATTTTTGGTTAACACTTGTGCTCAATATTTCTTTATGTAAGAAACGTATTTTCTGTTTCCCAAGTCAGAGAAATAGTCTGCTGGTACTAAACATGCTGTTGTTTGAATATTAGCAGTGGTTAATGTCTTCACCACTTTCGTTTATGTACTCCTGATATGATACATCATTCATATATTGTCTTTTTTTACATTGAAAAAGTAATATCCGACTCTTGAGTTTTCAGTTACAAACTGGGATAAAGTATCTGTTGTCTAAATTTAGCATGGATTGAACTTGATGGTGTGCACGCTATATGTGTGCGCTATCTGCTATACATGTGCACGCTATATGTGCGCGCTATCTGCTATACATGTGCACAATACAGTAAGCCTGGTTTCAAATCAGACTATAGGAAAAGTCATATTTTCTTTTTTAACAAGAGGCGCTGGCGCTTTGTAACTGTAACCAGCAGACCTGTGATTTCCCGTAATTACACCGTTCATTCTGCACTTGCTACATGGGACATTTCTGGGGATTTCCTATGCAGCTGAAGGCGTCGCTCTGGTGCTATTCCCACCTGGGAGGGAACCGCGGGCTGAATCCCAGTGTCGGCTTTACTTGTGACCCTGGGAAAGTTGGCTTATGTCCCCGGTGCCTCTTGCATCAAAATCAGATTGCAAGCTCTGCGGGGCAGACTCATTGTGCCGGCAACATTCGATGTGCAGAGCTGTATGAGAAAATAATAACAACCTTAAATTATATATGTGCCGTATTTTTAAACCACAATATAAGCACATGTTAATGTCACAAGCTCATATAGTATGCAGGCAGTCCTCGTTATCCGACGTTTCGCTTACCGACGAACGCGGTACCCGACACCGCACAATGCAGTAACCGGACGCATTGTCCGATGCCGAAATTGCGCATCCGACAGTCACGCCACCGATTAACATTGGACCCGCTTACCGACGGCCCGTTAACTGGCGGATAACCGAGGACCCACTGTACATCTATATAGTATAATTGGTATACATCTATATACTGTAGTATCGTATACATTATTATAGCTGAAAAATTATTAAAGCAGCAGTGCCATTGGCAAAAATATTTTCTGGTTAAAACAGCAAACAAATCTGAAACTGCAGGAGTTACATGCTCTGTGTATGTTCCCATCAGTTATTTATTTTTAAATTTTTTGCTGTGTTTTCACAATTTGAATTTCCTTTGTATTTTGGCCGCGATTTCTTTTCCTGTCATATCGGAAACATGGAAACCGCTGTTTGTTTAATATGTGTGAATGGCAACATCCCTTTTTAACTTAAACGTGTTAAAAAGATGCACTGTTTCCAATCCCTGTGTACTGATGAATTCATGTATTTTACATGGAAACCCATTATTTAGAAGTATACTCTCTTCAGTGTCACCCCAGGGGTCGGACTGCTTACCTGCAGTATTAATGTGTCCTCTGATTTCAGTAGTAATATTCTGAAATAACTTCTCGTCTCACTTTTCTTATGCTCTCTCTGCCTGATCGGCACTAGTTTCCAGCCATACTGTACATCTCTTTAATAAACATTATGTTACTGGTTTCTTCTGCCGCGCTCTATCATTTTGAGGGTTGTCTTCATTATGTTTGTGGGTCACAGCTAGTCCGAATTCCACCACTTGGACAACCCCGACAGCAGGGGTGGCCGACTCCAGTCCTCAAGGGCCACCAACAGGTCAGGTATTTAGGATATCCCTGCTTCAGCACAGTTGGCTCAATCCGTGGTTCACCACCTGTGCTGCAGCAGGGATATCCTGAAAACCTGACCTGTTGGTGGCCCTTGAGGGCTGGAGTTGGTCACCCCCAGTCTTGGGAACTCAGGGAACTACTAGGCAAGACTAAGGCCCCAGCGTTAGCTGCTGCGCGCGCGGCGGGAACAAGATCCGCTACTCTATGAGGCCGGGCCCAGTAGCGGTCTGCACGCGCGTGTAGAGATCGCAATACGTGACCACTTTTCTTGTGGCGACGGAGCGCTGGCCACGTCGCGGCTGCGGTCCAGCCAATGAGGGCGAACCAGCCGCGTGACATCATGGCTGCGCATCCCCGTCGCGCGCTGCCTGGAGTCCACCAGGTCGCGCTGACTCGGGTAACGAGACAGGTAAGCGGGCGCTGGGGCCTCAGCCTTAGGCCTTGCCCCCGCTGCCTACTACAGCATCCGCTGTGGCGGACGCTGCGTGCACGAGAGCCCTCCCCGCAATGGCGCCGGGCCCGCTGCGAGGGGGGGCCGCAGCACTCGCGCGAGAGCTACTCCTGGTCTCAATAGAATTGAGAGCAGGACTCGCGTCGAGCGATTAAGCACGCCCCCCGGCGGTTCAGCCAATGAGGGCGAACCTGCCGGGTGACGTCATGCCCGCGCCCCCATCTCTCCTCCGCCACGCCCCCCCCGGTCTCTGCTCCTCCGGGGGGGGCGTGCTGCAGACCGGGGGCGTGCTGCAGACCGGGGAATCGGCTGAACGCGCCGCCAAAAGCGCGGGCGCGCGTTACAGCGTCGTGACCGGGGCCTTAGCCTTAGAGAACAGAAAGCTGTCTTTATCTGACTTTTGACCCTCAGTTGATAAGTGATTTCGTTTACTTTCACTGTGCATAACAGGAGAATCAGATAGCGGTTTCTTTAAGGTCATGGTTTTCTAGCAGCATGCTGTATCTTTAGCTGCGCCATCCTCCTGATTCATTTCAAGCTCCGCGTGGTAGTTGCGAGTTCACTGTAAGTTATAATAACGAGCGGAACAGCAGGTGGCGCTGCAGCTTAACACGTTTTAGGCCAAACGATTGAACGACTGTAACTGACCCATGTGTATGAGAAGAAAAAACATATAAAAATGCATCAAATAATTCATCATGTTGGCTGTTGCATCAAGGACCCATATTTACAGGTCTGGAGACTCATCTTGTTCTTATATACCTCCCCAAACACAGCTTTACAGGCGTCTCTCGCCCCTATCCCGCCTGTGTGTGGGATCCGGGACGCATTTCACTGCCTGCCTCCTACTGGTTCAATCTCTGAACCTTATGCTATTTACAGTAGATTTAATGTCAATGATTAATTTGATATTAATCAGCATGTTACAGGGAAGTTATCACAACTTATATATTGTGTGTGTATAATTATATACATGAAATCCAGGTGTACAAGTGATGTATTAGTGAACTGATCTTTCCATATAACAAATTGCATAGGAGGTACTCACCTGCAAGGACTAGGGTTGCCAGGTGGCTTCTCCAAAAATACTGGACACTATGGTGAAAGGTGAGAACCGCTCGAGACACACGCATACACACACCCCTCTCGCCTCTTTCTGCTCCATGCTGTTTCCTCCTCTCCTTGGCCCCTCCCCCAGGATCCTGACACCTCCTCCTGCTAGGTGATGCAACCAATCAGGATGGAGGAAGCTGCCCAGCCCCTAGCAGCAGCCCTGCTCTGGGAAATCCCGTGGCCCCCCAAGCCGGTCACGTCACTATGTCCAGAGAGGTAACACTGGTATACACATACTGCTGCGGCCAAGCTTATTCTACAGCTTAACTGCATTTTTTCGCGGCTTTTAGTTTTCCCCGCCGAAATTGGCTGCGCGCCAGCCGCATCTCACGGCTGCGCGCGGCCGGCTCTCCAATCAGCGCCTAATGGCGCTGAACAAAGGAAGCGCCTGCGGCGCTGGAAAGAAAAAAAAAAGCCCGCATCTGAACGCATTTAAAAAATAACCGCGGAGGCGGCCGCTGTAGACTAAAGGCGGCCGCCTCTGTACATGTCCGGTATAAACTCTAATGTTTTTACTGGACAGTGTCCAAATCCAGAACAGTTCTGTTCTATACTGGACACCTGGCATCCCTAGCAAGGACCCATATACCACAATAACATAGCGAATAACGTGTACCCGCAGTATTTGCATGTGCTCATTGTTTGTGGTTCCGATGCTTCACGTTGTAACTATGCGATGTTCACTAACCCTCTTTCTCAGGACAGGAAGTGCTCGCACTGTGTTGTATTCGAAGGGTTACCTGTACATTCACCAATTGTCCCTCCATTGCTTTATATTTCAACTTCCAAAAACAGCTTATTCACGAAAGAAAGTTTTATTTTGACTGATATATTTACAGCTTTTGTAAACATTCTATGAACACATATAGCTTTCCCCGTAACTCCCGTAACTCGCATAACAAACATTTAGAAGTGTATCTAATATACAGGAACGCTTTGCAATGCATACAGTAGCTGCACATTTTAATAACAGTTCAAAAAAGGCTCATGTCTATTGGAATACCATAGAGGCCCATAGCAAAGATAAGCATGGATGTTTCGATGCAGATAAGTACAAAGTGTTGTACAAAGGGTGTATCCTTATTGTAAGTGTCTAAACCAGGGGTCTCCAAACTACGGCCCGGGGGCCACATCAGGCCCCCCACAAGATTTTATCCGGCCCGCAGCAACTTGAAATATATATATATATTTGCTCATTATATATAATTTCCCGGTGTAAGCGCGGCATCCTCTCTTTGTAATTGTCACATTTCTCTTTTGTTCTGAATCATATCATGCGGATTACCCCTAAAGATCCAAATAAAACTTATTCATTCATTTATAAAATATATAAATATATAAAAATGATAAAAAGATTTTTTTTTCTTTGGCCCGCGAAAATGTGTAGAATATACGGTGTGTCCCCCGTACTGCAAAGTTTGAGATCACTGGTCTAAACCAAGAGGAGAGTCCACTCACTGTTTGCTCATGTGTTTTTTTTATGTAGTCCTAATCGTTTTTACTTTTCTCCTGCTGGTGAGTTCCCTATTTTTTTCATTTTTTGGAGCGGTTATTATTTTGATCTGTTTTTGTATTGTCTGCTTGAGAGGATCGAATCTGCACTGTCGGAAGCCATTCGGAAGACGCACAGAACCCGGCAGCGTCTGTGAAATCAGCAGGGAAGGGATGCAGGACGGTGTTCAATCGTGAGTAATAGTTACTTCACACCGGGCGGTCAGGGCACTTGAGGACTTAGTGGCTTTTTTCATTATTGCCCATGCTGCCTCCATTATGGTCCCCTCCTGCTCCCTACAAACCCCCATGAGTATTTAGCTGCACCACAGTAACTTCACATGTATCCGGCATCAGCTCCGTTTGTTTATTACCTGTTGCCATTGCACATGTACGGCTTGGCCACCTGGAGCTTATAAGCGGTCTTTTTCTGTTCTAAACCAAGAGAAGCTTGAAATGAATACAGGTTACCACCTGCAGCTCCAATTACACAAAGTGAGTGAAGTGTTGTAACAATGTATCTCTTGGGCTGATCATCGAGTGTTGTGTCCTGTCCAACACATTCTGCTCTTCCATTTGCATTATATGTTATTTCTGAAAGCAAATTATCTTTTTCCTTGAGTGAAAAAACACATTTAATGAATGATTAGCTGAGTGGTTTTCCTCGGGAAACGCTGGCCACACCAGATTTAGTACTGGCCAATGGATTCACAAACTGGACAATGCATTGAAACGACACGCAGAGTATTGCTTAACTGAAGGTCTGGTTAGGGATCCCCAAGGAGATGTTGAAAGGCCACTGGTCTAGTCCCGTGGCTATTTGATCACCTATGAGTAGTTTACAGATCAAGTAGCCAGTGTACATGTGTTTAAGTTTGTGATATATTTTAAGTGCTTATTAAAATCTACCACAATAATTGAAACATGTGCTGTATTATCTTTTAAGTTGAATATTGCTTGGTGTATCCTTTTGGCGTATTTATAGAAAGCTAGTATATTGCCTTCCACTTGCAAGCCTAGGTCTTCTAAACTTCGCTCATGTGATGGGATTTCCATAGCTCTGTCCATTTTAGTTCTCCATGTCTGTGCTTTCTCCGGTAGCTTGTCATATACCAGTTAAGACAAGAGCCAGGGTATCTGGTCTGTAACTGTTACATAAGCCTATAATATACATCTTCTCTAACTGTGCATGCAATGTATTGTATATAATGTATACCCTGTTCATTTATGTAACTGTATTTGTAACCATGTATTATTTGTCATATTAACTATGTCCAGGACATACTTGAAAACGAGAGGTAAACTCAATGTATTACTTCCTGGTAAAACATTTTATAAATAAATAAATCTTATTCTTCAGATGTGAAAATAATATACTCTGTGGCGTTAGCTAATAGTGACAGAGGAAGTGGTAGTTAAGCAGAAGTGCAATGCAGACAAATATGCTACAACTTCAGCAACTCTGAATGACAAATTACAACTACAGTATGTCAATTATTTTCTGCTTAAAATAAGTGTAAGCTTTCTACCAGTTTGTAATAGTTCCTTACAATTTAAGATTTGTTTACTAAAGTCTCTGCAAAAGGAAAGCAACAAATACATTAAAGTGGACAATAATTTTATTGGTATGTGGTGGGGTTTATTTTTAAACAATTTTCAATGATGCAGTGATTTCAAATTGTAGTGATTAGCACTGAGTTATAAAGGTATTTTAAGAGTTGCGACGATTAGGTTTAATGTGTCAGCATTTCTCCATACTAAGAAGTACTGAATAAATCTACTGTTATTAAGTCTTACAATACTCAGAGAATGTGCCTTTTAAATCTCATATTGTAGCAAACACTACACAGCAGATGTCTTTTTCCTCCCAAGTTTATATAATATATTATAATATTAATATAATTATTCACTTTCAAATAATATTCTTGCCATCAAACTAATGGCACATACGAGTATTACATTTTATAAGTAGAGCTTTGATGACTTTGCTGCTGGTTTTTGTGATGCTTAGAGGCTAATTCAGTAAAGACCGGAGTGGCTGTTTTTCTGGCAAAATTCCCATTGACATCAACTGAGGTTTCAGTTAAGAAGGCCCGAATTACCACTTTGGTCCTTATTGTATTAGCCCATGACCCTTGGGCCTGGCGTCCCCTCGGGTATATCCAGCTAAACAACTTCCATGGATCTTTTTAAAGTGAAGTTTTCCGTGGAAGTCACCTATATCCATCAGTGGGTGAAGAGGCAGAAAGTAAAGTAAGTAAGTATTAGCCCATAAGAAGGAGCGTCACTAACCTCCCGTACGGAATAAGGCACAGTAATTCCATGTCTGGCAGGTAACACGGGATAGTAGCGCAGTGCATTACCCCTAACCATGGGTTTGTGAACCCCCTTTCCCCCATAAATACTAGGGATCCATTTATTTACCTGTGTTTATTTGCTGTTATTTGCATAGATTTATTGTATGGATTATTTAATTCATACTGTGAGTTCATCTGCCAGATACTTTCTCCAACATACAAACATGCTACTGAGCACTGACCTGTTCCCGTGTTGTAAGAACAAAGGGAGTCATTTAATTATTACTGTCGGCCATGTTAAAATCATTTTGACTCTAAAACTGTGTAAAAACAATACTATATTACATACTGTTAAAGTCAAGAGCTGCGTAGTTCTTGAGCATCATATTCATTGTAAGGATCCCTTCACCGTACTGTATGATCTGCTGCTCTGGTGGATATAGAGTCTTATCTGAGACGCTCAGGATCATTTGAAATCTGCATGAACAACACCTGAGTAATCTTCCCGGTGAGGTTGAGCAAGTTAGAATAAACAGCAGTGGTTGCCATGTTGTCACTCAGGCTTTGGGGCTCTTTAATGAAAAAAAATACAATAAAACCTAAAACGACTAGAATAAAGAAATATGAGTAAATGCTTTGAAGGAAGCTTGCTTTCAAGGGGAATTTGGGAGGAACTGCAACTTTTATGACGTTAAAAGTCAAACCTGCCCTCAGTTGTAGCATAAACAACTACAAACAAGCGTACCCCAAAAACGTTGCTTTCTTTCCATGAGACAAAAATGCATCTGGCAGGTTTCAGGAAAACCATTTCCTAGTCATGGGACTTTGTACAGTTTATAAAGACATATCCCGCCTTTTCTACGTGTCATTCTCTCATGGACGAGGCACTCTCCCGACTCATGAGGCGCATGCGCATTGCCGTTGATCCATGTCTGGCAATTTCCCTTTTGAACTCTGATGCCATAAAGTAGTACAGGATGGGATCCAAGCAACAATTAATACTCGCAAGGCAGAGGGAGTAAGGGTGGAACGTTGTAGCAATCCGATGAACGGTGTCGTTCTTGATGATATCCGAAGTGACCATCATATAAAAGAAGAAGTTGATGTGGTATGGTGCAAAGCAGATGAAGAACACCGTGGCACACATTATAACCATCCACAGAGCTTTGCACTTTTCATTCATGTTTTGGCAATTCAAAGCTTCAGTTTTCAGCTGTTTTCTAGTTTTCCACGTGCAGTACACAATTATTATGACCGGGATAACAAATCCCGAGAGCTCTGCAACGGTCACCATGCTCACCATATTGGCCACCTTCATTTTTGTCCTTCCAAGGTCTGCAAAGCAAGTAGCGTTTTTATTGTTTAATCCAGAGCTTCTGAGCAATGGGAAGGGTAAGCAGGCCGCCCCGACCACTATCCACACCACAATACTGATTGCAACATCGTACCTGCGTTTCCAGCCCTTGGCTTTGAAAGGGTTCATGATAAAAACACAACGTTGAACGCTGATGAGGGTCAGGAACATGATGCTTGCGTACATATTAAGGTACTTCAGGTAGAAGCACAGGAGGCACAGAAAGGTCTTAAAAGGCCAAGTACAGTTTAGGTAGTAATAAATCCGTAGCGGTAATGACAGCACATGGGCAAGATCTGCTAGGGCCAAATTTATCATGAAAATAATGCCCTTGTTCTTCTTGTTGATGAAAATGCATAAAACCCACAACGCTGAACTGTTGGCAAGAAGGCCAGGTATGAATATGAGGATGTAGGTCGTTGAGTACAATGAGTATTGGAAGTTAGAGCCATTACTACAGCTTGAGGAGTTGTCAACTTGCATGTTTTCTTATTTTCCTGGTAGACCTGGTTGAGCAAATCTTTGTTTCTATATGAAAAGGAAGAAAAGATAAAATTACAATCTAATTATTAATCAGAGTACATATTTGTGAAATAATTGTGCACTCGAGCTGAACAAAAAGTTGAAAGGTTTCCTGGATTTGTAAAAAAAAATGAGGTTAAATGTGTTTGTACAATATCAACGTTTCACCTGCGGTTAACATAAAATACATGCCCATAGCTATACTGTACTTGTAACTTTGTTTCATGGTATACTCGCAAAAAAGCCACAGCTGTTCACTCGCTCTGATCAGTCTTTGCATATTGCATTTTGGCAGTACTGTAATAGGCGCAGTGAGCATTATGTAATCTTGGTAGCATAAAATAAAGCTAGTTTTTAAGACAGATGTTTAAAATATTTATAATACCCTATTTCCTCGATTCTAAGACGCACCTTTTTTCGGATTTTCACATCTCTAAAATCGGGGTGCGTCTTAGAATCGATGTATTAAAAAAAAGAAAAAAGGGTCTACAGTACTAACCCCCTCTTTTCACTTAACATGTTTCAGGAGAGGTCCCATGTCAGCGGAGGATGAACAGGGCGGCAGCAGAGGTCCCACGTCTGCAGATGGAGTGCGGCGGCGCTGGCAGGACAGGTCCCAAGTCTGCAGGCGAATGAAGATAAGAAGACAGTAGGGTGGCGGTGGCAGGAGATCATAATAGCAGGAGAGTTAAGCAGGAGCGGAACAACTTGGGAGGTACACACTGTAACACCGGAAGTTGACCGGTGTCTGACTTCCGGTTACAGTATGCACCTCTCAAGCCGTTCCCCTATGCCGCTCTGCTCCTGCTCAGCTCTCCTGCTATTATGATCTCCTGCTGCCCCACACCTACTGTCTTCTTATCTTCATTCACCTGCAGACTTGGGACCTGTCCTGCTGCCGCCACCGCACTCCCGTCCGCTGTCCATCTTCAATCCTCTGCAGACGTGGGACCTCTCCTGCCGCCACCGCAAACTTCATCGTGCGCTGACATGGGACCTCTCCTGAAACATGGAGAGTGAAAACGTAATTTTCCTGGATTGTAAGGGCCAAATCGATGGTGCGTCTTACAATCGATGGCGTCTTACAATCGAGGAAATACTGTAGGTTACTTTTAAAATGCTTGTGGTCCCAAAAATACAATTGTCTTTAAATATATATTCTAGATCTATATGTATGTTCTAAAGTGAAGGTGGCATTTACCTGTGCTAAATGGTTAGTGCAGATGCCTTGAGCTACATTTATTGGCGGTCATATAATAAAATCCACCCGATTTAGCGACATGAATAGCAGTTAATGACAACTAAAGTGCTCTATTCTGCAACGGACTATAGTAAATTTTCCCCCATAGGTCATATTTACTGACTCACACTTACCATATACATGGATAGTATGTAAGGTACCATAATGCTTAGAGCTTATTAGTAAATATAGCTGAACTTAATGGGTTGTAAGGTGTCTTCTAGGGCTGGAAGGTGTCTTATGGAATAGACTGCTTAGTAAATATGGACCTGTATGTTTCAGGTATTCATAAAATATTGTAATGTATCCATTGCTTGGACTCTGTAATGCTCCGGCTGTATTCCAGAACTTTGTGAATGAGGTATTTAGGGATCTTCTCGACAAGTATGTCATCGTATACCTGGACGACATCCTGATTTTGACAAAGTCAGCACTGGAACATTCAGGCCATGTGATGTTCAGGTCCTAAAACGATTGCGGAAGAATCGTCTATTTGCAAAGCTGGAGAAATGCCAATTCCACCAGTCCAGTACCTCATTTCTGGGATATATCAATTCGGCCACTGGATTAGCCATGGATCCAGCCAAAGTCAAAGCCGTTCTGGAGTGGCCACGTCCCATTAGCCTGAAAGCTGTTCAGCGGTTTCTGGGATTTTCGAATTATTACCACCGGTTTATCCAGAAATTTCCGTCTGTCTTGGCGCCTATCACCGCATTAACCAAGAAAAGGGCGTATCCTTCTCAATGGTCTGCTGAGGCGGCGGAGGCATTTGACAGACTAAAAACAGCCTTCACTTCGGCTCTAGTTCTGGGGCATCCGGATCCTGTTTTACCCTTCACTCTAGAGGTAGATGCATCGGATGTCGGGGCAGGAGTGGTGCTATCCCAGCGGATAAACTCAAAAGCTAAGTTGCACCCTTGTGCATTCTTCTCAAAAAATGATCTCCAGCCGAACGAAATTATGACTTGGGCAACCGAGAACTCTTGGACACAAAAATGGCCTTACAAGAATGGAGACCAAGTATATGAAATAAATGCTGCTATATATTCTAGATCTATATGTATGTTCTAAAGTGAAGGTGGCATTTACCTGTGCTAAATGGTTAGTGCAGATGCCTTGAGCTACATTTATTGGCGGTCATATAATAAAATCCACCCGATTTAGCGACATGAATAGCAGTTAATGACAACTAAAGTGCGCTATTCTGCAACAGACTATAGTAAAATTTCCCCCATAGGTCATATTTACTGACTCACACTTACCATATACATGGATAGTATGTAAGGTACCATAATGCTTAGAGCTTATTAGTAAATATAGCTGAACTTAATGGGTTGTAAGGTGTCTTCTAGGGCTGGAAGGTGTCTTATGGAATAGACTGCTTAGTAAATATGGACCTGTATGTTTCAGGTATTCATAAAATATTGTAATGTATCCATTGCTTGGACTCTGTAATGCTCCGGCTGTATTCCAGAACTTTGTGAATGAGGTATTTAGGGATCTTCTCGACAAGTATGTCATCGTATACCTGGACGATATCCTGATTTTGACAAAGTCAGCACTGGAACATTCAGGCCATGTGATGTTCAGGTCCTAAAATGATTGCGGAAGAATCGTCTATTTGCAAAGCTGGAGAAATGCAAATTCCACCAGTCCAGTACCTCATTTCTGGGATATATCAATTCGGCCACTGGATTAGCCATGGATCCAGCCAAAGTCAAAGCCGTTCTGGAGTGGCCACGTCCCATCAGCCTGAAAGCTGTTCAGCGGTTTCTGGGATTTTCGAATTATTACCACCGGTTTATCCAGAAATTTCCGTCTGTCTTGGCGCCTATCACCGCATTAACCAAGAAAAGGGCGTATCCTTCTCAATGGTCTGCTGAGGCGGCGGAGGCATTTAACAGACTGAAAACAGCCTTCACTTCGGCTCTAGTTCTGGGGCATCCGGATCCTGTTTTACCCTTCACTCTAGAGGTAGATGCATCGGATGTCGGGGCAGGAGTGGTGCTATCCCAGCGGATAAACTAAAAAGCTAAGTTGCACCCTTGTGCATTCTTCTCAAAAAATGATCTCCAGCCGAACGAAATTATGACTTGGGCAACCGAGAACTCTTGGACACAAAAATGGCCTTACAAGAATGGAGACCAAGTATATGAAATAAATGCTGCACACCTTAAAAGAGTATAATAAAAGATGATACAATTACCGGTGCTCCTATGTTTGAACGATAGCCTGTCATCAATCCAATACAAGTAGTAGTTGAAGGAACAGGGCACAAACGGATTTCAAATAATTAACTTATTTATTGAGCCAAACAACGTTTCAACCTTATTGGTCTTTATCAAGTGACATAGTGGCATAATAACACAATCCTGTGAATTCCATTATATAGCACCCAAAACCCCATAATGCTCTCTGTTCAATCATTATTGATGGTATACATATGTGCTAGAAACACCTTTGTCTCCAATCAAAGTGAGCACACTAGTAACCTCCTTAAAATGTGCATACATAAAGTCTCATCCGGGTCCCTTACCTGCATCTCATTAATCCGTCATATTCCATTGGCTGTATCTCTCCTGATACTTATCCCCTGCCATAGTTCATGTTGAGGATTCCTTCCGTGAAGCGCATATGTCGCGCTTTGCATCAGTGACTGCGCATGTGCAC
Source organism: Ascaphus truei (assembly GCA_036426205.1). NCBI lineage: Eukaryota > Metazoa > Chordata > Amphibia > Anura > Ascaphidae > Ascaphus > Ascaphus truei. The sequence goes on from CM071577.1 coordinate 15,033,519, forward strand.
CTCCTGAAGTCCTTCTTCCTGGTCTTCCCTTTGGAACGCACGCGTCGTGCTCTGTGTTTCAGCTGTTGCGCATGCGCATCCTTGCTTCCTGGCTCCATTCATTCTCTGGTCCTCCATCTGGAACGCATACGTCGCGCTCTGCGATTCAGCCATTGCGGATATGCGCTACCGGCGAGCTACACGGCGCCAGGTCGATGTTTCGATATCCCTACCCCGGCCTCGTCGTCCAGTCCAGTTTGTAGTGACCACCCATTACATTTAGAAAGATTCAAAGCAGCAATCCAGCCCCAAATTATCATTTGTTTAACCTTAAAAGAACTGGGGGGAAGGTGAGTTTCACAGGGTAGAATCATGATGCCTCCAGCTTCTGGCATACACTGGGAGGCAGGTGAGTCTCACGGGCAGTATCGTGATGCCCCGAGCTTTAGGCACCCACTGGGGGGTGGGGGGGATAGGTGGGTCCAACGGTGCAGAATCCTGACGCCTCCAGCTTCAGGTCCCAACTGGGGGACAGGTGGGTGCAACGGGGCAGAATCGTGATGTCCCCAGCTTCAAGCGCCAACCAAGGGGCAGGTGGGCATCACGGGACAGAATCGTGATGCCCCCAGCTTCCGACGCCAACAGGGGGGCATAATTACATAATTATATAGTCCCATTCATATAGTTATAAAGCTACATAGTAGATGAGGTTGACAAAAGACAAGCATCCATCAAGTTCAACCTATGTCATGGAACAGAAATACCCATGTCTGCCTTCTCTGTTTCACCCCCCCCCCCCCCCCTTTCCTTGGCAGTTCTGCCTGTTAGCTGTATTTGGATGTTACTTTCCTGGCAGTTTCACTCCCAGTGCAGATTGAATGGATACATTATGTTGCCTTTTTTCCTTCCAGTCTGTCACACCCCTGGTTGCCCTGGCAACATCTCCAGTCCCCCAAGTTAATGGTCTTTCCCATTCCCCCCTGTCGCTGCTGACAGTTAGTATGGCCTGACCCCTATCCCTGTGTCACAAGCAGTACCCACTGTCTTTAATTCCTGACATTGGCAGAGTGAGTACATTCATGTTACACCCCTATGGCAAAGCCAATTCTTTTCACCTGCCCTTACTACAAAGCACCCACAGAGATACACCTTTCCAACACAAACATCTTATCCACAAGCGCCTGTTTCTATTGCTGCCTTCCTAAATAAAGTGAAGAAAATATACAGGACTTGTTGTGCTTTGGAAAGAGGGCTGAGTTGAAGCTAGCTGGGTTCATTCATACCCCAGACATGACCCTGGATCCAGAATAACCTATGCTAAATGTTAATCGACAGATACTTTATCCTATATCCGTACTTACAGTATATTGATCCAGAGGAAGGCAAACAAAATACCCCAGTGACATATCATCTAATGATATCTACTAAGGGAAAAATACATTCCTTCCTGACGCCAAGAATTGGCAATCAGATTACTCCCTGGATCAACATCCTTCCCATTTTTACTTATTTGGTATACCTTTCCTTTCTAAAAAGATGTCCAACCTTTTTTTGAAGATATCTATTGTATCTGCCATCACAGTCTCCATGGGTAATGAATCCCACATTTTAGCTGCCATTACTGTAAATAACCCTTTCCTTTGTTGCTGGTGAAATCTCCTTTCCTCCAACTTTCAGGGATGAACCCGAGTCCTTTGTGTTACTGAGCCTGTGGAAATGGAGTCCTTGAATAGTAAATGTAGTGGTTTGGGTATTACTGACCTTAACTCCTTAAGAACTCTTGGATGTATGCCATAGAGGCTAGGTGCCTAATTTGCTTTCATTTTACCAAGCCGCCTATGAACTTTTTCCTTGGTTAACCAATTGTTTGTTAATATAGAGGTTGTGGCTTCCTTCTGCGGCACTACTATTGAAATTGATTCTTATCTGGTAAACAATTTGATTGCCCTTTTGCAATTTTTGTTACATTCTTTATAATTCTGATACGATGCCTCCGTCCCTTCTGACTTCAAGAATTTAAACGCCTGTCTCTTCTTTTCCATTTTCTCCCCTACCAGTTTATTTAGCCACATTGGTTTTGACTTGTTTCTTTTACACTTATTACCTAAGGGTATACACTGGTAAGTGTGCTTTTCTAACAATGTTTTAAAGACTACCCATTTATCTTCTACATTTTCCCTGTACATCCCAATGTACAGTATTACTTGTAGATTAGTCCTCAGTTTATTCAAATCTGTATCTCAAAAGTTTAAGGTCTTTGTTGAACCCAAGTAATCTGTTTTTTGATCATTTATTTAATATGAGACCTTGTTATGATCACTGTTATCCAAATGTTCCCGAACTGGAATATTTGTTATTACGTCTACATTGTTTGTTATTAACAAATCCAGTATTGCCCCTCAATAATTTGAGTCATGTAATTATCTTTAAGCACCCCTAAAAACCTGTTCCTTATGTTGTAATGCTAATCTCATTGCCCCAGTTTATGTCTGGATGATTAAAATCACCCATTATACAAACATGACATGCTGGCAGGGTGGGGGCAGTAAGGACACGCTGGCAGGGTGTGGGGTAGTAAGGACACACTGGCAGGGTGGGGGCAGTCAGGAGACACTGGCATGGTGGGGGGCAGTAAGGACACGCTGGCAGGGTAGGGAGGGGGGAAATGACATGCTGGCCAGGTGAGGATAGTCAGGAACGATTCTGTCATGGTTGGGGCAAAGGACCTCTGGCATGGTGTGGGCAGTAAGGACACGCTGGCATGGTGGGGGCATTTAATGCCACGCTGGCAGGGTGTGGGGTAGTAGGACATGCGGGCAGGATGGGGTGGCAGTAGACACGCTGGCAGGGTGGGGGGGGCAGTAAGGACACAACGCTGGCAGGGTGGGGGCATAAGGGGCAGGGTGGGGGCAGTAGGACAGGCTGGCATGGTGTGGGTGCAGTAAGGTAGCTGGCAGGTTGGAGGCAATAAGGACACCGCTGGCAGGGTGGGTGGCGAATAAGGGCACCTGGCAGGGTGGGGGCATTTTTAGGAACGCTGGCAGGGTGGATGCATGCATGAAACATGCTGGCATGTGTTGGGGGGCAGTAAGGACACGCTGGCAGGGTGGGGGGCAGTAAGGATACGCTGGCAGGGTGGGGGCAGTAAGGGTACGCTGGCAGGGTGGGGGCAGTAAGGACATGCTGGCAGGGTGTGGGGGGCAGTAAGGACACGCTGGCAGGGTGGGGGCAGCAAGGGTATGCTGGCAGGGTGGGGGCAGTAAGGACACGCTAGCAGGGTGTCGGCAGTAAGAACACGCAGTCAGGTAGGGGCAGTGAGGACATGTTGGCCGGGTGGGTGTAGTAATGACACGCTGGCAGGGTGGGGACAGAAAGGACATGCTGGCAGGGTGGGGGCAGTAAGGACACGCTGGCAGGATGGGGGCAGTAACTACACGCTGGCTGGGTAGGGGCTGTAATGACACGCTGGGTGGATGGAGGCAGTTTAGGACATGCTGGCAGGGTGAGGGCAGTAAGGACATGCTGGCAGGGTGGGGGCAGTAAGGACACACTGGCAGGGTGGGGGGCAGTAAGGACATGCTGGCAGGGTGGGGGCAGTAAGGACACGCTGGCAGGGTGGGGGCAGTAAGGACACGCTGGCGGGGTGGGGGCAGTAAGGACACGCTGGTGGGGTGGGGGCAGTAAGGACACGCTGGCAGGGTGGGGGCAGTAAGGACACACTGGCAGGGTGTGGGGGGCGGGCAGTAAGGACACGCTGGCAGGGTGGGGTCTGTAATGACACACTGGGTTGGTGGGGGCTGTGGGGGCAGTTTAGGACACACTGGCAGGGTGGGGGCAGTAAGGACATGCTAGCAGGGTGGTGGAGGGGCTGCAAAGTTAATGTGGGCATCCTGGGTTCGCTCTCCAGAGCCCGGAACTGAAGCCTTTAAATCTCCGGGGTAATCTCGCATCAGGCAAGCAAACACTCCTTCACCGTGGCGTAATCACCAGCATCCTCCCAGTCCATCTCTCGGTGTGCCATTGCGGCTTTCCTGCTCATCTGGGGTCCCAAGTACTTGACTCAGTCCACCTCCAGTAGTTAATGCAGGGCACACTGGTGCTCAAAGGATCAGAGGAAGCTTGGTGGTGGACCTATCACAAGATGAGGGCTCAACTGTGTTGGCCAATCGGGACAGGCGACGTGACTTAGAGGCCGAGGAACTGAGGGCGGGAATAATGAACCAGCCAATGGGAACAGCGCCTACCTCCTGTTCCCAAGACCGGCTCACTACCTCTTGATGAGATAGGCGTCTCTCGGGCTGGGCAAACAACGGTCCCATTAATCAGACCAATGGCTCCCGGACCAGAGGACTACCCATCTCCACCCTCCATTGTCCACAACCTCCTCGTGTGACCCTTTGCACTCGGATCCCTGGGTGTGCAGGCTGAGTAAGTGTATTACCAGTCTAGCACGCCCACGGCATTCAGAACACACAGTTATACACCAACACCTATAGTGCAGCAATAATAACTGGTGCAATCACTTTACACACACATACTTGGCTATATAAGCCAAGATAAGATGAAAATACAGGGCTACCCTGAAACATTAACATTTTTCAGTTGGGTAGGAAAGAAAAATATTTGAAAGTGAATTTTGTGTGTGTTTGTGGGAGGGTGTGGGGGCACAAGCTGAAGGTTCACCTAGGGTACCAAATACCATTGCAGTGGACCTGATCAGAGATGCATAGTATTAGCAGTTATACTTCATATTGCTGAACTTTTGGCTGAGGAGATGCCGTGTTCATTTCGTTGATAAACTTTGGCTAAATAAAAGCCAATATTTATTTCTCCAAACGCAGGCCTCCTGTCACTACCTCAGCGGGCGTCTCCTACAGTCCCATATACTCATTGGCCGTATTAGCTTTTAAAATCCACATTTTGAATTTCAAGCTGCAAGGTGTTTGGTGCATTGCCAGATTTTCGGAGATATGGGTGAAAGCACCATGTCATTAGTGTCTCATTATAATATGGTATTAGCGTCAATGTAACCATCAGTACTGATGGAAGTACATGTGCTTACAAACCATGCAGCAGCAATAAAAACACGATCAAACTTTGCGTCTGCAAACACCAGCAATGTTTTTCTCTGTGTCTATTACCTTCAGGAGGTCTGAGCTGGCTTCAGCTTTGGCGTAGAAAGCTTCTTACATTCAACAGCCAAATTCAAGCAAAATAAAATATACCCATACCCATACCAACACCCATACCATACAAATACTCCTACCAACACCCATACCCACACCCGTAACCATACTAACACCCACACCCATACCAACATGCACACCCATACCCACACCCATACCCACACCCACGTGTCACTGTTACTAGGTGTATGTGTGGGCAGTTTGAACTGTCGCTGTGGCTTTATAATGTTTATCTGGTGGAAGACACCCTATTAGTGTTGAATAAATATCACATGAATCTGGTTTCCTAAATGTATACATTTAGTGTCTGTTAAGAAGAGACATCCGTTTCGTTCCTGTGAAATAGCGTGAAAACGATGTACATTTTTTTCTAGTGCAAATCTAAAGGTTTATTTACCATATTCGCTTCACATAATCTATTTGTCAATCAATTACTGCCACATAGTAATTCTGACCCATTGTGCTTGTCGGAGCCATGGATTACAGAACCACCTGATATAAACCCATAATAGCATATTATGTTATTTATGTTTTCAAAGCCAAATATAAGCAGTGCTTACCTGTTTTATTGCAGCGAGGCGCTGGTACGTATGGACACCGCACAACACACTTAAATATGAACAGAGAGCTTCAGCACAAAGTTTATTCTTCGTGTCAGTAACTGTATGCAGATGTAACGGGAAGTTCTCAGCTAGAAGCACGAACCACAGAAAACGTGCGTGTTGCTATGGTGAATGGCAGTATCTTACACTGTAACAGTGTAACCTTTGCACTGCTGGAATACCTGCAATACCTGCAGTTATACAATACAGGCGAATCCAGCACAGAGATGGGGGGGGGGACATTTTTTAGTAAGACATGGAATATCGATATAAAATAAATGTCTTATTAAATGAGGTAAAATGTGTATTTCCTGCATTTTGACGTTGCTACTGCACTGCAATTAAAACCATCACTAGCAATGAGTGGCAGCAGTTGTACCACAGAATGTGGTGTAGGTATTACTGGCGCTGCAGGCTGTGCTGCGAAGCGAAGCGGTGTAAGACGGCAGGGATAAGCTTATAGGGATCCGTGTTACAATGGACACAGAAGTAAAAGGTGACACTGCGTGCTCATTTGTATGCCATTTCCCAGAATCCCCAGCTGCAGTTTGCTAAGACAGTGGTGCTCAACTCCAGCCCTCAAGACTGAATCCATTAATAGCCAAACAGCACAAAAAGGTGTTGTGACACTTTACTTGCTGATTCCGAGAATACTTATTGTAACTCTTTCGCTGCAACGTATTTAACACCTAGATACCGGGGTGCGCAAACTTGGGATTTCTCAGTGCCAGTTACACAGAAGCACCGGTTTATTTTTTTTAATCTGCAAGGGAAAGGAATTGGGTTAATACATACATTTTATCTGTGATGTAAATGCAGAACAATAAAAAAAAAATTGGGTGAATAAAAAAAGACATTTATTGATGGGAAAGTGATGTTTGTGTGCGAGCCATGTGCAGATTATATTGTGTAATATTCTGAGCTGCGTCCTGTCAGTGTGCTCACTGCTCTCCCTCCCTCCCATGAGGAGGTATATAACAGGATGCACCTGCGGCTGTTTCTTGCTCTACAAAACAAAGATTTCGTTTTCATTTCACAAAAAGTCATAGATTAATAGAACATAAGACTTCCTTTTAGTGTGAAGTTAAAATTGTGGTTATGAGTGGCCATGACTTACTTATACCCCGACTCCTGGAGGCGGGGGGGATTTGCGCCCTGAACCCCCCCAAAACTACCCTTCATTAAATAATGCACATACACGTGGTTGGAAAAACAGGTTACAGCTTTATTACAAATATACAGAATATAACCAAAACTAGGGTACCCTGCTAAATTTGGATACCCCCCCGCCAGATACCACGGCTTATACCTCTACTGCAGTAGTCGTCCCACCCACTTGTTATAAAACAATACCTCCACTGGAAGGTCGCTGCCATAATGGCCGCCCAAGCCAAATATAGCGCACTTTCCCCACCCCCTGAGAGATGTGTGGCTACGGTGTGTGTATATGGTGCAATACCTGTGGGGCACAGGAGATCTGAGTATCCGGTACAGGGAACCTGGGGTATACCTGAGTCAATGTTCAGTCGGTAGCGCCTCCACCTGTACAGTTGTACCTGTACAACACAGATTGTAAGCTCTACGGGGCAGGGACCTGTGCCTGCAAAATGTCTCTGTAAAGCGCTGCGTACAACTAGCAGCGCTATACAAGAACATATTATTATTATTACAGGATTCTATGATGTTGAATAACCCCGCTACAGGACCCGCATACAATAAAACACACACTTTTTCACTATCTTTCATAAGGAAGAAAAGTGCGCAACCAAAAATAACCAAATTGTGATACCAGAACAGTGTCTAATAGTGAATTCAAGTGATTAAATTAACCCTCCTTGATAATTTGTTTAAAACAATAAAATCAAGCACAACCCTAATGTGTAAGTGATAAAATTACGTGACCATACATATCCGTTGGTAAGTTGTGTATGCTGCTGGGTATATGGAGTGGCTCAAACACTCCCACGAGCTAGAAACAAAAGACAAAAAACAAGCGCAAAACGCAATAGTGAAGTATATCAAATCTTATTAAGTGTTTAAAAAAGGGTAATAAATCTGTGTACATCAAAGGATTAGAACATAAGCATTTCGTGTATCAATACACAAGTTACCACACGGCTGTCGGCAGGATAGGCGATGGTGGAGAAACCCTCAGGTAGGTGTGTACTTCTGCACTCTCCAGGTATCATTTGGCTCCGTTGCTGTAATCGGTCACCGGCATGCAGATCATCTCACGGCTACTGTTGTTACACCTCCGTAGGCAGCAGAGAATCATTTGTAATGAACAACCCCCACTGTGTGTGTGCTCGAACAAAGTCTCTCAGTCCACACGGGAGTAAAGCCTGCACGAGCAGGAGTCACCAGTGCTTTCGTCTCCACGCCTAGCAGCCCGTCGATCCGCAGTGACGTTGCACCTCGCGCAAGCGTGTGACGTCACGCAAGAGGCGTATCTCCAACGGGAGAAACACGAGCAGTAAATCTCTTGTGCAAATGCACACAAAATTGGCATAAAAGGTTGACAAATAAAAGCAGTAATCCTACGCGTTTCGTATCTAGATGATACTTCTTCAGGGATAGCCTATCCTGTCGACAGCTGTGTGGTAACTTGTGTATTGATACACGAAATGCTTATGTTCTTATCCTTTGATGTACGCAGATTTATTACCCTTTTTTAAACACTTAATAAGACTTGATATACTTCACTATTGCGTTTTGCGCTTGTTTTTTGTCTTATGAAAGATAACAGTTTTACTGAACATACATAACCTAGGATATATATATATATATATATACCACCAACCAGGCCACGCATGGCCGTACCCTCCAATGCTCTGCTTCCCCACTCAAGGTGTGTGTGACAGCGCTGCCCCACTATAGTGTTTGAGTTGGTGCACTGATGCGTTGGGTACCTGCCGGGTGATGCCACACCCTGGCGCGCTGATGCCACAATGCTGGGATCCACGGATCCGATGCTGATACTGCGAAGCCTCCACCTCTACGTTAGGTGGGTCCCTCATGGATTGTTCCACTGTAAAAAATGTCTTTATTAATGTAGGGCGATCTGTGTCCTGGACCACAGGCCGCAACCACCGTGCGGCATCTCCCTGTGTCCCTAACACTAATATTGCTAAGCAGGGCAGGGTCACTATTTGAGGGGCAAGTCCCTATCACAGCCACAAACTATGTGGGAGTCGGTGCCTAGCTGGGGCATAATATGGGGTATCTGGCCTAGTGCAGATGCCACTGTCATCTGCACATATAACTTACTCCTTCCTTGTCCTAGCTCCAACTGCCACTCTTCTAACTGCCACTCTTCTAACTGCCACTCTTCTAACTGTCAGCTCAAACTTCAAGCACACCCAAAGTTCCAATCTCCCCTCAGGAGATTCTAACAGCCCTATTGGCTGTACTGTGTCATGTGTTGTGCAGCCCCTGGGGCAGCTGGAACCTTTGCATGCGCAAACCTTTTCTGCGCATGCGAGCGCGCAAACTTTTTCTGTGCATGCGAGCGCACAAACAAAATTACTGCGCCCTTAACGGCTACCCGCCTGCAGCGGAGGTGAGGAGAGCTAAAGGGAGGACCGGGCTACACAAGTATGACCCCACCGTCACCCAATTGATTACTGGAGGTACCTTAGACCTCCCCTATATATATTATTTATTCCAGGGTGGGCATATAGGTTTGGGGTTTGGGGTGTGCGTGTATGTATGTATGTATGTATGTATGTATGTATGTATGTATGTATGTATATATATATATATATATATATATATAGTGAACCACACGCCCCAGTTCAGAATCACACCTTTAAAGACACAATCCAAGGTCAATGCATCGCAGTGACATAGAATCGGAAACGTGCTCCCCCATGCCTGAACTGGTGTCATTTCCGTTCCGGGGACCCTTTGCTCCCAGAAATATTTACCGGGGAAGGTGCTGTACTTTCTGGTTGTTTCAATCCTGATGAGAAGCGTGGCAAGAGTGCTCAAGTACCACGCTAGCAATGATATTATTAGTCCAGAACCATAGGTATAGGTGCATCAATAATTGGCATAAAAAGTGAGTATATCCATAAAGCATTCAGTATGAACAATAATCCCTGAAAACTGGGGGTAAGTGGAGTGACCACCCACTCTCAATCTCATTGGTAATGTCCGTATGGCATAAAGGTATGGTTGCTATTACTATCTCAAAACATCCAGGGGGAGCATGTGGGGGAATAAGAGAATAAAAATATATATAAGTGCAGACGTAATGTAATATGTAGGTGTACAGGCAATGACTTGGCTCGTATAGCTGATCTACTCACAGGAGCAAAGGTATATATACAGCAGTTGGCAAATTGGGTTGCCACCCTTGAAGATGTCTGTGAGCTGAACCCCCTGGCAATTCTCCGTCAGTAGTATGTGTATATAGAGAGAGGGAGAGAACTACATCGTGCGATCAGTATGAAAACTTTATGTATAAAAACACAGTATAAAACGCGCACTTACAATTTGCACAAAGAATAAAAGCATGTATCACATATAGTGAATGGAGGATGTCCTGAGCCAGCTCACCGCCTCCCTCAGGTCAGTCTGCTGGCTTCCGCGGCTCTGTGTCCTGGACCGGAGCTTCCTTCTGTGCGCCCGTCTGTAAGGTGTGACGTCACGGCGTTCAGAGCTGATTCTACGGATCGTCTCCTAGACCAAAATTGGTCCACTGGTAAACTCTACGCGTTTCGCCCAGCTACCAGGAACTGTTTCTCGGCTTCGTCAGGAGTGTGGTTTGTGTTCTATTGGTGGCTATTTATACATCTTTCTATGTTAATAAAACGGCTCAATTAGTCAATAAGTCTAGATTGCACTAGGGAGTGGGGGTTGGAATAGATGATAATAGAAAACGAACATAGGCAACATTTAAACATGGGGAAACCTCACTCTATTAATATCAGGAGTTATACTTAACAGCTTTTAATGAATATAAATCACAATTAAACCCTTAATGGGTATTATGAGATGTCACTGGGCAACCCAATTTGCCAACTGCTGTATATATACCTTTGCTCCTGTGAGTAGATCAGCTATACGAACCAAGTCATTGCCTGTACACCTACATATTACATTACGTCTGCACTTATATATATTTTTATTCTCTTATTCCCCCACATGCTCCCCCTGGATGTTTTGAGATAATCCTTAATCCTTGGAACCCGTGAAACAGGTCCCACCAGTGAGGTTTGAGCAAGGGGTTTGGTCATTATTTCCATCAGAATCAGTTCTCTATATTATTCATTTATTTCATTCACAAAGTAGCGCCTGTCTTTCACCTTTTCTACACAATAATGGTTGCTATTACGCACAGCCACCTCCTTGGTCTGGGTAGACGTGCTGCTGCTGCTGACTTTTTTTGCTTCTATCTGGTTGTTTCGATCCCCTGCATCGTGAAGGCCAATAAGATTGGCCCACATGATGCAGGGGATGTAAACCTCCATTTTGTATCCCCTGGAGGGGAGGAATCGGCGGCACTTTTCCCGGTAAATATCCAGGGGGTCCCTAGAGATTAAATAAACACAGTTTCTCTCAGGAGGCTCCCTGATTCCCACCTTTTTTGTAGGGTAACTGCTCCCTTAAGATCTTTGTCACAAAGGTTCCTTTCTCCTAAAATCCCCCTAAATCCCCGGATTTTCTCATCACACAAAGTAAGAGACACGAGGATAGAAATAAAGAGGGGGGATATTAAAGGTGCAAGCTCCCCTAACACTATTCTATTTATTTGTTATTTCTTCACCGTGTTCAATTTTCGCGTCTTTCAGGTGTTTACTGGTATTTTTTGTGGGTGTATTACTAAAAAAAATTACAAATATATAACCCCAAATTATTTTAAAATGGCTACTAAGCCGGGCTGTCTCTTGTCTCCCCCAGCGTATGCCTGGCTGTCTCTTGGCTCCCCCAGCGTAAGCCTGGCTGTCTCTTGACTCCCCCAGCGTTGGTTCCGGTCTCTACATCGCATATGCCACATATGAGGGCCGCTGGTTCCACTTCAATGACCAGAGGAAACTGTGGTAACATCAAAAGCTTATATCCTGTTCTACATGGGGCGTCAGGTCCCCACCTCACCCGAGAAACATAATTACCTCTCCCCACCTCCTCCCCTCTCCTCGCGTCCCCATGCCTCCCTGCCTCCTTTCTGCCCACAACCACCTTCTCTCAGCCCATGCCCCTCACCTCCACTCACCACACCCCCCTCGGATCCTCTCTCCCCATGCTCCCTCCTCCATTCTCCACATCCTTTTGGCCCCTCTCTCCCCTCCTCTTCCTCTCTCCCACCCTCCTCTTTTTTTCTCCCCCTCCCCCCTTTGACATGTTACGTTTGTGCCAGCGGAGAGCCATTTATAGAGTTGGTCTGTAGAGCAGGAGTAAAGTCAGGGGTTGAAAAGTACATTTGTGTGTCATCAGCATAGAGGTCATATTTGAACCCAAGAGTTCTGAAGAGGTCACCTAGTGTGAGAAAAGAGAGGAGGTCACAGGAAATACTCCCTGGGGTACCCCCAATGAGAGATCGACGGAGGAAGAGGTGGTGGTGTCAAACAAGACAATGAAAGTACATTGTGGGAGGTAAGAGGAAATCAAGAAAAAAAACAAAGCATCTCAACATTGTTGCAGTATAAAATCAAATGTCAGTCATGTCTTCTTAGGCTGGGTCCCCGCTGGCGCTGAGTGGGCGGTGCTTGGCGAGGTGACATGTATGTATGTATGTATGTATGTATGTATACACACACACACACACACGTCCCTGCGGGTATGCGCGTGCACACACGCTCACCGGCGCTCAGCGCTTATGTAAACAAAAATTTTTAACTTTCCCGCTCGCTCAATGCCACCCCCCTCGCCCCCCCCTGCGGGTGCGCGAGCAGACGCAGGACATTCGGCTCGCATGCTTTGAGCGCCAGCGGGGATTCAGCCTTAGATATGACATTTCAGATTTCTGGTTTAGCACATAAACAATGTTTATTCAATATTTACTCACAGCTCACAGATACATCGTATTTCACATCAAGTTCTTACATGTGCTCTCAAAGATGGTGACCTTGTCATGTCTTGCTTCTCGCTGCTGGGAAACATCTCATCCTGATGTTATCCTACTCCAACTACTCTGCAATTCGTCTGTCTGTTATCCAGAGAACATGACAGACGCAGACGTTCTATTCCAACAATTATCTCGGAGTATGGTCTTTACATTTTTGCTCTATGCGACATGCTGTATGACTAGCTACACCCTTTACTCTCATACACAAAGTTGGTTTCCTTATAACTAAATAATTAAGTCAGCGAACCTTGGTGCAACCCCCCTTATGACGTCACAATCCGGAAGTGCTGGAGCGGAGGACAGAAGGAGAAAACCAGCCGTCGCGGAGATCCGCGGGACACGGCCGTTCCCTCGTGAGCCGCAAGTGTGCTGGACATTGCTCACTTTTGAGCGGGGACTGTTTAAGGACTTCATACCTACCCATCCGGAACCTGGGAATCACGTACCAGCTCCAGTTCCATTAGATGACATCTGATCCGGTCCACAGTTTGTGTATGGGTAACTTACCCCTGAAATACATATTTGAAGTTTTTGATGTACGCACAATACTTACCTTATTAATTTGTTGTCTTAATATACTTTTAATGCACTATGAGCGTTGTGCACTGTGTCTTTTGTGTATGTGGTGTGTGTGTGTGTCTATGGTGCGTATGGTACGTGTATCTGGTGTGTATGCGTGTGTATAGTGTATGTATCTGGTGTGGCTCTCTGTGTACGGTGTGTGTATCTGGTGTATGGGTGTCTGTATGGTGTGTGCGTCTGTGTATAGTGTATGTATGTGTGTGGGTGGTGTGTGTGTCTATGGTGCGTGTATGTGTTGTGTGTCTGTGTACGGTGCGTGTATCTGGTGTATGTGCGTCTGTATGGTGCGTGTTTGTATGGTGCATGTGTGTCTGTATGGTGCGTGTGCTTCTGTGTATAGTGTATGTATCTGATGTGTGTGTCTGTCTATGGTGCGTGTATATGTTGTGTGCGTCTGTATTGTACGTGTATCTGGTGTATGCGTCTCTATGTGTATGGTGTGTGTGTGTTGTGTGTGTGTACGGTGTGTATCTGCATTTGTATGGTGTGTGTACCTGGTGTGCGTGCGTCTGTGTGTGGCCACCTGATTCTTGGGCATGTTAGCTGGGCTCGCCCCGGGATTATATTTGCCAGCCCCTAGCGAGTATACGTTTGTCTTTCCGGGATGCCAGTCAGGGCTTTCCAACCTATAGTATGTTCATGGGATTTCCTATTCATTTTTTGCCAATTCAAAAAGTGTATTTAATGTTTGAGTGCAGTGTAATATGTAGTATATAGAAGTATCCTGTCCCACAGTCACTCCTACCAACCATTGTTGCCAAGCACTGCCATCTACTGCACTTACTCCTGCACCTGCTGTCTCTGTAACTCTACCCAGTTCGATTGTAAGCTCTCCGGGGCAGGGATTTCCTTTCCTATTTTCTGATTAAGTTTGTTGCGCTCATTGTATTATAATTTCCTTTACTGTATTGTCTCTTTTGTAAAGTGCTGAGTACATTGTGGGTGTTATATTAATAAAGATATACACATAGAAGTCTGTTAGTGTTTCAAAAATAAAAGCCCTACCACGTGACTGGTAGTGTAATTACACAGCTTAATTATCTGTGATTCTGCAAAGACGCAATACATTTTTATAGGGCCGTTCCTGCAAGGGGTGAAACCCCCTGTATATAATATGTAGGGCCTATGTGTCCCAATGTCTGTGTGCTGCCCCCGTCACACACATGTTGATGGCGTGTTACTGTACAAATTGTATTTTGCACCTTTCGGATTGTGTGCGTACAGGTGCACCCCCCCCCCCCCTCAACAACAAGTTTCCTGGGGGGCCAGGACTCAAGCCTTAACCATCCCAAGCAACATTGTTCTGAGGGGGGGCTGGTGGATCTCACCTGACAGTCCTCCTTCAATGGGTCCAATCAGAAGCAAGTCAGCTAACCGTTTTACTCATAAATAGGGCGAGTTTGTCAGTATGATAAATATATGCATTAAACAGAGCTGCTCCTGTGAAAGGTGAATGTGCAGCTGGTGCTGAGCCCAGCTAACTGCACTGACTTTGACCCTATAGGGAAGGGGGGAGCACCCAGTCATCTCCCAGTTACCTGCAGGGAATCCGGGGTGCTTTCCAACAGCCGGCATCCTGAGGTCCGTCACTGCCGTTCTCCTTCACACCGCTCCCCTTTCTGGGTTAACAAAAACACATGGTTAATCCTAGTCATTCTGAGCACAATAATTTGTAATAAATGTAATTAGATTGTAAGCTCCCCGAAGCAGGGACTCCTTTTCCTAAATGTCACTTCTTCCCATTATGTGTTATTTGTATTATTTGTTATTTATACGATTATCACGTACTGCTGTGAAGCGCTGCGTACATTAATGGCGCTATATATAAATAAAGACACATACATATCTCTGCACCATATTGGTCATCTCTCCTATTTTATATGTGTGTTCCCTTTATCCCAGGGCAGGTGTATGGCAGCTGAAGAGATGTCCTGTATTTTCCTCGCAAATCTCCCGTAAACGAGTTTTCAGATGTTGGTCAGTATGCTCGGATCGCTCGGGCCCTGATTCAATATACTGTGAAGCTGCCTGCCCCTTGCACACGCGTGTGAATGGCCCTAACATGGGAAAACTGGCCTTACAGTAATCTTAATGGTCCCTGCTTAATGCTGTTAATCTCTATTCAATTAGTGGGGGAGCAAGGTGTTGCAGGCCCCTCTGGCCGAGAAGGGGGGCGGAGGAGGGGGGGGTTAATGGGACTGGTGGATGTTCTGCTATATGCAGTTGGTGGATGTTCTGCTATATGCATTTGGTGGTAACGGGTACCACTTCCACCACTGAGATCAGCACAATGTCATATGAAGAGGTGGGGAGATGGCAGAACATGTAACCAGCCAAGAAGGGTCCATCACCACCTGGCTTAATGTCAGGCTATGTTTTTTTAGTAATGGTTTCCAATTATATGAAATGTAAACACCCCCCACCCCCCTGGGGTGCACTAGGAGTTACAAATGGTGCTTTGGCTGATAAATATAAAAATAAACATGGGAGTATTGTACAGGACAAAGATTTAATCAGGCCTCAGGATTTTCAGTGCATCACTTTTCCTGTCAGAGACCCAAAAAGTCTCCCATATATTCTTTAAATGTTTTTGTGACAAGACAAATCTGTGCCCTTTGGAAGCTGAAATCTCCCCTCCCCCAGCTGCATACAGACCTCTCTCCCTGTTCTGGGAAATACCCCACCCATTTAGGAAATTGCATGAGGCAAACTAGGCAGCTGCCCCCCCCCCCCAAATTCTGCCCCCCTCAGCTGCCACCTAATGTTAAACCGGCCTTGCAGGTAACTAGAGAACACAAGGCAGGCACAAGTTGCACATGACAGCTCAGTTATACATCATATGGATACAGGGAAGCTTTAGAAAAGCAAAAGAAATACAACCGTGTTGGAGGCCTGAAGAACCACAACATGGGAAGAGCTTTATATCACATAGTAACACTGACTCACCCAGGCACAGCAGCAACACAATGACCTCTCCCAGTATGATGCAGCCTCCCCTCCAGCCTGTTACAGAAGGGACCTGAGAAAAGCAGAGAGAACCCATCAACTTCCCAATCCCACCCAGCAGCCAGGGCCGCCAGGGGGGAGCCAGGACAAGTATCCCCAGGCCTGCGGTTGCAGGGAGCTAAGCCAGCGCTGGAAGTTGGACCCAGCCCAGTTTCTGCATATGGCTACCGGGCCCAGCTCTCCTAGCAGCTGCAGGTCCCTCACTGCCAGGCACCCACTGGTGCACATCTTATGGGTGGGCCCAGCTTCAAGCACACACCGCCAGGAGCCCAGCAGCTGGGGAGAGCCACAGAGCAACCCAAAAGTTGGGGGGGATAGAGCTTGTGTATAGTGTGGGGAGGAACAACTTGTGCAGTACACACAGGGAGGGTACAGCTGTCGTATTGTGCAGAACTTGTACAGGTATCAGGGGGGGGAATGAGTGTGAGGGGGTAATTAAGTGATAGCAGATGAGGGGTATTGTATATTGTGTGTGGGATGAGATTGTATAGGTATCAAGGGGTTGTGTGGAGAAGGTGAGAGAAGAGGGCATGAAGAGAAATATATGGGGATAGAGGGAACTTTGCAAGGTGGTGCAAAAGAGGGGGGCTTGCAAGGACATCGCCATGGGGGCCCCAGCTAAAACACTAGTCTTGTACCCCCAGAAACCACGCACGCCTCCTGAGCATATGGACACCCCCACACCAGCCCACATCTATGCTCTACTGACCGTTCTGTTCTTACTGACAGATTAAATATGTCAGTGGTGATATTGGATACCGAGGCTTGAGCCTCATTACTCCAAGTTCTCTTGTTGAGTGTATTGTCGCACACTTTAGGAAGCTTTTTGCAGCAAGACAGACTTTTATACCCAGCACCACCCTCATCTGTGGGTCACATGGGTCTCTTTCAGCCAATAGGAATCAAGCTTTCCACCAATCAGGATGCAGCACAGGTGTAGTATGAGGATCATTAGTTGTGATAGAACAATGTGAATTAATTGTATCAATTAGCTCATATGAGTTTCACTCTGTCCCCTATTCAATACAATGATAAGCTATTAACACAGGTAACAATGTATCAGCTTCCCTTCACATGAATGAAAGTTCATTCATCATTCCCTGTGCATCACTGAACTTCTTACTCTGTTGATTGGAGGAGGTTTGGGTACTATATTCTACATTATTAGGGTCTGTTATCACATCACTTACATCACACACACTTCCATTCAACTGAATAGAAATGACACAGTGTTTTATAATGTCATTAATTCTCATAATACAAATAAGAGAAGGGGGCTGAGTTTAGTATTATAGTGAAACCCTCCCAGCTGGAGAGACCCCTCTCTGGGGAAATAAATCTCAGGAAATTACACTTCTTTAGGGAAAGTATACACAAGCCAAAAGCAACACAGTTTATGTATAAAGATAGATAAAATAAATTGTGTGTGTATATATATATATAGCACAGAATACTGGGATGGGGCAATGCTCTGCCTATGTCCTTCTCCTGAGCTGAGCACGGCACGGTCAGTATATCTCAGCCCCCCTATCTCCCCCTGTGAGTAGTAATACAGGACCGTGTTTATGCCCTAAACCACGATATGCAACGTCATTTGACCAGCCCCCCCCCCTAAAAATCTGGCGCCCCCCCAGTTTGCGCACCCCTTATCCAACCCTTTGTTTCCCTCGCAACTTGCAGCTTTAACTCCTACTGTCTGTAAGTCTCCCAACATACCACTTAGAGTGGGGCAGGGCTTCCTTTTGCCTTCTGTTGTCATTTACCCGTTCCACTTATTCCCAGTGTTTCTCAGCTATTTACCTTGTATTGTCATTTTGTAAAGCGCTGAGTTGCCGCTAAATAAATATAATTATACATACACCCAGTATACAAACACACTCCTCACATATAGATACACTGCTGCCCCCAAACTTTCTGGGTTACAGCGGGCCCAGCAAATCACCTCCCGCTCCCCAGCTCAGAGCGGGACCCCTGCACCCCAGTAATCCTCTGCCCAGGCCGGGGAATATTCACGTGGAAACAAAGGCTTTTCTCAAAGGATTCCTTTCCTGCAAGAAATAAAACTGCAATCCGATTATCAGAAGGTTTGTAGAACAAACAGTGCATTTAAAACCAGAATACATTTGATATATGGATTTTTTATTTCAATAACAATACATGGCATTTGTCACAGTTTTGGTGTTAGAGATCTCTCTTGGTGAAGTGCAAATATGTAACCAGAAACCCCGCTTCTCGCGTCAGGAATAGACCTTACAGCAGATCCTTATCTGCTTATAAAGGTATTGCCCAGTTCCCAGAATGCATTGGGTGCGCCCTATAAATCCCAGAGAGGTGCGCTGACCGCTCTTTCTGCTCCCTCCCTCACCTCCCTCTCCCCCCCACCCACCCACACTCTCTCCCCCTCACCCACCCCCCCACCTCTCTCTCCCTCCCCCCACTTCTCTCTCCTGCCCCCCACCTTTCTCTCTCTCCCCTGCCCCCCACCTTTCTCTCTCTCTCTCTCTCCCTTGCCCCACACCTTTCTCTCTCTCTCCCTTGCCCCCACCTCTCTCTCCCCATATTTCTAACAGTAACTCCCCTATCTCTAAGCACGCATCACGTGCCGAAAACAAAAGGCCATAAGGCAATGCTCACGGCCATAGAGCCATCATGCAACAGAGCGGCGGCCGATACTTTGCGAGACAACATTTTTTTTATTTTGCTGCGCGACGGCCGGGTCACATGCGCGGTTCAGCCAATGAGAGCCTTCGGCACACCTCCACACCTTGGTGCTTTTCTCTAGTGTTCAGCCCGGCTTCATTCTGTGCCATAGTTGGTACTTGTAGATTTCAAGCGCCACCTAGTGGCTAAACAGAAAGTGATATTGTAGAAATCAGATCTACCAGTTCTGCTTGAGACTAATGGCCTCAGCCAGGGTGGCGCTGAGCGGGCGGGCGAGCTCACGCTGGCCGCGATGAAACACATTGATGCAATGTGTGTGGCCAGCGTGAGCCAGCGCAGCGCTTACCTGCTTGGCGAGACAACCAAATTTGATTTGGCTCCTCGCTGATGCGTCACGTGAGCGGTTTGTCCAATGCCCAGCGCCTGACGTCACGCGCAGCGCATGACGTCACGGCGCGCGAGCGCTCTCCCACCCTGGCCGCAGCCTAACGCCTTAAAAGCATAAACGCGTTTGTTTCGTGGCTGGATAAACTTCCAATGTATTCACTAAGGCCAGTTTCTATTTGCAAAAATGTTTATTTATTTTTTTAAATAGGACGAGCACAAAAAAATGCAAAAACTTGTTAATGTTAAATTAGGTACATGTAACTAATAACAGAAATGAGGTATTCTGCTGAAATTGACAGGGGAATGTTCCTGTGCACAAAACTACTCTGCTTTTTGCCCCTGCTCTGCGTGGGCACAGTTATAGCAGAAATCCTCCATTTTTATGTTGTTTTTTTTTTCCACTGAATTTTCTCTCTGGAGCTGAATTAAGTAGAAATAGCCGTGTTAGTCCAGTTGCGATAGTCCAGAGTAAATGAGTACGTCAGTATTTGGTTATACCTTTTTTTATTTGGACTAACAATTGATATTATAAGACAAGCGTTCGAGAGTTCTCTCTTCCTCAGGTCGGCGATACGGATTTACAGAGATTACATGACACGGTGTAATATGTTGTGTGTTGTTGTTCATCGGAGGTTGTATTTACTTCATTTTTAGACCTGCTAAGGAACAGATGATTATTAGTATGTCCTGATATGTAAAACCATAGAATTCAAAGAGGGTGTGTGTGTGTGTGTGTGTGTGTGTGTGTGTGTGTGTGTGTGTGTGTA
>CM071577.1:15056025-15095885 GCA_036426205.1 Ascaphus truei
TACCATCCAGATGTACAGCGTATGTGTGCACGTACCATCCAGATGTACAGCGTATGCGTGCACGTACCAATACAGTATTTTGCTTTCTGATTGTGGCCTAAAAGAATAGCTTATTGGTGAGGACACAAAGCAGTGATAAAATCCGTGCTTTTGCGTCCAACAATGCATTTTTTTTATCGTGCTATAAGACATGAAGCCAAAAGCGGGATTCACTAAGAAGTGAAGTCTGATGAAAAAAATGCACTATCGTTCGACCTGTTTTTTGTATCAGTGCTATCGTGCTATAAATTCTATAGTGCGATGGCTGATAGAAAAAACTGCAGCCTGTAAGAGCTGCATGGAGACACTGCGCAGGCCCGCCAACAGGGGGGGTCTGCCGGCGTTGGCGTCCCGGGCCCAGTGAGTCAGGGGGCCTGGTCGCCCGGGCCCCCTGTGCGGCCGGACCTGTTTCATAAAAAAAGAGTCAGAAAAAGAATTTGCTGGCGATCCACGTGCTCGTGCGCAGAGTGGAGGTCTTGGCGCGCATGTGCAGGGAAGCAGGGTGTCTGGCCTGCTGCCTGTGGGCCCGCTCCCCCCGCTGCTCCCAGCGTGGGATAGAGGGGAAGCACCATGGCGAGCCTGTACCTGCCAACCCAGCTTCCCCCGCGCAGCAGCCGCAGGAACCAGGGGCCTGGGGGGGGGGGGAGGGGAATTAGCCCGCCAGTCTCGCCCCCACCCCCACCCCCTCAGCCTACCTCCCGCACCTGGCAGGGGGAAGTGTCTGGTGTTGCAGGGAAGCAGCACCCACCCGGTCAAGGTTATTCACCCACCCAGGCAGTCACGGGCACCCACAGGCAGTCACTCACCCACCTAGTCTGTCAGTCACCCAGGCAGTCAGTCACTCACCCACCCACCCAGGCAGTCACGGGCACCCACAGGCAGTCACTCACCCACCTAGTCTGTCAGTCACCCAGGCAGTCAGTCACTCACCCACCCATCCAGGCAGTCACTCAGTCAACCACCCACCCACTCACCCAGTCAAGCAGTCACTCACCCACCCACCCAGGCAGTCACTCAGTCAACCCAGGCAGTCACTCAGTCAAGGCAGTCACCCACCCAGGCAGTCACTCACCCACCCAGGCAGTCACTCACCCACCCACCCAGACAGGCTGTCACCCATACTTAACCCCCCCGCCCCCGGGCCCATACTTAACCCCCCCCCCCTCCCCTGGCTCATACTGAATCTCCCCAGGCCTTTTGTCACATAGGCTGTAGGATTGGGTATCTTTGTCTTTTGTTGAAAATATTAAAATGAACAGATTGCACTGTAATGTTTTTTTCTGTATTACAATAAGAAGAAAACAGTTAAGTAAAAGTTGCGCGCTAAAAAATTTTCCCGTGGTAGGTGCGCTATGGGTTTGGGGGGGAGGGGCACGGCTACTTTCATTTGTCTTGGGCCCCATGATTTCTGCTGGGGGCCCTGGCACTGCCTCTACATGCACGGCTCTTACAGGTGATCGTGCAGTCAAAATATTGATTTTAATACTAGTGTACATGAGCAGGGGGTCTCCTGAGCTGAACTGCATTGGTTTCAGGCTCGGGGACCCCTACTTTCCAAGATACAGGCCCCGTAATGGGGTGCCGGTATCCACTGTGCTTTTAAATCTCTCGCGTCACGTGACCGGGGGATTTAAATCCTGCATATCAGGCACATTAAACCAGGCACCCCATAACGGGACCTGTATCTCATGACGTAGGGGGTCCCTGAGGCTGAAACCAATGCGGTTGAGCTCAGGAGACCCCCTACTCATCTACACTAGTATCAAAACCCCAATAACAATGAAAAAAAAATCATTACTGTAGCGACTATCCACTATGGTAATGAAGAAGCTTCAATTACATTTTTATTAAAAGTGTGCGGGAGCAGGGGGTCTCCTGAGATGAACCACATTGATTTCAGCCTCGGGGACCCCCTGCTTCCCGAGTTACAGGCCCTGGTATGGGGTGCCGGTATCTCCTCCAGTATTTAAATCCCACGGTCATCCTGGCACCCGATGCCCCATACCGGGGCCTGTAACTCAGGAAGCAGGGGGTCCCTGCAGCAGAAATCAAAGTGGTTCAGCTCAGGAGACCCCCTGCTCCCGCAGCTTTATTGCCTTAGCGGATAGCCGCTAGGGCAATGAAGGGGTTAAGGCACGATGGCATGTTTATTGGGGGCAATATGTACTACTCACCAATACACAACCAAAAGAAAGGAGGTGCTAAAAGCGCTTCTGCTTGAAAACAAAATATTGTGACACTAATAATTATATAAATCAAGAGTGTAAGGAAAACTCCTAAATATAAGACAAGGCAGCCCGATACAAAAACTGATCGAACGAGGTCAATACATAGTACATATAACAAATACGAACCGGCCACTTTAAATGTCCAGAGAACGTCCAAATTAACCAGCTGATACTATTAAAAACTGGTATGAGAGTCCAGTAGTGCACACCTGGGCTGGCTGGAGGGATCCGTGGAGAGAACGTCTCGTGATATGGGGAGTTAAACACAGAAAAAATCGTAGTATATACTGTTAGCCAACATGCAACAAACAGACACATACATACATATCAACACTGACAACTATGCAGACAAAAACACACTATAAACAAAAAACAACTAAAAATGACTGAACAATAAATTTAAGCTAATTTATTAAAAAATATATGTAAAATATTGAAAGGACGATGAAGTTTCACAAAAGAATGACGTGATGCTGCTGGTCTGGTGATAAAAACCAGAATCCTACTCTCCGCAATGCAGATAAGTTCAGGCAGATTCACCTGGCAGCGCACTGCTGTTCACTCCTCCGTGGCAGGGGAACGCCTGCAGGAACGATCCGATGCCGCCCACACACTCGCGGTCACGCTTGGTGAACTCGTGGACGCCGGGGGAGAGAAATGACTTGCTCCGTGATGGAAAATATACAAACTGCTAGGAACACTCTGCTACATGTCTCCTTGATTAGCCTTGGCCTCTGACCCCAACAATACACAACCCACCCACCCCCTGTGCCCTCAACAACCCCTATACCACCCTAAAACACATAAAAGCAATTTTTTGTTTTTATGCACAGGAATGATACCAGAGGCTGGCAGGGGGCCCTTGGGTGGTCCCCGCGGATGTCTGTGGGCCCTCCGGTGGTCCCCGCGGGTGTTCGGGGCCCTCACGTGGTCCCTGCAGTTGGTGTCTGGGGGTCCTCGGGTGGTTCCCGTGGGTCCCCGCTGGCCTGTGGTACCAATCCTGTGCCTAAAAAAAAAAATTATGCATACATTCAAATAAATACAACCCCCAATACATAGAGTATAGTAATGGGCAACATGACTATTATCCAGATATGGATAATAGTGCATTTGCCCATTTAAAATAAAACATTAACCAGCAGAAAACTTGCACTCAACCCTGCCAGGCTGCCACGATGAAGGCCATCCTTATCTTCATCACCGTCCATGTCCTCCGTTGCCAGAAACAATACAATAAAAAATGCAATCCTTTGGCCTCTATCTCCTTAATCACCTTAGCGGTTAGTAACCACTATAGTAATTAAGGGGTTAAACCATCCTCCCCCACTACCCACCCAGGAGGCCTAACCACCCTCCCCAGGCAACTACCCCCACCCTCCACCCATTCATTGGTACAGTGGGTACATCACACCCATAATATGAGAATGATTTAACACTACAGCAATAAATGGTGAAGCTAAAAAAAAAACAGGCCCAAAATAACACATTACATAGAAAAATAAACACATTACAAATGCCAATAAACCAATTGATTGTCACTGTGGGTACGTCATGCCCATATAAAATGGGCATGATTTAACACTATCACAGCCAATGGTCAACCTAAAAAGTGGGTGATAATAAGCCATTATAGTGCGATACTGCACTGTTATCGCTGCTTTGTGAATAGCAGAGCAGGCAGTATCGCGCTATAAGGGCATTTAAAACCACTTATCAGTGCTTTGTGAATAGGCCCCATTGGCTTTAGCAGAATCCCATTTGTTCCCCCTCCTTGTGACCTGTCACTGTTTCCCTGTACCCGAAGACCACAGCACTGCTTATAGTGTCAGAATCAGGAACTGGCATTGTATGAAGACATGCATCACATAACCCTCTCAATGGGGGATTGTCCCATGTCCCTAAATCCCATCTCCAAGGAGCTAACCAGCTTTGTGAGGTTCTTTATGGGACATTGTTTTAGGATGGCTATGTTTTTATATGCAAGCCTTATCCAGTCTTGTTATACTGCCATATGGAAAATAGCTATCTGCTATGTCACTTATATTAAATTAGCTCAGAATATGCTTTGATCCACGTTAGAAAATAGAAATGACACATTGCCCACTAGAGGGCGCCCAATATTACACATTTACAGCTTTATCAACATTAAAAATGTTTCCATTTGGTGGAAAATCTGGGTGATGTTTTGCTTTTGCACCGGCTTGCACGGGTCCTGCACCGGCTTGCACGGGTCTTGCACCGGCTTGCACGGGTCTTGCACCGGCTTGCACGGGTCTTGCACCGGCTTAAGGGCTGTTGTTTTTTTTTTAGAGTGACGGTAGAAATTGTGTAAATTTTTTAAATGAATTATAATTTATAAAGAAATCTTTCACAAGTAGGGGGGCCTCACTGCTAATATTATCTGACTGCATTTAGGGATATAACACCAGTACTTACATTTTATTACCACATTATGCTTTGAATGATAAGAATTGGCAATTGTTAGATCTGTTTTTCTTATCACTGGTTTATGTGAATCCCCGCCGAGCACAATATATTTATTTTCAATACAGTGACCTACAATTATATCTGTTCCAGTCTACTTTGTGTTGGGAATGTAAAACTGTTTGGCAGATCCGTGTTGCAAAATTCTATACAGTATGCAGAGTTTCAATCGGAAAATATTCCACTTTTATCAGGGTGGGAGAGGAGAGAGACAGGGGAGGGAGAGGAGAGAGACAGGGGAGGGAGAGGAGAGACGGGGGAGGGAGAGGAGAGAGAGAGAAAAGGGGCGAGGGAGGGGAGAGGAGACGAAGGGGGTGAGGAGAGGACCAGGGGGGAGAGAGACCAGGGGGGGAGGGGAGAGAGACCAGGGGAGGAGGGAGGGAGAGGAGAGACCAGGGGGAGGGAGAGGAGAGAGACCAGGGGGGAGGGAGAGGAGAGAGACCAGGGGGAGGGAGAGGAGAGAGACGGGGGGAGGGATAGGAGAGAGACCAGGGGGAGGGATAGGAGAGAGACCAGGGGGGAGGGATAGGGAGCGGACAGGGGGAGGGAGAGGAGAGAGACGGGGGGAGGAGAGGAGAGAGACAGGGGGAAGGAGAGGAGAGGACCAGGGGGAGGGAGAGGAGAGAGACCAGGGGGAGGGAGAGGAGACAAGGGGGAGGGAGAGGAGAGAAGACCAGGGGAGGGCGGAGAGGCGAGAGACAGGGGGAGGGAGAGAGGAGAGGACAGGGGGAGAGGGAGAGGAGAGAGATGGGGAGGGAGAGAGAGGGGGAGGAGAGGGAGACGGGGGGGGAGGGAGAGGAGACGGGGAGGGAGAGGAGACGGGGAGGGAGAGGAGACGGGGTAGGGAGAGGAGACGGTCAGGGAGAGAGACAGGGGACAGGGGAGGGAGAGAGACAGGGGACGGGGAGGGAGAGGAGGCAGGTGATGGAGAGGAGACAGGGGAGGAGAGAGACAGGGGAGGGATAGGACAGAGATGGGGAGGGAGAAGAGAGAGACAGGGAGGGAGAGAGATGGGGAGAGAGAAGAGAGACGGGGAGAGAAGAAAGACAGGGGAGGCATAGTAGGCAGGTGGGAGAGAAGAGAGACAGGGGAAGAAGAGAGATGGGGAGAGAGAAGATGGGAGCGAAAGATGAGAGAAGGGGGAAAGAGGAGGGAGATGAGAGAGGGAGAAGAGGGAGATAAATAAATCTATAATACAGCATACATGGGGGCTTTATTAGATAAATACCATTATAATATTTATTTTTAAGTGATGTCGTTTGTTTTAGAAATAATTTTTTCATGTGTCCCAGTTTTTGATTTTGGAAATCTGGTCACCCTGTGTCGTCGGTGGCTCGAGGACTGATGTTGGCCAACCCTGCACTAAATATACAAACGATAGACGCCATATTAAATCCCCTATAACACACAGATCATTTATCAGTCATTAATCTTCAAGTTACTGATAGTAGGTGAGGTTTCAACTAATTGGGGATAGGCAGTGGCGAGCTCCTCAGGTCCTACATGGGCAGAAATAGGTACTATAGGGGCATCTGCTTTTAATAGGTACAGGACATCGAAAATAGGTATAGTTGGAGAGTATGGGAGATCAACATTAACATTAATCTTAGATGAAATTATAATGTATAGAGCTTTCAAAACCTGGCACTAGTACACGTGAAGAAACGTGAATCGTTAATGCCCTATATTTATTTATAAAATGTTTTAACAGGAAGTAATACATTGAGAGTTACCTCTCGTTTTCAAGTATGTCCTGAGCGTAGAGTTATAAGAACAAATACATAGTAACAATGAGTGAAAAGGGTAATACAGTACATTATATACAAGACATTGCATGCACAGTTACAGATAATCATTATTATAGGCGTATGTAACAGTTACAGACCAGATTCAAATGTGAGACAGCTTTAGTTTTGAAAGAACTTAGACTGGTGGCGGCTGTGAGAGTCTCCGGTAGAAGTTCTTGAACCTTGGGACCATGAACAGTCTTTTGCAGACAAATCTCAGATGATAAGTGCTGCATGTGGTAGGGGTGAGGAGCTTTTTCAGATAGGCTGGTAGCTTGCCCAAAAAGTATTTGAAGGCAAGGCAGGAGAGATGAATTTTACGCCTAGGCTCAAGTGATGACCAATCTAGTTCTTTGAGCATTTCACAGTGATGTGTGTTGTAGTTGCATTGGAGGAGAAGGCGGCATATTGAGTTGTAGAGGGTATTAAGTTTGTCAAAGTGAGTTTGGGGTGCCGTGCCATATACTGTGTCCCCATAGTCTATAATTGGCATTAGCACCTGCTGTGCAATGCACATTCTGACCAGCAGACTTAGGGAGGATTTGTTCCTATAGTTTGGCATAGGTTTTGGATGTCAGGGTATCAATGTGCAACCCAAATGTTAAATGGAAGTCAAACTATATGCCCAAATATTTTAAACTAGTAACAGAAGCTAGGATAGTAGAGTTGGTTCTGATCTGTAGCTCCTTCATTGGAAGCTTTAGAAATGTAGCCTTGGTCCCAAATACCATTGTTACAGTGTTCTCAGTGTTTAGAAATAGTTTGTTTTGGTAAATCCAATTTTCAAGTCTCATAAAGTCAGATTGAAGTACATGTCCAAGGTCAGAGAGCTTATGGCTCTGTGCATATAAGATTGTATCATCCGCATACATGTGTATTGAAGCTACCTTACAAGATGTAGAATGATCATTAATGAAAACTGAGAAGAGTAGGGGCCCCAGAACAGAGCCTTGCGGGACACCGCAGGTGATATCCGTGGGGTTGGAGTTAGTGCCCGAGATAGACACATGTTGGGATCTACCTGATAGGTAGGAATGAAACCAGTTTAAAGCATGCTTCCATATTCCAGAGCACTGGAGTTTGTTTAGCAAGATGACATGATCAACAGTATCAAAAGCCTTTGCAAAATCTAGGAAAATTGCACCAGTGACTTGTCCCCGTTCCATTCCACACTGGATTTCATTGCAAACTTTTAGGAGGGTAGCTACCATGGAGCGTTTGGGGCGAAAGCCAGATTGGAATTGGCTAGGGAAATTTTTCTTGGTATAGTAATCACATAATTGGGAGTGAACACATTTTCCCATGACTTTGCATAGTATTGGGAGAAGGGAGATTGGCCTGCAGTTTGAGACAGTGTTTTTGTCCCCACTTTTGAAGATTGGGACAACTCTGGCAGTTTTACAGGTTTAGGGATATGGCCTGCAGACAGGAGAGAGTTGATTACGGAAGCAAGTCCTTTGGCAATGGCTGGGGCACCAAGTCATAGGAACTTAGATTGCAGTCAGGTCAGGCCTACATATCTATGAAGAATTCTCATATTGATCCACGAAAAGGTATCACTGCCTATCAAGGATCTGCATTTCTCCAGGATCAATGTATATAATTGTTAACTGCTTTGAGGTAGACCAAATATTGGCAAATCTGAAATAAGAGGGTTAGCTATCTGTTTTTAATGCTTCCCTTCTAGTGCCACAAAGGACCCATCTTCTGCTCGTTTCAAAAGAGATCTGTCCCGGGATAAAGGGATTAGCATATGTTTTAAAGTGTGAAGTTTCATTTGCACCCTCACAATGCTGCTGCCTCCTTCCTTAATTGTTCTAACTCAATTTAAATGGCTGAAACTGTCTTGGGGAGGGGGGTTACACTGCAGTCTCAGAATCCCTCCAGCCATTAAGCTGGCATCGTTATTGGGCAACTGACCGCGTCTGTTTCAACCCATTTAGGAACACTCCAAACTTTTGACCTGCACATGGAATCAGATGGAAATGTGGCCGTTTGGAGGTGTATTTGAGGACGAGTTTAGTTTCTTAACACATGTAGTGACACAATGTAACATTGTGAAGACATTGACAAAAAAAATGGGGTTCCTTGTGAGCACGCTCAGTATAGTGAGCACTTCCTATGGGGGAATCTTTGTTGTAGCTGTTAGCCCCATATTTATGGCCTTTAACATTGCATTGCACAACAAAACTGATATTAAACTATTGACCCTGATTATTTGTGTAATCAATATAGATTTGTGTGTATCTGAGAGCCTTGATGGCTAAATCATGTTTAGCTAATTTTCTTTCTCCAATAAAAACATATATTCATCTGAATGATTGTAATAAGTAATGCGGAAACTTCGGTTATCAGAATTCGTTTATCAGATGCACATAGATACGTCTGAAGATTTAGTACAGATTCACAGTAGATGTGCAAGTTGAGTCAACACAAAATGATGCAGCCAATTGAACATTCGTGCCCTAGATTACAAATATTTCATGTTCGTCAACTGTTATCCATTGTTTGTTTTTCTTTGACATGTGCAGTTATAAAGAGCAGCCGGCAATGTTTAATTAATTAATTCACCAGTACAAATACTGAACAAATGTATTAACACTTTAATTACTAATCATTTTGTTTTACATCTCCTTTTTGTGCATTGTAGCTCCGCACTTTCTGCCAGATTCCTATTGTCTTGTAGATAAAGCAAAAGCTTGTAG
This sequence comes from Ascaphus truei, assembly GCA_036426205.1. Lineage (NCBI taxonomy): Eukaryota > Metazoa > Chordata > Amphibia > Anura > Ascaphidae > Ascaphus > Ascaphus truei. Next base: position 15,065,269 of record CM071577.1, read on the forward strand.
GACTGTACAGTAGTGATTTGAAACAAATTAATCGGCAAACTAAGTGGAGGTACAATTATAATAGACACCATGTTGTTTTCATACGGAGTGTGCACATCTACAGCCAAACCCAACTTGATCTTACATATAGCTGTGTTTAGTCCACTTGGAACTCAACCAGTAATAATGTCTGGTTGACAAAAAGGGGAATGTATATAACAAAAGTACACATATTTTTCTCTCTACTAAAGCCCGAGGGAAGAAGAACAGGTGGTGGAACTTTGTCTCTGTCTAAGCTGTGTTCATCTGAAGTCTCCCACTGGAGATCGAACATTCCATGTTCTCAGCAGGAGTTGAAGACTATAGAAGCAGATGTGCTTACAAAAGTTGTTCATAGGCACCATTAAAAAGTCCTATCCTCCTGCTCTACTCTCAGTGGGGGGTTCTTTCTGATGGTCACTGGACCTCTGGACATGCTGGACCATCTCCGATAGCAGTTGAACCCTTATTTTGTCATTTGGCTGAAAAGTGAGGGGAAGAAATTAACATAAATAAATGTAATTTAAATTGATACTTCAGCATTAAAGGTAACAGACTACACCAGTCTGTACTTTTGTTGTTTAAAGTAATGACATGATAAATTATTTTTTAACTATATTGTTTGAAAACATGAATTGATTTAATGTTTTCAGAAACAGGTTAAGAATAAAGATTTGTAAGAACACGAGGACCATTATACATTGTAGGAAGCACGAGTAGCATTGTGGGTTGAGCAAAATGTGCTACAATGGAATCTGTGATTATTTATTTAAAAGAAACGTAGTTATTGTACAGAAATCATGCTAACGGGCTTAATTTGCTAAAGTATGAATATCTTAAACAATATAAAAATGGTAGAGATGTTGCATGTCAATGTACTTGTTTACACTCCAACATATTAATAAGATAATCCACATGTTTTCCATTAGATACAATTAGAGGTGAACGGTCGAAAACCTTATTTCAGGCTCCAGATTTTCATCATCCTTTCTTTTACCTTTTTGTATGAAATTCCTACTTCGTGGTGAATACTACGCCGGATCTCTATGAATTACTATAACTGTTTGAATAAAGCAGACGTTAGAATATATTATTATTATTATTTAACAGTACAGCTTTGGTCCTGGTGCCATATTTTTTTTTTTATCATTGGAAACAGGAGTCTTTCTTCGTGATACCAGTCTTCCCTCCGAGCTTTCTATTCTTCAACATTTTTTTTTTTTTTTAATGATAAGGTTTAATGGGATTTCAAGGATGGGGGAAATGGCAAACACTATATTCCCGGCAGATGTGCTAAATAGTTTGATTACTGGAAATTTGAGAAAGCCGTGACGGATTAGATTACAACTTGTCATATTGATGTAAAAAAATACTCTTATAATACTTTTTTTCTACAGGAAGGGAAAGATCTCCCAATACGCTATTTATAGATGTGAAATTCATATACAATTTTATTATCATGAGCATTACTTGGGCAAATGACATTTGAAGTATTCTCAGAAAATCTGAGTTTACTAATCAATCTGTAATGGAACATTAATGAGTAGGTGTTTGATGTAAGTACTTTCAGGCATCTTACCAGCAACAGCCGTCCTTCTGTGATTTATTTGCAGGGTTGGGAAGTGGCGCATTTGGTTTTTCCCAGTGGTGTTATTAGCTGTGAAAGAAATCTGAGTGCATCAGGACAATATCCTGAGTCCGAGGGCACTATTGTGGAACAGAAGAAAATGACTCACGAGATAAAACGTTTCATTTTGTGGGGCACCAGAGTGACTGGCACAGTCATATGATACACACTCAGATTAGCTGCTACAAGGGGAACAACGTCAGACACTGTTGTTTTCGACTCCCGATAGCTTGAGGCTTTACCATGAAATGTCATTGAGTCAGAAACTGCCGGAGAAATGTGGACGCTCCCCAGTCCCACAATGTGACGCTCCCCAGTCCCACATTGGGACGCTCCCCATTCCCACAATGTGGATGCTCCCCATTCCCACAATGGGACGCTCCCCAGTTCCACAATGGGACGCTCCCCAGTCCCACAATGGGACGCTCCCCAGTCCCACAATGGGACGCTCCCCAGACCCATAATGGGACACTCCCCAGTCCCACAATGTGACGCTCCCCAGTTCCACAATGTGACGCTCCCCAGTCCCACAATAGGGGTCACCATTTGGCTGCAGAGAGGCCCAGCCTGACGTGGATCTGCAAATTTCAACACCAAATAAAGAATCCACGAAAGACACATTTCGTCTTCTTGATTCATGTTTATAATAAATGTATATACACACACACACACACACACACACACACACAGTGCACCTTATTAATAACTCAAATTATGCAGGAAAAACAAAATGGTAAAGTATTTACATATTTATATTAGTAAACAAAATCCACAGGAACAGAACTTGCGATACACGTTACCTTAGACATAAATTATAACAATAATACTTATTTTAAAGCAGCAATCCCAGCATTAAAACCAAGGGGGTGGGAGGGGGGAATCCTCCAGATTAACTGCGGGACTTTTGCTATGGGGACCCCTGATTTCTGTGATATTGCTCTGGGGACCCCTGATTTCTGTGATATTGCTCTGGGGACCCCTGATTTCTGTGATATTGCCCTGGGGACCCCTGATTTCTGTGATATTGCCCTGGGGACCCCGGGTCGCTGTGATATTTAGCATTGTAGTTACCGGTGTTAACAAATCAATATGGCAGCATGATTTCTCATATCCCACTAGCCAATAGAAAGCGGCATCATCATCTGTAGCGGCTCCCTATTGGACGGATGTTTAAATATCCCGGTAGAACACCGGTAAGTATCTCCGTAACAGTAGCGTTAAAAAAAAACAAAGACGGTTCAGTAACGGAGAAGCCTCGTCCCAAAACTGTCATCTTAAAAAAAAAAAAAGCTTATTTCGCTTGATATTGCCGCTTTAAACTAAGTTCACTTAAAATTATAGTATTTGTGAGGTTTTTACATCTTTTTAATGCTTGTGACAAAATCCTGTATACACCTAATTGTGTCAATGGAAATTAAATGTTACTATATACTGTACAACACAAACACATTTTACAAATGTACATGACGCCACATTTAACATCAGGACACGGATTGTAGTTTGATTTAACCACTTGGCTGCCAAATGCCTATAACGCATTACTGTGCCAATACGTTTCAATCTTCCCTGGCAGCTAAGGGATTCACCCTTTCAGTGCGTGAGACCCCAGCAATGCAGAGGTTAAACAGCTGCATTAGTTATAAGATAACGAGAACATACAGATAAGGGATCAAGCATGTGTAATTAGTGGTTACTTTAGTTTGATGGTGCAGCATTTTAATGACTTGTATTTTTTTTTTTTTTTTTTTTGAGCGATAAAACTATTTTCCCCCTTGGCCATTAATGCAGCAGGTAACAAGTTCAGAGGAGAAACGCAGACAAATAAAGCCGCTGCGGAATATTTTACTTCGCTTGCACCTTTAAATGGCAGGTGATACTCTAGGTAAATGAAAATCTGCCAATTAAAAGCCTAGAGGGTTTTTTTGCACCTACACCCAACTATAATTCAACTCATTGCAAATTCCTCGCTCCACAGCTCAAATTCCAAACTAACCGAAGTCTTCCCCCTTTCTCCTTAAAAGAAAAAGCAAAGACCCTCAGAATTGGAATTGGGCTAAAGGTTAGTGGGGGAAGGTTCATGCAACAGCTGTTCTCATTTCAAGGAAAGGAACCAAAGAATCTTTTAAAACAAACATTCAGAAATATCCAGACACAAATGACCAGAGATTCGCTGTAGTAAAGGGCAGTTATACATTTCTTTGTCACATAATCAGCTGATGTAACTTTGTTTTAAAAATGACATTTTTTTTGTGTTAGCCGTTGTTTTATTTGTGTGAGTAATAATTTATTGGCCATACTCCGTAATAAACATTGCAGGCAAGCATCTCATTTGTTAAATCAGAGTAGCGATTCAGCATGCAGTGCTACCAAAAAAGTGATTACAAATATCGCACGTTAAACGCCTCCTATGGCTTAGTGAGGGGCGGGGGGTTTACATTGTTACGTTGTTTTTTATTCTAAGAAAGAACAGCGCAAGATTACACACACACAGGCCCAGATCCACAACGCTCAGCGCACGATAACCCAGATCCACAACGCTCAGCGCACGATAACCCAGATCCACAACGCTCAACGCACGATAACCCAGATCCACAACGCTCAGCGCACGATAACCCAGATCCACAACGCTCAGTGCACGATAACCCAGATCCACAACGCTCAGCGCACGATAACCCAGATCCACAACGCTCAGCGCACGTTTGTGGCCCCGTGCTATAGAGATCTATCACTCCATGTCATCATGAGATCTAAAACCGGTCCATTCGTTCTGATGTGGATCCTAGTGCATTCTGGGTCTGCAATTCTGTGAACAATGAAAACTTGGTGGACCCTTGAGGAACTCATGATGACCTGGAGGTCGGTTGGCAGTACGACGATCCATTATATTGGAGGTCGGTTGGCAGTACTACGATCCATTATATTGGAGGTCGGTTGTCAGAACGACTATCCATTATATTGGAGGTCAGTTGGCAGTACTACGATCCATTATATTGGAGGTCGGTTGGCAGTACTACGATCCAATATATTGGAGGTCGGTTGGCAGTACTACGATCCATTATATTGGAGGTCGGTTGGCAGTACTACGATCCATTATATTGGAGGTCGGTTGGCAGTACGACGATCCATTATATTGGAGGTCGGTTGGCAGAACCACGATCCATTACATAGAAGGACCATGTTAGTTTAAGTGCCTCAAACCAGCACTGCTACTTCAGTGGTAAGAATATTCATAGGCAATCATGTATATAACCCAATCCAAATATATTTAAGATGATCTTTTAGGAGCTAGCCTACCTGGAAAAGCCAACTACCTCATTCACCAAGCAATGCATGCCAGGAAGATTATTTTCTTATATAGCCATATGTATCATCTGCTGCATATATTTGCCCATATAGTCAACTGAACTGATAAGGCTACATTAAAGCGGCAAACCATGTGATATCTTATATAGGTATTTACAAATAAAAATAGTTCCGTAGTATTAAATAAGTTACTTTTTGTTGGTTTTTTTTTTTTTTTCAACTCTTAATGTCATTTTTAATGAGTTTTAAAGCATCCTTTGATTTCTATGGCAGGTTTAAGCCCACCTCCCAATCAGTGCAAGATCTTTGCAATACTTTCCTGTTTCCTGTGTCGTAATATAAGGATACATTGTAGCTGCTGAGTTACTCACTGAAGCGGCCATTATGTTAGACACACCATCAGTATTTTGACAAAATTAATAACAGGAGCACCAAACGATTAGGCAAGAATGTAGAATTATACACGGTCACATGCTTTACATATACAAATAAGAAAAAAAGAAAAAAGTTGGAAAGTAGCATTGCTGCTTTAATTCTGAATCTATGACTTCTCATGCTCATGGATTTGTTTACTTTTAGGGGGGGGGGGGGAAATGTATACAGACTTATCTTCTTTAGACTATTACCTCAGACTATCACCCAATATGGACCCCAGTGTAAAAAATCTATATCTCTGAACAGTTCATTTGCTATTTATATACAAGTCTGAAGCTGCAACCCTTCATTTATCTGCCGGAGTCTGATAGAATATTGAATAACTGTCTACGCGGACGCATTGAGTGTCGGTCCACATATGACCTCTATATAATTTCCAAAGGCATTGAATGACAAAATAATGGATTCTTTCAGTAAAGTTTCTGGCACATGGCAGTAAAGTTTCGTTTTATGTGAGAATATCAACCACAGAGCTTTTTCCCAGTATAACTGCAAATACACGGCTGTAAGCGCTGGCATTAGTAAAAGGCAGCCATTATGTTCCCAACACAGTTTGCCTGTGTATATGTACCCTGGACACAATCCAATTGCATCCAACCTCTTGACGTTTGCTCAGGAAGACTAGACAGTGATCTGTGGTTCTGATTTTTTTTGTGTGTGTATTTGTCAGTACAAGTTATATCCAAAGTCTTCCCTGATTCAAACAGCTGAACATTAGTTTAAAGCATAACATATGGGAGCTCAATATCATTAAAAAAAAAAAAAAAACTATCACAGTGCATTACATTAAAGTGCAACTTAACTTGCCAATAATCGTTAAAAGGGCAATCCTTCCTAGAACAAGTGTGTACAAATGCCAGTGACGTGTTAAGGGGTCATATCTGAGTGACTGACGCCTAGAAATACAGGTATTATTAAATAATTTGTTAAAGTTCATTTGTAAGCATGCTGGGACGGGAAGGGTTTGATCCTGTCTGGCTGATATCGCTGTGTTTGACGGGTTTGCACAGTAAGTCACTCCCCTCCCACTCGCTATTTATTGGTTCTCTGATAAGCCAGGGTGGGTTAAGTGTCAAGAAAGTTTTTGCATAACAAATGCTCCCCCACACATAGGCCCCTACGACATGCACTTTGTCATTCAATTCCAGATAAACAATAGAAGCCAAATCTTCATTTTTAAGATGGTTAGATTAGTTTAAAGGGTGCCAATTAGATTGCTGAATTGTTTAGAAAAGGTTGTTTTTTTGGGGCAGCTGCAGACATAGCCACCATTATTACCCTGCGCGCTGCACACCGCAGCAGCGGGTGAAGCGGTCATTGCTTTGAATGAGATGCGTGCAGAAAGAGGGCGGGGTAATTGCGTCATTTCCATCACGGGGAGCGCGCCACGGGTTCCAGTAACATGGTGACACCTGTACGTGGGATTGCCCCTTAAAAGCAGCTATCCCGAATTTATTTTTGACAGAGCGGGAACCAGGGAGCCCCCGGAGAACCCCCATTTACCAAGATCGTTAATGTGTCTGATGTCCCTCATAGTGAATCGAAAATAGCCAGCACTGTTTGACCAACAGGAAGCCGCAGCCAATTACTTTGTGGCTTTCTACTGGTCAGCGGATCCCAGAAGATTCAAACTGCCATATTGTTTCCTACGCTTCAGCCCCGGCAACTAATGCTATAATTATCTTGGTAACTTGGGGGTCCCCTTAACTTACAATAGCGGGGTTCAGCTCCAGGTTACCATTCGGTAAAGAAAAAAATCAATTCAGTAAACCCCACATTGCCACGTCTCAGACAGGTCTGCAGCCCTGCCCTTCCCCATTATCTCTTAGCATACAGGGCTTCCACTGCAGCCAGGGATTCTGGGTAATGACATGCAAATTAGCACAGTGTGTCACCTTTTGCTTCCTGTCCATTTTAACATGGACCCCCCATCGTTTGTATGCGGCCCTAGGAGTCTTGCAGTTAAGGGGTTAATGAGGGGTTAAGGATATTCCTATCTGAGCCCTTGTTCTCCCAGAGCAGGACTTTTCTGGGCTGGCCACTGCGGGAAACACCCTTCAATCTTTTCCACAAAGTTACCCATTTGAATTTTTTTAACGCCCTCATCTTTATACCCCCAACCCCCGGATGGGAAGTGGTTTCCCGAGAGAGCGCTAAAAGGTAGGGCAGATACTACCCTCTCCAGGGTAAACTAAGGGGCGGTTTAAATACCCCACGTAACGCAGCCAATAAGAATTGACCAGCGCCACGCAGGGGATTTAGAGACCAGGAAGCAAATTTGGGAACCAGGTGGTTCCTGCAGCTGAAATTAATGTAGTTTCAGCTCTGGGGACCCCCTGCTTGTAAAAGAAAAAAGGGGGCGAGGGTGCCGACTGTGGCAGCCAGTAAGTGAAGAGAACCACAGATCTCATTTTCTTCATAGCCATACAGGCAATAGTATATCCACCCGCCATTTTTATTTCCCGAAAGGGACTGAAGGAGAGGCGGATCCACTGAGCCAAGGCGAGACCTGTGGCGTCCTGCAGGGAGGCATATCCGTTCCTATTGTAGTTGCTTTACAACAGGCAAAGCCTTATAAAGAGCAGGGCTTCCCAGAAATACCCACCGCAGACATCTAATGCCATTAATCCTTCTAACTTCTTGCCACGTGTTACAGAGTCGCCCGAGGCTGACTTTCCCTGGGCGAAGGACTGACCGGTGGCGTTACAGGAGGCACCCAATCCAAATTTCATCAAGCTGTATACATGATCTATGTCTTCGGGGGTTTGTCATGACACTGCAACAATGCCCGATCAGCACTATTGCATGGAAACTCCCACTGATTGCAATAGGAGTCTCCATGCGATAGTGCCAATCGGGGCACCATCACAGTTTAATGAATGATATGTCCTGCTGGGGGACGGAAGGGGGGCAGCCAAAAATGGTTTCAAATCCCTCCAAGCTGAGCAAGTCTCTTATCTCTGTCCAAGTGTAAACACACGAAGTTTGTGTTTAAGAAACAGAGCTGCTTCGCCTTTAAATCCCTCCTCCCAATGACATACAAGGTAATGTATTTAGTTGTGTGACTAAAAAGCATTGCTTAATTCTGCTAGTGGCATTGTGCAGGTCAACCTGCCAACTGTAATTACTGTACCAGCAGAAACGCTATTCCTCACGCGTCGCAATAACATGGACAGCAGCCAGCGCTCTATCCCTGCTCCTTTTAGAAGTTACACCGTAATAAAACATTACATAACTAGATCGCACAAAACTCCCCATCTTCCAGGAAATCTATTTGATGTAGCAGTCCCACGTGATAAAGGGAAGTCACGGAATCAACACCACACACACAACTTTTCTCATTTAGTTTTTCATTTGGTACTAGTTAGGAGCTTTGCACAATTCTTACACAATTCCCAAGCTGCGTCATTTCTAAAAAAATACTTTGAGTTATTAAAAAAAAAAAAAAAAATTATAATAAAAAAAAAAATAGTGCAACAATCAAAAATAAGAGAGAAAAATGCAAATTAAGCTGAATTTCGACTGCATTTTAGCAAGTAAGGGTGGTTTATTATTTTGTGTACTTTGCAAAAAGCCAACAGAGATATTAACATTTTTTTATGTTGATAGGTTTAATCAGAATGTGTCGTTACAATTCCCTCTGACTGTTTTCTATACGTCCTTATGTTACAATGGCAGGTATTATCTAATGTCATAAGGCAAATTAATTATTTCTGTCAAATTAAACTTTTTATTGACCCAGAAGAAAGAAAAGTAGGTAGTATTTTATTGAACCAACAATAGTTTTCAGTGTACAAGCTTTTGAATAACACCTGAAGAAGAACCCGGTGAGTTTCCAAGGCGTGTACACTGTAAACAAACGTATCAAGCTTTTCAAGACAAATGGAACACTTCTATGTTTGATCATGAAAGATCGTTAGTAGGTTTGGCCTATTCCAACATTATGAGAAGCCTGAAGTTTCCACACCTTGTCATACACAAAGCCCTCTGTGTAGTCATCCAAATGTCATTATAGTGTGTGTGTGTGTGTGTCTGTCTGTCTGTAGAGAGACATTCAACAAATGTGTAATCTGATCAATACCTTCATGTTCTTTGCAGGATGATGATAAAAAGATCAACCTAATTAAATATGTACATTATCATTCAGTCTGATCTAAGCTTCAGTTTGACATTCTTTCCTGAAATACCAGAGCAAATACATCTTATCTTCCTGGAAGACCAACCTTTTATTCCCCGACTGGTCTAAGATCGTGTATCATAGCTAATGTCCAATCTGCATACAATTAACTAAACACTACCATCAACTATACCTGTGTGACACCATGAAGTAATGACGTTAAACATAATAAGGTTATTCAACAACCGGTGTTAATCCAGGAACCAGTATATACAGCATTGAATGTGTAAAGCATCAAAAACTACAGTGAATTAAATTCTAATATTTTTCCAACAAAGTTTTTTTTATCATCTGTTACGCAGATGAATAATTTGTGAATTTAATTGAGCAAATACGTCTACAATATTTTATAATGAATATTTACATAATAAATTGTAGATTTAGTGACACATCTACTTGTGGCTTTTTTTTACAACACTACAGACAGGGTTTCTCTATTTAAATTAAAGATTCTATTCTTTATACATTTCCAAATAAAATACTGACCAACATATTGTCCTCATAAATTATCACCGAGCTCTTTCCAGCTGTGAGAGCCGTTATACTCCGAAACTAAATATCATTCCTGGAAAATGGATTCTGACATCAATTCCCCTCCGTTATTAATGTTTGTCTGGCCAATCAGCTCCTCTTCTGTTATTGGTAAAACACTTTTTGCTGCAGCATCAATCTTAAAAAGATTATCCATTTTTATTAGTGGGTTGATGTGAAATGACTTTTGAAATGATTTTGACGTAAAATAATAAACGAATGGATCAAAGCAGCAGTTCATTGTTGCAATGCACAAGGTAATGGGATACATTGTCCTAGCAAACCTCTCAATGGAGCAGTTGGCTATGGCCTGTGAGCGAACCAAAGCGTAGAGGAAAAGGATGGAGTTATATGGTACAAAGCACACTACAAAAATGGCCACGTGCACAATGATCATCTTCAAAACTTTCTCTTTGTTGGTCCCGATCTGGCACAAGGTGGCAGGTTTCCGCAGAGTTCTCAAGACCAAAGAAGAGCAGGTAAGGTTCAACAGCAATGGAATTATAAATCCAACCACTTCGATAAATATGGTGATTTTGGACAAATAGGTTTTCCAGATGCTTTTGGAAAAACCCTCGAAACATGTGGTGCTTGTGTTGGAAACATTGGTGGTGGAGAATAAGGACGCAGAAATACCTCCACTCAGCACGAGGACCCAAACTCCGGCACAAACGATAGCAGAATTTCTCCGTGTACGTATGGTGCGAGACCTGAATGGGTAGACGATGGCAAGGAACCGGTCCACACTGATGCAGGTAAGGAAAAGCATGCTCCCGTATATGTTGGTCAAAAATGCCGTCCCGGAAATCTTGCACAAGCTGTCACCGAAAGGCCAGTGCCGGTTAAAATTATAAAAAATCTTAAACGGCAGGGTGAACACAAAGAGCAGATCGGACACCGCAAGGTTGGTCATGAAAATAGCCGTTTCGTTCTGCATCTTCATTCTGAAGCAGAAGACGCAGAGGGAAGCACAGTTTGTGATCAACCCAAGGATAAATACCACGCTATATACCGCTCCATAGAGATTGTATTTAAAGGAATCATCGATGAGGCAGGAGATATTGTTGCTGTAGTTTCCCATTCCAGGCTTCGGCTGGTTCTGTCGAATCCTTGTGTGTCGAATTTAACAGCTTCCATGTAATAAGCTACAAGCAACTGTGACTATCTTGACGTTGCAAGTTTCTGCGGCGTAACTTGAAACCACATTCACGGGTTTCCTCTTCTCCATCACAAGTGTTTTTATCCTAGGAGAGAAACACCAAGGAAGTCAGTAATAAAAATGGTTTATATTCATCATCATATTGCAGCCTTCAAGGAAAAGGTTAATTAAAGGTGCATTACATGAAGGGATCAAAACATACCAGCGGTAGTGACATGCTTAAAAGGTGCAATCCCATAGTTGGCCAGTGGAATTTCTTAAGGGCCTTTGAAAGGGGAATGGTTTGTTAATCGAGTGTTTCTTTCCCCTTATCAGTCCCTGGTTCTTATCAGAGAACCAGTAAAGATAAGGGGAGGAGGCACTCTTACTGTACAAGCATGCTCATCATACAGGGACATCATACAAAAGGGAGCAGCCAGAGTAAATCATCACCTCCCAAGTCTAACTTTAAAAAAATATATATACACATTAAAAATTCTTAAAGGTGTCAGATTTACATGTTATCTTTATATTTCTACCATAATGTAAAAGTGCCATATACACAGGATAACAGCGTTAGAGTCAATATAGAAAACAAGGAATACATGTAGAAATGTTTTCTATTAAATGGCTAAATAGCACCGCAACACGAGAAGCCTGGCATTGCGCTCCGCAACGCAAGAAGCCTGGCATTGTGCTCCGCAACGCAAGAAGCCTGGCATTGCGCTCCGCAACGCAAGAAGCCTGGCATTGCGCACCGCACCGCGAGAAGCCTGGCATTGCGCGCCGCACCGCGAGAAGCCTGGCATTGTGTGCCGCAATGTGAGAAGCCTGGCACAGCGCCGCGAGAATCCCGGCATTGCGCTCCGGAACAAGCCTGCCATTGGGCAACGCAACAAGCCAAGCGCTCCGCAACGCGAGAAGCCTGGCATTGTGCTCTGCAACGCAAGAAGCCTGGCAGTGCGCTCCGCAACGCAAGAAGCCTGGCAGTGCGCCGCAGCGCAACACGAGAAGCCTGGCATTGCGCTCCGCAACAAGCCTGGCATTGGGCAACGCAACAAGCCTTGCGCCCCGCAACGCGAGAAGCCAGGCATTGTGCGGAATCAGAAATATTTCATCGTCAAGTTCAATGTCTCCTGATGTAAACGAGGCAAGTTATCTCCTCAAAGCATGTCAAAGAATAGAATTCTGCTTTTAGCCCAAAAGAGAATCCACAATAACACTGTTTAGTTTTATATTCGTTAATAATTAAGTAGTATTGCATGTGTAAAAATGACGATCAGAACATTATGGCATGGGATTTTAATGCGCTTAACCCCTTCTCTGCTAAAAGAAGCCTGCTATTTATATTAGCGCTGCTCCTATAGCTCGGGCATTGCTGGAGACACGTGTACATTTGGAACCAGAAAGTCTGGTTAAAAAAAAACAAAAACAAAAAAAAACACTAAACGCTAAAACTAAAATCTGGGGTAAACTATGGCATATAACATAATAACAGGGAACTTAAAGCCGTCTCCCTTGTGATGCGTGATTTAAGCCCTGGCTCAACATAAACTAAAGGCATTTTAGCAATGAGTACATGTCTTTGGCTATGATTAAGAACTAGAAGAAGAATGCTGTTAAAAGATGTGTAATGTACGAGGGGAAAGAATGTCTTGACTGCCAGATGAGCACGGTTTGCAATGTGATGCACGAGTGTGGATAAAAGGAACAGTTTTTATTGTATCGTAAAATCCTTCCAAATAAATGAAATGTTCCATGGTATAAACTATATCATAATAATGATCCCAGTAAACCCTCCACTTCAGTATAAAGTAAACCCAATAAATAGAATCTTATAGACGCCTTTCATGTTTATCTTGTGTGGCGCCCATCCTGGTAACTCCTATCCCGTTCAAGTTCTGCTGCAGACATCCCGAAGCCAAGCTACAGATGGGACATGCTTATTATGGTCAGCCAGGTCAAATACAACTGGAACCTGTGATTTGGGTTTATATTATCTGTGAGCACAGGGTTAATCCATATGGCTGCACATAGTCCGAGTTAGGCCCGTTCTATAGTGCCGGGCGCTATAACTTGGCTGCTTATCTCAGGCATTGTTCTCTGTGCTTGAGAAGCAACTTGGTAAAATGTAGTGTTCAAAAGTAAATCCTATGTGAAAAAAGGTTGAATACATTTGTAACTTAAGTCTGAAGTTTTTCATGTTAAAATGCATGTTTGCTTTAATGGTGTCATGCATAAAGCCAAAAAAAAACACTGTACATGTCATTGTAATAATTTGACATTGACCGGTTACCACCAAAAGGGCATGAGAGGGTAATATCATGACAGCCCAAATCTTTCTGCCCCCTATAATATACCCGCTCATTCACATAGGGCATCACTGGCACTGGTCAAAGTTAACCCAATTGTCTTTTGTGCTCCACAACTCCTTAAAATCATTTGGAAGACCCAACAACCTTGACAGACAGATGTGAACATGTTAACTATGATTCATCATGTTTGTACATATGAAATATCCTAGAGAAAAATTATTCATTTTGGGTTCCCTCTTGGAGTTTGGATACGAACATAACTTTTATATACTTTCCTGCTTGCTGCTAAACAGTGGGTGATGCATGAAGACAATCTTGTATTATAGACGTCTATTTCAGTTGATTAACATTTATCCTATATTCCACAACCATTTATATCATGTGAGGGCTTCAAGGCATTTCCTGTCCAAGTGTGTGCAGGATCTGTTTTGGATTGAGTTAATTATCTTCACAGAGACGACTTGCCCTGACCATATCCTTGGCCTTGGGGAAGGGAGAACATGTTTTCCTCAGTACAGATCATTCCATCCAACCACTGTCTGCTAACCCTCAGCGAGTTTCAAAATAGCCAGACGACCGGTCCATCTTATGTTCCATTATTAATTTCTGACTTTTACCCCTGCCATGGTGGCTCTCTTTTACGTTGTAACCCTTTTAGAGTCTTGAAAATATAACTACAGTGGTGTTTTATACTAAAAATGCTTACTTTAAAGATGTAGTTCCACACTCAAGGTGCAGATCTATACTAACCATTCCCTTTACTACAGGCATACCCCGGTTTAAGGACACTCACTTTAAGTATACTCGCGAGTAAGGACATATCGCCCAATAGGCAAACGGCAGCTCACGCATGCGCCTGTCAGCATGTCCTGAACAGCAATACCGGCTCCCTACCTGTACCGAAGCTGTGCACAAGCGGGGAGACTATAGAGCCTGTTACAAATGCGTTATTTACATCAGTTATGCACGTATATGACGATTGCAGTACAGTTCATGCATCAATAAGTGGGAAAAAGGTAGTGCTTCACTTTAAGTACAGTTTCGCTTTACATACATGCTCCGGTCCCATTGCGTACGTTAATGCAGGGTACGTATTACTTTTGATCACATGCTTCATTGTGTAACCCCCACTAGTTTGCTAGATCTTCAAAATATATTTCCATGGACTTAGAAAAACCACCACTGTATATGACTTTACCACTAATGTAGGATCTCTGCAGCATGATTATTTCATCAGTTAGGTGTGAACCTATAGGCAGCCTGTAACAAAAATGAGTTCGTATATTACAATCCTTGTACGTCTTGTTCTACGGCTTTCAGGCTCAAATGTAAAACCCTTTGGATACCAGAAGGGCTTGTAACGCACTAAGAAATGTGTTGCAATTACCTCAGAAACAAAAGGGTTAAAACGTTTTCAAGGTATCGTACACAGAAAGACGCTCATTAATGTGGTGTATCCTGAAATTAACCTACAGTTTGCCAGGACCAATACAGCTAGAACACAAATGGTAGAGAAGCCACGTTCAGAGAGATTATATATATATATATATATATATATATATATACACACACTGCTCAACAACGGCATAACCCCAAACCCTAACAACAAGGTTTCTCCTCATGATGTTTATTTCCACCATCATCACAATAAGTGCATTAAAATGCCTTTATTAAGATAGCCGTACTTCTCCAGAAATGTATCTTTGACTTTGCCATTCCACGCTCATGTGTATACATGAATGCCGCCTCTGGTTAAACCAGGGGTACTCAACTCCAGTGCCCAAGCCCCCCCAACCCACAACCCCCCCCCCCCGGTCAGGTTTTCAGGATATCCCTGCTTCACCACAAGAGGATCAGTCACTAGCTTCCTGCTTCAGCACAGTGGCTCAGTCAAAGACTGTGCTGAAGCTGGGATATCCTTTAAAACCTGACCTGTTGGGGGTCTTGAGGACTGGAGTTGAGAACCTTTGAGTTAAATCATTTGCGGTTAGTGGTGTCTCCAGAATGTGAGTAATAAAGCAGTTCCGATGCGTGAGAATATCCACTGGAACAATGCTCCGAAACGCGTCGCAGCCTCTGGGGTTAAGTGCTGAAGTACAGCGGTGGGATTACATTTTTTTTTTTTTTTTAACAACCGGTTCTTACCTGGGCAGTGGGCGCCATTTGACGCCGCGCGGCGATATTGAGAGACTTTGCAGGGAAATAGATGCAGGGAGATGCTGTTAGACACCGCCCGCGAATGAAGGCAAGACAATTAAGCACCGGTTCTGCGAACTTGTGAAATTTTAGTAACAGGTTCGCACGAACCGGCAGAATCCCACCACTGCTGCTGATGTATTTGAGCCACGTTATCAGGAGGAAATTAAAAGTCCACATAATACTTCAGCAGTGGCTGAAAACATGGGCCAGCTAGTATTCTTTGTGAAGCACCGAGTACACTTTTGGTGCTATATAAAGACATAATACAATTCTATCCAGTATGACCCATTAAAGTTGTGTAAGCCCCCCCAAGCTTGCAACACGCCACCCCCTCTGATGTTTAGACTGCAGCTCCCCTTTCCATGCTCCCCACACCTGTATCAAAAGTTCATCGTTCAATTTAAAATCTCACGGTTACGCCCAATCCTATACAACTGCAAATAAAAGGCGTGCGCTGGGTATGCAACCAAAGAGGCATTGTTGTTTGCATCTTCCTTATATAGCACCAGCACAGTGCTTTAAAAAGCAGCAAAACATCTGAAATCTTAGGTTGTTGTTTAAAAGAAATCAGTATTGTAGTACAGGCGGTCCTCCCTTATCCGACGGAATGCGTCCCGCAAACTGCCGTCCGATTGCGGGTCCATGATAATTGGCGGCGGTTACCGTCGGATAAGCGGGTCCGACGTCGGATAAGGCATCCGTGGGAAAGCGGAAAGTGAGGACTCGCTGTATTAGATAAGGGACTTTGTTTTTATTTAACTCTTAATGAGTTTTAAAGCATTCTTTGATTTCTATAGCAGGTTTTAGCCCACCTCAAGCAGTTCAAGATAATAATAATAATAATAACAACATGTTCTTGTATAGCGCTGCTAGTTTTACGTAGCGCCTTACAGAGACATTTTGCAGGCACAGGTCCCTGCCCCGTAGGGCTTACAATCTATGTTTTTGGTGCCTGAGGCACAGGGAGATAAAGTGACTTGCCCAAGGTCACAAGGAGCTGACACCAGGAATTGAATCAGGTTCCCCTGCTTCAAACTCAGTGCCAGTCAGTGTCTTTACTTACTGAGCCACTCCTTATCCCTGACCTTTGCAACACTTTCCTGTTTGGGCTAAATTATTGCCAATATTCCCAGCAGTTTGAGCTTTACACTGTACCAATAGATGTTACCCTAGTAATAATAGGATACATTGTAGCTGCTGAGTTACACTGACTGAAGGATTGATTGAAACTGAATGGCGGCTATTATGTTAGTCACACAATCAGGATTGTTACAGATTTATACCAGCACCAAATGATTGCCAGTTTAGGCAAGAATGTAGAATTATACATGGTCACATGCTTTAAAAAAAAAAAAATATTATTTCTATATGTAAAGATGTAAAGTAGCATTGCCGCTTTAAAAAAAATTACAATTCAGGAAAAATAAAGAACGGGGATAAGAGCAGCAAATACATTTAGACAAAAGGAAAAAAGGGAAACCCTGCCCCAGAAATCTTTGGCTAATCTGAAACCGCTTCACAAAAACAACAATTCTCAAGTTTTTTCTTAAAGAAGGCACGTTTTCCCTTGCGTATGTTAACATGCATTTTGGCTCAGTTCAGGTCCCACCAAAAAAATTAACTCATGCAACCAATTTTGCCCACTCTTCTGGCACCCTTACAGATTAAGCCTGTGTCTGTAACATGCATTACCAGTCAGAGCATAGAAGGCCTTATTACTGTCAGATACCCAATGCATCAGACTGGTGTGACCTTAAAACCTTCTACCTTAGATCTGGTTTATCAATTTGCATAATCCATTCTGGAAGGACCTCTCATAGCTTTAGTACACAATGTAACATGCTTTGTAGCTAGTATTTTCTCACCCTTTAAATCCATTAGGGTAACAGAGGATGTTTCCAACACAATTTCCCAAATAATAGGGTACCAAAGGGGCATTATTGGGGAAGATTATTTCTATATTTAGGTTGAGATGCTTGTACAATGATAGTGCATAGACTATAGCTGATAATACCCAGAGGATGGACAGTTTGATTATTAGCCCATAGGGGACCCAGCAAGATTGCATCCTACACAACACATTCATCTTTATTAATTAGATAAGAAAAAAAACTAGATTTTGACAAATTGGTTTAAGACTACAAATACTTCAAGAGAGCAATGTTTCAGAAGAATAAACATTTAATGTAGGTGTGGTTCAATTAATAAATGTGGAAACATCTTTATTTTTTAAATAAAAACCCACACGAGTGTATTTGTTACAATGTACTATTATGTGATACTGTATGTATTTAATATACTTTAGTTCAACAATAACGAGTGTTAACATAAATCCACATTTCCTATATAAAAGATAATGCAACTGTTCAAGTAAAACAGCAATTTTGCATGTCCCCCTCCACAAGAAGAAAATACAACAGAACTTACCCTGATGAGAAATCATTCCTATTGATGCTTGTATATTAGAGAATACACAACAGTATTTTTCTTTAAACATCCATTCATTTATCCATCATTGCAAGAAAAGGGGATTGTAGGACAGTTTCCTAGTCTCTTATTTTCCAGAATTCAGAGAAGCCAGGACTGCTCTCTCCACCATTCCTTTGTTAGACAAACTCCAGTGCTGAGTGTTTGTTGCAAGCAGCATGCCTGGGAGAGAAAACAGGACACAAGCATAGGCCTAATGTCTGGGCTGGATCTCAGAGCAGGGGGACCCTTGGGGGTCTCAATAGGAAATGCTTCCCATTGGCTGAGGAGGTATTAAGCAGTGAGCCCTCCCAGCCCCCTGTGCTTTGCCATTCTCTGGAAACCAATCCCAGCCCTTGAATGTTTATAGAGAACATTGCCAGGGAAAGCAGCTCTGCCAGAAAAGAATGAACAGCTTAAGTACAGCTTGATCATGAATAAAGCCCATTTCCTGGTCAATTAGCTGGTAGGAGACAGGACAGCCAGGAGTGCGAATATTGGTGTGTCTGAGAGTCATGGGGAGGAGGCTTTATACATTTTTGTTACAGTCACAAACAGCTTTGTTTTCTTAACATACTGTGCCTGTATTTATCTCTGCATACCAAATATATGTAGGGGAGCATTATATATATATATATATATACACATGTAGAGGTATCAGTACCGTGTTAGCCGAGCTTCAATAATCAAAAAATAAATAGATGATACCGTTCTGTGGCTACGTAGACCCAGCCAGAAAACGGTATCATTATTTATTTTTTGATTTATATATATATATATAATCTCCTTGCTTAACTTCTGTTCTGGGGGAGAAATATTCCCAAAATGCAGCTCCCTAAACCTTTTAAGTACAATTTAAATGGAATAGTTTAGTGAGGGCTAAGTTAGCAGATTGTTTACTGTAAATACCTCCTACAAATGTATATTACTGTTTTCTACCTAGTAACACCCTCGTCTAATCTTTATTTCTTTTTATCTACACAGACTATAAAAAGCTGGGGGGGAGGGAGGAGGGGGGTGCCAGGTCTCTGGGCTTCTCTCTGTTTCTTTATCACATTCTAAAGAAATAATACATTAAACACCATTATCTAGGAGGGCGGGTTCTCATTTAACCTTTTCTCTACCAGAGGGGCCTGCAACGCATACATTTTCGATTCGCTTTTACAATGTGGTAATGTCAAACAGACTCTTGAAGAACTTTCCGGAACAGTGTGGGACGCTGCCAAGCAAGGCTGCGTCCACGCTAGCGCTGAGCGCACGGCGCTTTGCCGAGTTTAGTTCCTGCAAATGAAATTTTCCCGTCCCCGCTCACGCGGTGCGCACGCGCGCTCCACGCACGCTCTCCCAAGCTTGGCAAGACAAAAAAGAGAGTTTGAAGCGCGCTCAACATGCCCCCCGCACGCGCTTGCAATAGCCAGGCCACCCAGCGCTCATGCTTGGAGTGCTGGTGACGTCACCGCTTTCAAACATGAGCGCGGTCAGCGCCAGCGGGGCCGCAGCCTAATGGTTATACGCGCAGTATGCAAGCCTGGCTAATTGTTTCCCTTACCTTGTATTTGATTGGAATACCAATGCATCTGGCTTGACCAGCTGTTCCCTGGCAGTAATAGCCTGTGCCACTGAAGGCTGGACGGTCCGAGCATTACCAGAGCTGGCTGCTTCTGCACACCCAGCACACGAACACAGCGATCTTTATTAGAATTCAACGTCTTCTACGTTTGTTTTTTCCTCTTGCTTCTCACCATAATCTGCGGCCATTAAAAGGCTCTGTGTGTTCACTTTATTCTGCCCCACTTCTCTGCAGACCCGTTCCAAGGCTCCAGGAGAAACCCCTCCCTTACATCATCCTGTGAATTCTCTCAATTATGAACCGTTACCTCTTCTTAAAGCAGCAATCCACCCTGAAATGTAAGTATTTCTGAACAAGGTTGGAATCCCTCTATTTTATCTCCTGGGGTGCACCGATTTCCTGAAGTACTTAGTTTTAGTTGCCGGTGGACTTCCTGTTTTTATTTCTTTTTAAATGGTGCCAATGGTTATCCAATAGGAAACCACAACGTTATCTGTTATGGATGTCCTATTTGCCCGTGCTTTGGTTGACATTTTGTTTCCCCAGGAAGAGAAAATTGGCAACTAAAAACTGTATCTGAGGTACTGGGGGCAGCCAGTGATGGGAAATAGAGTGGTTCAACTCCGGAGGACCCCTGGTTCCAAACTTGTTAAAATAGATATATATCCTGAAAAAAACCATGAGTTAGGATAGCTGCTTTCATATCAAACTCCTAGAAGAGCGAGTCACTGTCTTGCATAGTCCGTGTTTAATTGTTATTGGGGCCATGTACAAGTATATTTAGGCACATATAATTTGTGTTCCCTTGGGACTGTAACTGGTTTATCACATTTCCTACATTTAATGGCGATTTGATTGCCCAAAAAGTTTTATTCAATTTAGCAACTGAAGTTGTTTTTTTTTTTTGCCCTCCATATAAAGGAAGTTGCGTGACCGTCGGCAAAGAAGTATCTTCTGATATGTGCGCTCTGCAATTCCTCACCAACACAGGGCTCCATATAACCACTTCCCAATCACACGCCAACGTCAAATTGGTGAGAGGCAAAAACGTTTTGCTACGAGATGTATTTTGAACAAAAAGGACTTTATGTTGCTTCCTAGGTCTCCAGATGATAAATAACCAAGTAGAATCAAAGTAACGGTAAAAGGACGCCCTGCTTTGCGCACCTTTGTGTAGACTAAAGTGATGTTTTGTTTGTTTGGGGGAATCCTCTCACTTATGCGGTGGCCAGGGTTGATGCTGAGCGGGCGCTTGCCGCGATGAATCACATTGCTGCAATGAGGGTGGCCAGCGTGAGCGAGCACCTGCGCATGCCTTGAGCGCACGGTGCTCAGCTGCTTGCAGAGGCAAGCAAATTTGTTTATGCCGCTCGCTGGAGCGTCACCCAATGAGGGCGAACCAGCTCCGTGACGTCATGCACTCTGCTCGGCCGGGTGATTTCTGGCCAGCTACTTGCGCATGTCGGGGGCGAGGCAATGACGTCACGGAACTGGTTCGCCCTCATTGGGCCAACCGCTCACGTGACGCATCAGTGAGCAGCCAAATCAAATTTGGTTGTCTTGCCAAGCAGCAAGCGCACTGGCACGCACGCACCCTCACCCTGGACGAGGGCATTCAGAGTTATCACTCTGATGGCGCCGAGCGTGAGCGCGCGGTTCGCTCCACCCTGGACGCAGTCTAATGGAGGTCTTTGGCACTTTGTGAGATGACCTGTTGATTCCGTACCTAGGTTATTACACTAACCTGGCCTTTCAAGCAGATAGTGGCTGGTACAGTGGTAGCCTATAGAACAGTAGTAAAAAGAGTGTAAGCTCTTTGCCTGCGGATGTGACCTAGGTGGTCTTAAATCCTGTATTCTTTTTTTTTTTTTTCCACAAGTTAGCTATTAACGGTATCACTTCTATCGTGCTTTTGTTCTCTCTGGCCATTCAAGATGACCACAAGAAATAACCTGTTTTTTAACTTCTCTTCTGTTTTTTTTATCCTGTCCTCTTATGGTATATACCTTTTTACTTCTAACCGTTCTCCTTAGAATCGGCGCAAATTATGTGATGGCATTTCTACCTCTTGACTGTCCAACTCCTGTTGGGATGTATCACTTTACACCAGGGTTTCCCAACTCCAGTCCTGAAGGAACCCCAACAGGTCAGGTCTTAAGGATATCCCTGCTCCAGCACAGGTGGCTCAGTCAAAATGACTGAGCCGCTGATTGACCCACCTGTGCTGGAGCAGGGATATCCTTATCTGTTGGGGTTCCCGGAGGACTGGAATTGGGAAACACTGCTTCACACATACAGTATAAAGAGAAGAATCCCTTCTAAAAAGTTGATCATCACTCCAAATTCTTTAAGACTCGTTCAGCATACAAGGGAGCATCACTTATTTCAAAGCCGCAATCCCCCTGTTACCAACACCCTCTTTTCGCAGCTGAATGGCCATATTTTCCACGTTCCTGAGATTCTGAGGAAGTTACAGTTATGCGTTCCTGGATTTGCGGGGGGGATTTCAATATCAGTCCGCAAGTCACCCGCAACCAATGACATTGCAGCTTCCTGTCAGCACCTAAAACTGTAACTATCTGGGGTACCTGGGAGTCCCTGGAACTAGGAACACAGCCCTTCGGCTCTGGGGCACCTCTTGTTTCCAATCCTGGAAAAAGCAGATTAGGAGGGATTGCTGCTTTAACTGGAGCCGTTTCAATTTGTAGTTTGAGCAAACTGTAGAAAAGGGACTTAAAAAGTGGAATTCTTTTTATAGAATGTTTTATACCAGCTCAGGCTTTGTGTCTCATTCATTCGAATGTGAGAGTTGGCAGCAAACACGTATTCTTTTCCTTGGAAACCGCTAGGTCTGCAGCAAGAATCCCTGTAAAAAATGAAAGAATGGAGCTTCAAAAGCAGATAGAATAGTGAAGCTCTCTTGGCTCTGAAAGGAAAGAGAGTGAAGCAACCACACAAAAAATACTCCTGCTGTTCCAAGCATTACAGGGGCAGATGTACTAAGGAGGGAAATTGGAGCAAAGTGCGTCTTTTTGTGTTGCGTCTCTTTGCTCCACTTTTTGTGCAGTGTGCGTCATCTTGCACCTTGGGGAGAGTCAGTAGGAGGAGTTACATTGGGCACAGATTATAATGAGATGTATCACATTCTGTGTCTCTGCCTCAGCTTGCACATTGGGGAGAGTCAGTAGGAGGAGTTGGGGGGAGTTACATGGGGCACAGATTCTAATGAGATGTATCACATTCTGCGTCTCTGCCCCAGTTTGCACCTTGGGGAGAGTCAGTAGGAGGAGTTGGGGGTGGGGAGTTACATGGGGCACACATAATGAGATGTATCACATTCTGCGTCTCTGCCCCAGCTTGCACCTTGGGGAGAGTCAGTAGGAGGAGTTGGGGGGGGGAGGAAGTTACATGGGGCACAGATTATGAGATTTATCACACTGTGTGCCTCTCTGCGTCACTTTCTCTGTTTACAATCTGCGGCCAAAAAGCCGCCAGGTTTTTAAGTGACATTAACTTTGCTGCTTAAAAGTGTGCATCTTATATAAGATAGTGAAGCAATAAGTATGTTAAATATGATACAAAATTGGAGCAGTACGTTAAAATAAATTTTTCTGCATGTCGATACATAGGGGCTACTGTCTTTTTGGATAAATGTGCTGTCAGTCACTGCATGTTAATTCAAAGGCTCAGTGTTCTATTTATAAGCTCTTTGGGTATGGGGGGGGGGGGAGAGGGGCGCGTTTTCTTTTGTTTACTTTCTATGTTGTGCTCTTTCCACAAGATTTAAAAAAATTATTTATTGCAATACGATTAAGCGCTTCTTTCAGTGTTGGGGTAATGGAAATATAAAATAAGGATAAGAAACAGTTTTGTCACTGACTTGACTTGCCAAGAATTTGAACTATGTAAGGTCAAATAAACTCCAAGAACCACACGCTGTAAAAATGTATTTATTGCACAGATATCAGCCGTTTGTTTTGCAATACTATAAAACATGTCTCGGAACACAAACAAGTGCGGATGATATACATGGTATGCCTTAGAATTATTTCACATCGCTGAGCTTACACATTAGGAAGATTGTACCATGGTTTGTGCATTTCACAAGGAACTCCATGACATCTATTTTAATTTGAATTTCCCAGAGTGTGGATTCAGCTTTTGTGAAAGTGGATTAATTGAAACAAACACATGAATGTTTATTAAGGCGGGCTAAATTACATGAAGTTCTCTAACTTCTAAACAAAGGCTAGTCTTGAATAGAAAGCTGAAATAGGACATCGTTCAAATGTGCTTTGGTGACTTACATTGATTATCATCTACACGCTGGTATGGGGGTGTTTATATATGTTGTAGCACAGGGGGGCTCAACTCCAGTCCTCAAGACCCCCTCAACAGGTCAGGTTTTCAGGATATCCCAGCTTTAGCACAGGTGGCACAATCAGAGGCTCAGTCAAAGACTGAATCTCTGATTGAGCCACCTGTGCTGAAGCAGGGATGGATTGAGCCACCTGTGCTGAAGCACGGATATCCTTACAACCTGACCTGTTGGGGGGGAGGGGGGGGCTTGAGGACTGGTGTTGACAGCCCCTGTTTTACAGTATGTTATATACGGATATGAGGTGTAGGTGACATGAGTTCACTAATAATCTGTGCAGAATAAATCACCAGCACAATTATAACGCAGTTGGGAGTAAAAAAAGTGTGACCACGGATTCAATAATCTTGGGAAACACATTGACGCAAAATATGTGGCACCTTTAACTCTTCACTTCAACTTCACAACCTACTGTGTGTTGTAGTTGCAATAAAGTGAGCCCGCTGAAGAAGTGCAACATTTTGTACTTTTATTTCACAGTCCAACTGTTTTTTATGCATTGAAACATATGCACAAAATACCACGGAACATGCATGACCTTTTATAGATATGATGGTTCCCAGCACTCAAAAAATGAAAAAATAAGTCAGACATCGATAGAAAACTAACAGTAATGTATTGGAACAATATATGTATAACATAAGCCAACCATATTGTAGGCTAGGAGGGAGCCTAACATGAAAAAAGAGGGCTACACAAAAAATCACAAGTGTGGATAGGGAGGGAGGTGGAAAAACGTGTGGGGGGGGGGGGAAAGAAAAAGCAGTAGACAAAAAAGAGAAAAACACGGGTGACGTATAATATACGGTAAGGTAAAGGTGATATATTATAGGGGGGCAACGACTGTTTCGGGGACAAAGATTCCCCTTCCTCAGGCCCGTTCCCACAAACTAAAATAGGCTGTGGTACTTCCCTTTATAATATCCCTCCCCCTAAACATCCCTCAAAGCTGCTTGTTTACAGTATTGGTTGTTTCAATCCATACTGTGATGGACACAATTGACTCCATTAATAGAGTAAATGTTTTCATAGTTAAAACACCAGCATACTGTATACCGAAGACTGCGGGAACGTATAGATCAGTGCGGTGCAATCTTCCTGAGAGAAAAGAACAGGTGTAGAGACATTCATGAATCTCTTATCCTCTAATTTATCACGAGGGATCTTTGTCTTAGGCCTCGCGTGTAGTGCCCGTGACGGGACGGGTGACGTCACCCGTTGCCGCTAGCGAAGGTTATGTTTCGCTTGGCGGCGTCGCGGGCGTACTGGCATTTGATTTGGTTCAGGGGCTGTCACATGAGATGACTGCCCTTGAAAAATCAAATATTGCCAGCTACCAAAGTTCGCGACGCGACGTCGCATTGTCGCCGTTGCGCTTACTATAAGCGCACGTGCTGGTGGCAATGTATTTGTTTTTGGGCTGCGTTGCCGTTGCCCATCGCAGGCACTATACGCATGGCCTTATGGTCTTCACAGAGGGCAGCTGCTCCATTCATCATTAGGAAAGATCTGAACAACACCACCCATTCGTGCAGTTTCACTTTCCGATCATCATGTATTGGGTGTGCTATAATCAAGGGTGTGTATTTATTGTTTATGTTCCTCCTATGATTTAAGCACCTTACTACATTGAAAATGCTGGGATCAAAATCCTTTAAAGTTTTTTTTTTTTTCCCCCTCTTCAATTATACAAAACGTTTGTCTTTGTGTGTAACATGTTACAAGCCAAGGGGTTTACTGTGAAATAATGAAACAGTAGTGTGAATGCTGTATTTATTTGACTTTGATAGTGGGCTCTCTAAATAGAAATGTGAAATTGTACCTAAATTAATTTGACTGTTTCAATTTTCTCGAATGTTATTATCTCTCAGGGTGATGTATTGGTTTCTTAAACACCTTTACACATTTTGTATTTTTTTGTGTGTTATTCTTAATATGTTATACAGGAGAAGGTGCATTGAGATTTCTATTTCATTATCAAGTACATTCTGTGAAAGGCGACAAAATTGTTATTTATCAAGAAAAATCCCTTTAAAAGCCAGTTTTCTTTAACTATGGTGATATTTTTGTTTCAGGGGTATGTACAGGAAATGCCTATAGTATATACATGTAACCCCAATGCCTTACAACTCAAGTTAAAATATAATAAACTTCCTCCAAAAAAGTTTCCAGAATTTCCAATGTTCCCTTTCTCGTTGTTCCTCACTATCAGGGCCTCTAACTAAAGGGTGTTTCCTTTTTTCCCATCTAGTTTAGTCACTCGCATTTGGGGAGAGTATATTAACTCTTACAGTGCCCTGAGTCACCTGGTACGGCATGGGCCTGGCATGCCAGTGGTCTTTATGATGGACCGTGTACATCATGAGCACGTGCTCGTTTTCTAGGGGCAGAAGCCTCTTCCACTTCTGGTTCTGGATTGGGGAGAAAAGGGACTGAAAGCTGCACTACAACCACATCCCAAAACAAAATGTTATATATAGGTGGTGCTCCTTGGAGTGAAATGGACATGAATAAACATCAGAAAAAAGAAGAAGCAAATCCCATAAGGCGAGATTCACAGAAACCCCATCGCGCGGCACTCTGAGTGGGTGAAAGTACAAAATGCATTAAGTAAATAACCAATGAGGAAACATGCAAGACAATTGTGATAAAAACAATAAAAATCATATAACTGGACTGTCTCCAGAAAACTGAAGTAACAATAATAATGTTGTCAGCAGTCAACTATGGGGTACTGTATTGTGAAATATAGTATTTTGGTACCACGTGAAGAAAGGAGCACCTAAAAAGTACTAAAGGTAACTAGAATCTCACAGCATCCCTAAGGTCCAGGAGGGGCTAAGTAATAGCCTCTCCTGAAATGGGATAATTGCCCAGCCAGCAAAGAGAAGGAAAATTATGTAATTAAACCTCTAACTAGGGTAAATAAATGCTCAGAACAAAATAACACAGAATATAAACATAATAAACCCTGGTGGAATAAAAAAAATGGAGCCATAGCAATCAAAACGTGGAACTAAGCAGAAGATTATACTCTCAAGTAAAAGTATCAAATAATGGTGGTAACGTGATACATCGGATCACCAAGAGGAGTAACACAATAGCAGCAGCGATTGTTAGAACAAACTGCGAGTGTAAAGTGTATCAATGATGCTACAGTCTCCTCTTTAGGATGCTTGGGCAGCCTAAAAAGGGTCATGAGAATTGTTCCTGGATCAGTCACATGACACGGATAAGCCAATGGTTGATGGCACTCTGGTTTCGCCAGTCCCTTGGCATTGTACAGGTTAAAAGAAGTACATATTGTTATTTTATCTAGGACCACAAAGCCAAACACGTCTGATCCCAGGACAAGTGGCCCATCATACAGGACGCTGCACCTTCACTTGAGTCCTTGGTTATTGCCCTCCTACACCATTCAAGGTATTACCCAATTCATATTGACGTATCCAGGTCTGGTCACCAGAATGTGTTAACTCCTCACTACAGTGCCTTGTGGGATTTTTTCCAGTAATTACGTCCGATATTGGGAATTGTATACCACCATTTATGTGCATATTCTATTAAGTTACCTGAGGGGTACTTTATTGCGGACTATAGTTTTTTGAAGCTTCAAATAGCAGCATCTGCCTCTGTTTTTTAGAGCACCACGCAGTTTTTTTTTATATCTGTTTTCATGTTGTGAGGTAGCTCATACAGGCAGTTTTCATACATCTTGGATTAGAAACCCATTGGGTTTTTGTTGTATAATGAACAACAATTATATACATATTTTTTTATCATATCAGTGAAATGGATCTCAACAGAAAGTGAGAATGAAACAGAAAACTCATTACAATATGCCTTTAATTGCTCAGATAACTCTCAACGAGCGAGAGAGGCTGAACAAGTATTCGACAACGCCCTAGAAACTAATTGTGAGGACTTGGCAGATTTGAACATACAATTCTCTAAAAAAGAGAAGTATTTATTAACCGATGTATGCATCTGGCGGGACATAGTAACCCTACAAAACTATATTAACTCACAAAGAAGGCTGCGTATAAAAAAGTCTGCAACTTGTGGTTTCACTGATTCTGATTTTTGAAACAAAATGGAAAAAAGTTCTAAACATCTGTTCCTTTAAACTGATGGAATTAATTATCCAATTAAAGTCTAAAGACAAATTGGGCGTAGAAAAGGATATAAAAAACCTACAGAAAGAATTACATTAGTACAAGGATATGGAGGGTTTCAACGACTTCGCACTATCCAAAAACATCAGTTTAATGGAGAAAGAAATAATGCTGGAAAAGCAAGTCAAATTTGAGAGAGACAGACAGGACTATGTCCCAAACCAGGTTTATGAATGGCAAACAACTACACCCTTTTTAGGAAATTCAATTCCTCTACTCCACACAAACCTAATAAATCTAAGGGACAACAACAACAGTCTAAATTAAAAAAGAACATTTATTTTTCCCACTCTGCGAGTGGGGAGTCTGATCTCTCTGATTGGGATCCTTTTCCCCAAGCCACATCGTCCCGTTATATAGGAACACGGATCGTGACCATCAGAATGAAAGACGCGGAGGACACCATGGCGGAAGACATCAACACCTGGATGGATACAGAGGTAAAGAATATGAAACGAGAACCGATTTTTGGATCTTCAAAAAAACCGGGGGGATACAAACGGACAAGGAGAAGCCAGAAGAGAAGGCATAAAAAATCCCCAGAAGAGGAAAAATAACTTTTAATTGATGAAACGGGAATCATCAACCTCTCGGAGGCTACCCTTACCCAGGCTGAACTTTCAGTGCTCAATAAGGGGTTACAATTTGCACCAAATTCTAATTTCAAATTGTTTGATACGGTTGTAGATCTTCACCGATATGTGCACAAATTAACCTTGAATAGATTTTTTTGGTCAAAATAATACTGTGAATCACCCTGATTCTGTTAATGAGGGTGTTCCAAACAGTTCACAACCTATGTTGATTGATATTGAAAATGATGATTCTTCCTCTATCATTGACAATTGTCCACAATTTAGCTTTAAGGAGCATTGTTAGTTGCAAGACATGAATGACCCTATAGATGAACATACTGATAGTCAAGAAATGTCATCCTTCTTGGGCAGACAAGGCTCAGGGTTTTAGAACAAGTCAGTATTCTATCCAACACACATGAAAGGCAACTGTCTTGCAACTTTTGAAAAATTAATTGAACAGGACTTATCCTTCCTTTCGGCCGTGCGTATAGTGCCCGCGACGCGATGCGTGACGTCACCCGTCGCCGCTAGCGAAAGTTGTATTTCGCTTTGCAGCAGCGTCGCGGGCGACCAAGCCATTGATTGGTTCAGGGGCTGTCACATGAGGCGACAGCCCCTGAAAAATCAAATATTCCCGGCTTCCAAAAATCGCGTCGCTTTGTCGCCGTCGCGCTTACTATAAGCGCACGCGGTAGCGACAATGCATTTGTTTTTGGGCGACGTCGCCGGCACTATAAGCGCGGCCTAAGGGGTATATTTTACCAACTGTCATCAGGGTAGTATGGGTACATTTACCTATATGGGTATTGAACATATACCATGCCCTGTCCGGGATGGAAATAGAATGAACACACTGGATAAACGTGAGCTGTTCTGGATATTTACATTGAAAACTAGAACCCCCCAGGGTTTAAATTCAGATTGGGACTTGAGCACTTTCTTACTTTAAAGAGAATCATTTATTTAACTTTGTTATATATACACTCATTTGTTTTGTATCCAACTAGATTATCTTTGTATAATCATGACCTTAATATATATTCATTGGTCAAAACAGATGTTGTGTATGTATATTTACATCAATAGGTTTTGTTTACAGATATAATAACAGACGTGTTATTCAGCCTCAGAGGAAACCCCGGAAGTGGTGTCACGCGAGACCGGATGTGACGTGACGGAGCCAACGGAGACGCGGGCGAAGAAGCTCACAGCTGGGGGAAGCTCCCCAAACCATTGGCGTCGCTGAAGAGTCAGAGGCGGTGAGGTTCATACCTACCCACCATGTCTAATTTGTTGTGAGACGCTTGTTTATATCGTACACTTGTGAGTACGATTCTTATCTTTTTTTACTTTATTAAATTCTTTTACACACTGTTCTGCGCATAGCACACAATCTCTTTTTATACTGAGGTTCATCTCTTCTGAGGATTGACAAGACCGTTAATTGCCACAGTTTTGGAGTCGCGGTTTTTCACCCACCTTATTGTGAGTAGGCATCATAGACTGGCAGTATCCCATATTTGCACAAAGCACCTGCACTTAGATATTATTCTTTCTATTTCCTGTTGAATATCTCCCATGTTCCCATTGGACTTTTGATGACAGGCCTTTTGGGACCAACGGAGACCGTCCCTACCAGAGGGCTTGAGCAGGTAGTTTCAACACTATATATATATATATATATATATATATATATATATATATATA
>CM071577.1:15095931-15246865 GCA_036426205.1 Ascaphus truei
TATATATATATATATATATATATATATATATATATATATATACAGTGTTCGACAAACCTATACATTTGCTCGCCCCGGGCGAGTGGATTTAACCCCCGGGCGAGTAAATATTGGCCCAAGCAGCACACGTTTGGTACTAGGTGGCGAGTAGATTTTTTTGTGTGGCGAGTAGATTTTTTGGTGATTTGTCAACCACTGTATATATATATATATATATATATATATATATATATATATATATATATATATATAGTGTGTGTATATAATATATATATAATATTTTGCACATTATTGCTTAATATTTTTTGCACTATTGCACTTTTTTCACTGCTCTGTGAGAGCGCCCAATCTATCTCATTTGGCTTAAATTAATATCTACGCGCCACCGCCGATAACTCCACCTACTGGCTCATGAAGCTGCTCCCACATTCTTAACTCAAACAAGAAAAATTCCGATAAGTAGCTTAATATATCGACACATGACACGGTAAGTACACACAGCGCATTTTGCATGTACTTAACGGGATTTGGCCACGCTACTCACATTGGTAAACAGACCTCCTCGTGTTGTATGTCCAGAACAGCATTAAATATTAAACCTGATGGTAATTGAGTCTGCTCTCTGTGACCGTGCCTGCTGCATTTCCCCTTCGCCGTGGCCTTGACCTGTCACAAGTTCTAATCTAGCAGCCTGATTGTGTCTGTCATGTCGGAATGCTGAGAGCCCTTTGGCAAGTGCCTTGCATTCCTGCTCTGTGTCATAAGGAATAAGGTGCTTGATAAGGGGGGAAAGGGGAAGGGAGACTGCTCTTACATCAGCCTAGTGCAAGAAGGGATAAAATGGGGGCAGAAACAAAGGAGAACCGGATCCTGACCCAATTACACTGGCTGCAGAGTAGGTAGGAGTAAATGGATTTAGTATACAAATTAATCTTTAATGAGGTCATAGTAAAAATAAGGTATATATTGGTAAACACATAACAGCCAATCGGACATGGACAAAAACGAACACAAACAAAGTGAAGTTGTTTAAGAGGATTCTGAGCCTTAGTATGTGTATTGTACGTCCACTAGTGGCACACAGATCTAACTCTGTCTCCTGGTGGCCCAGCGCTGTGTGGGTATAGTCCGGATTACCCCAAGGAATAATAGTAGTATATGGCCCTGAGCAATGTGTGTGTGTGTGTGTATACACACACACACACACATATATACACACACACACACACATACACTGCTCAGGGCCATATACTACTAATATATATATATATTGGTATCACCTTGGATTACAAATAGTGCTAAGAATCCTGAAAGCAACCTAGATGTAGCATAATATGCCAGGAAGCTGCCACATAACTGGTGAGAGTAAGTAGTCCTCAAGCTACTGCACAGGTGTCCGATAGAATTAGCCAAAGAGGCTACACTTAGAGTTATCTGTCAGACTGCTACACTGACTGCAGTATTGATCTAACCTATGACAACTTTTGGACCAGTAAGACAGTAGTCCGTAGTGTAAATAAACACAGGGCTAAATTGCTGAGCGTTGGAATTTACACTGTATGTATGCATGTACTATATGTATGTATATGCAGCAATCCTTCATATTGTCACATTGTGGCAGAACGTCCCTGATGTTGTAGCTAAAGTAGGTCAACTTGTGTAGCAGTAATGAGTTTCATTGTGTGACAAATGTGGCAGATTAGCGTTAAATCCTGAAAGGTGGGGCTGGGTGTTGCAAGTGCAAGCTAAGGTAAGTGTATACTCCCCAAAGTCACTCTCAAGTTTATTAGAGCATAAAATGCGGAATGTAAGATCCGTATAGCATGTTTAACATGAGCATGAGTGAGAGCCCAATCTGAAGCAGACATATAAAGTATTAGGTCCCTTTCAGACTCTCTTTCATATGTTGTAAGGAATCGGGGAGCGCGTCCCTCCCGGCGAGCTTACCCCTTGCCTCCTGCTGCACAGCCTCCCGCTGTAAGGAATCGGGGAGCGTGTCTCTCCCGGCGAGCTTACCCCTTGCCTCCTGCTGCACAGCCTCCCGCTGTAAGGAATCGGGGAGCGCGTCCCTCCCGGCGAGCGCGTCCCTCCCGGCGAGCTTACCCCTTGCCTCCTCCTGCACAGCCTCCCGCTGTAAGGAATCGGGGAGCGCTTCCCTCCTGGCGTGCTTCCTCCTTGCCTCCTGCTGCACAGCCTCCCGCGCACCTTACAGAGCACGCGTGCCCACGGAGAGCTTTCAAGGTTCCCACGGAGCTTGGCTCCGCCCTTCCGCTTACGACGCATGGCACACACACATGCACCGCTCCCCAGCTGCACGTCAACACTAATATCTCCCTCACCTGTCTCCTGCTTCTCACAGCCTATCCCTGCCTCCGCAGAGGCCGCTCCTCCACTCCACCCTCTTGTCTCATTGGACTACTATTGCTATATATGCTCAGCTATGTCTCTTCCTCTTAGGCTGAGCATAGTTATTGGTAGCCTTGTGTTCCCACATCTCTATTCCTGCCGCGCTCCTGCCTTGTTACTAACCTTGTGCTGCTTGCTTCCCTGTGTACCGACCCGGCTAGACTTTGGACCCTTCTTTGGATTACCGACCCCGGCTTGCCTCTGACCTTCCGCTCTTCTCCATCCCTGACCACGGCAACGGACAATCTACTTCTCTACTGCCTCCAACCCTTGACCACGGCTCTCCGGACTCTGACTACTCTCCTGGCACCTACCTACGACCTCGGCAAGTATCAAGACTAACCCACTCTCTCCAACCCAGACCCGGCGATCTTGACTATCCACCCTCCAGGCGTTCCTCCGCTGCTGTGGGTGCACAGTTCTATACTTTCCCACATCAGTACCAGTGTCCCGCCTTGTTCGTGGTGAGCGCAAGCGTTACATATGTATACCTGCGACTGCTGCATATGAGAACCTAGAGAACAGCCACTAGGTTAGCTTGCATGACTGATAAGTGTACCAGACCGTGACACAAAGTGTGCCATCTCTAAACACGGCTATCTGTTGGGGGTGGGGGAAGGGGGGTTAAAGAGCCAATAGGCTAGATATCGGGTATTCGTGGTGGTGAAGCACAATGTCCAAACTTACACCATATCAAAACCAACAACCCTGAACTATAGAAAGTAGAACCACACCCCCCCCCCCCCTTTAGGCCGCGTCCATAGTGGAACACGCTAGCTTCTGCGATTCCTCCTCCCGGTGTCGAGCTTCAAATACAAACTTGTTTGTATTGCGAACCGCCGCTCTTCCTGTAGCGCATGTGCTAGCGCGCGCCCTATGCTCATATGCATTGGCGTCCTAGTGTTTGTTTCCGAGTTTGTTTCCGAGTTACGTATCCTGCACTATGGACAAAGCATTAGAGAGAGACGCACCAGAGCTTCTAACCTCGTCCTCACTCTACAATAGGCCGTGACGTCACTGACGGTGACATGCATGCACCGACGTACGTTTGGTGTATTACATGCTTCCCACCCAGGAACACCTGTGCAAGGTTTATAGAACAAAGTTCTGGTATATAGTGCTCCAATGACTGAGGTAACTAATCCAAATGAGACAAATAATACATATAATCTTGATTGAAGAACTTCCTCAAACAGGAGTCTGCAAGTGTTGTGAGTGCTGGGTTACACAGGTAAGCGCTAAGCAATGAGAGGCATGTGTAAAGTCCTGGTAGTTACAGAAGATGAGAATATAACAACTCCACTAAATGCCCTCCAAGTAGGACTGCATTTCAAGCGCTGACATCCACCATGTGTAAGAATCCCAGTAACCAAATTGAAAGGTAACTCACATGCAGTAGCCTGGTGTTCCTCCGTGGGCGTGCATCCCCTGGAATCTGTAGAATGGCGACCCCCGAACAGGGAGGTGAAGCGGAGCACAGCCGTGCCAAGGAGGGATAATTCAGGATAACAGCCGATCAGGTAAAAAACTTCTTCTTTATTGAATTCACTTCCGGTATGCGGATGATGCCTTAACGCATCATTTCCGGTGGGCAGATACGGGCCATAAGAAGGGGCACCAAGTCGACACTCTGTACTCTCTGACGAAGCGCCAATCGTGGCGTGAACCGTGTAAGAGCTATCTTTCTCTGCACCATGTTGTCATTTATTCAATAAATAAGTTTTTTACCTGATCGGCTGTTATCCTAAATTATCCCTCGTTGGCACGGCTGTGCTCCGCTTCACCTCCCTGTTCGGGGGTCACCATTTTACAGGAACACCTGTGGTTTAGCTACAGCTCAGGGCTGTATACTACTATTATCCCTTGGGGTAATCCTGACTATTCCCACACAGTGATGGACCACCAGGCAACAGACTTTGATCTGTGTGCCACTAGTGGGCGTGGGTTCAGTATCCTCTTAAACTCCTTCACTTTGTTTGTGTTCGTTTTTGGCCATATTTGATTGGCCATTCTGTTTTTACCAATCTATACCTTATTTTTACGATGACCTCATTAAAGGTTAATTTTTATTCTAATTAATTTACTCCTACCTACTACTTAATGTGTGTAATTGAGTCGGGGTCCGATTTTCCTTTGTTTAATAAGAAATAAGGATAGAAATCCAAATGAGACAGAGATACATTCTGGGTTATAGTAGAGGGGACAGACGTGAGAAATCATCCCTGAAGTTCACGAAAGGGGCAAAATTTGCCTCATTACAAAAACAAAAACGTGAAATCACAGGACACTAAATTCAGGTTATATGAACTTCTCTATACTGCCTTTTTTGCGAAAGTGTCACATTTGTGAAAAATCATCAACATATTTTTAAGCATTTGCAATTGTTTCAAATGTGAAGTTTATTGAACAAATTGTGGATAAATTGGCAAAGCCTTAGGCCGCGATTCTACAGCGCACGATGGCGCTCGCCATCCACAAATTGCCTAAGTCCTATGAGGCCGCTCCTAGTGCACGTGCGATTTGAAGAGACAACATTTTTTTGTCCGTGTCACGTGAGCGGTTCAGCCACTGACGGCGAACCGGCTTTGTGACGCCTCCGCCACGCCTCCCCAATCTCCTGCAGCCAAGATTGCTG
Organism: Ascaphus truei; assembly: GCA_036426205.1. Lineage (NCBI taxonomy): Eukaryota > Metazoa > Chordata > Amphibia > Anura > Ascaphidae > Ascaphus > Ascaphus truei. Next base: position 15,100,973 of record CM071577.1, read on the forward strand.
GGGCTGCAGCAGTGCGCGAGGCTATGCGTTTCGTGGCGCGCGGGTAGTGTCTTCCTAGCCTTAGGACGACGTTCTCTGGAATCAGAGACGCAAAACTGGAAAAATGCATTTATAGACAGAATTGAATCCCTGAAAAGGGTTTCGCCAAGCCTCGAAAGGCGAATAATGTCACGTAAGCTTTAAGTAAAATACGACAATCTGCTGTGTGTTATAAGCTAAGTCTTCAGCAGATCCAGCGATTTTTAAATAATTTAGCAAACGTACATAAATGAAGTTTCAATGCATATTTCCGTACTGCATGTCACATCGCCTGCGAACCCTGACTGAGCCACAAAGGGTTTCACGACTTAAAAAGGGCACGTTTTGCACTGGCCACGACCTCATGCAATAGGTTCGCTTATCTCTAGTAGTGGCGTTTTTAGAGATGAATGTTTTAGGATTCTGTTCTCCCTTCAGAGCACTGTTTGATCAGAGCAGCACTATAGGTGTTCTCACTTCTTAGACGCACAGATTTTGGATGTCGTTCAAGTTTCTCATGTGATCTTGGGTCAGTGTCTGCCTGGCTTCCCTCACAAACGCGCGGATATGAGTAGACAGTTATGACAATGAGAAGTAATTGCCTTGATCAGGGTTATTTTTGGGAAGGCTCTCAGGGGAACTTTGTTTTTTTTTTTTACGAATGAAAAAGAAACTCCACATAGTATTGATCAAATAATTCGGTATGAAGCTGGAACACTCGCTGGGAGCAAATGAATGCATTTTTCTACCACATTTCTTTATTTAAAGAGGGGCTACTAATTTTAGGCTGAATATACAATAAATTAACTTTTCTAGTGTTCTGCCACCTCTTTTCCTACAAAAACACCCCTGCTCTTGATACTGTATCACTAATGTATAAATAAACCTTTTTCCAAATGTTTCCTACATTTAAAGTTCTCCCAACTCTATACATGTTAAACTGGGAGCAAGTATTTCAATACCTTCATACACGGGTTCATCATGCCTCTTATGCTTCTTTTCTAGAGGAGATTTGGGTCACCACAGTCACATTGCGATCATGTAATCGCAACTTTTCCCGAGGGTCTGTTGCACCTTCTTCAATGTTTGCATGTCATTACTAAGAATCCTTTGCTGCAGTGGAAGCACGGTATGCTGTCTCCCATAATCCTTTGCTGCAATGGAAGCACGGTATGCTGTGTCTCCCAGAATCCTTTGCTGCAGTGGAAACACGGTATGCTGTGCCTCCCAGAATCCTTTGCTGCAGTGGAAACACGGTATGCTGTCTCCCATAATCCTTTGCTGCAGTGGAAGCACGGCATAGTGTGTGAACATATGTCCTTCATCATTCCTTAAATAACAAATTAAGATGCCAAGTTGCTTTGCAAATTCTGCTCCGAAAACCTAAATATAAAAAGCAGAATTAACAAACATCACAGATTATACAATACAGAGACATGGGTGAATTGCCCTATTGAGTGTTCGGGTTTGCCATGGTGGGCCGGGGGAGCAGGCACGCTGTGGGCCACTGCTGCGCTGTGCATAGGGTTGCTAGGGGTCCAGCATTGAACCAGACTGTCCTCTATTTGGGCACTCTGTCAAGTAAAAAAAATTGCATGCAATAAATCTCTGGACATAGTGACCTGGCTGGCATGGGGCCATGGAAGTTCCCCGAGCATGGAGAGAGCAGGGCAGTTGAAGGGGGCTGGGCAGTTTCCACCATCCTCATTTGGCTGCTTTGGGTAATGCAGTCAATCAGGAGAAGGGGTCAGAAGCCTAGGGGTGGGGCCAGGGGGAGGGGGGAGAAACAGCATGGAGCAGAGAGAGGTGTGTGTGTGTGTTTTCTATAGCTGAGAGGAGGGGAGAATATGAGGGGGAGTGAGGGCGAATGAAGAGGGGTGCAACAATCTTGGAATTTGTGGGAGAGGAGCATTGCGATCAGTATTGCCATGGGCCTGTATGACTGCAGGTATGTTATTTATAAATTATCTGACCATTACATACATTTTTCTAAATTTCACTACAATTATGCACCAATTTCATATTCTATTTTATTTTAAAAACAAATTGGTGCATACTTGGAGTGAAATTTAGAAAAAAATGACGTAACGGTCAGATCATTTATACATAACATACCTCCCGACTTACTTTTCTCGAGTGCGTCGCACCTTTCACTGTTGTGTCCAGTATTTTTCGAGAAGCCACTTGGCAATCCTAGCTGAGCCTCGTGGGTTACAGAGGCCATCCGTGGGTTACAGGGCCCCCCGCAGATTAAAGAGGCACCCCGCGGGTTACAGAGGCCCTGAACTCTTCCCCACAACAATGAAACTGATTGCCGAGGGAGAGAATGGGCCTCAGTAAGACTTACCTTTTCCGGAGTGGCACTTCTCCATCGACGTCGCAGTGTCATGTGATGCTGCATTGTCATGGCGATGCATTGCCCTGACAATGGGTCGCAGCGACATCACGGGATGAGGGACGGCAGGTAAGGGAAATGCCCCGGGCCACATTTCACCTACAATCCGCCCCTTTACAGAGATCTTATTTCGTAACTGGTTAAGGGTTTTGAAAGAAAGCTGTAGTTGAAAGCTTAAATCATAGTTATAAAGTATTATTATTTTTAGTTATATAAAATTGCAATATTCACTATTTTACATTTTCTACCCCAACATTTGTTTTCACTGGCTTATGTCTTACATAGTTACATATAGTTACATAGAAGATGAGGTTGAAAAAAGACGTGTGTCCATCAAGTTAATCTATGCTAAATTTAGACAACAGATACTTTATCCTATATCCGTACTTACAGTATATTGATTCAGAGGAAGGCAAACAAAAACCCCAGTGACCACATCATCCAATGATATCTCATAAGGGGAAAAATAAATTCCTTCCTGACTCCAAATAATAGCAATCAGATTTCTCCCTGGATCAACCTCCTTCCCATGTTTACTTATTTGGTATATCCCTGTATACCTTCCCTTTCTAAAAAGATGTCCAACCTTTTTTTGCTCGCGCCCCCCCCCCACCCTTACCTCCTCTCCGGCATCAAATGACGTTGCGGGGTCACGTGACGTCACGTTGCCATGCCAACATGTCACATGACCCGTGGCGTCACTTGACGCTGCGTTGCCGAAGAGAAGGTAAGTGAAGTTGCAGAGGCCTCACGCGATCCTCCTGCATTCATTTAAATGCCTTGGGGGAAGAGCGCAGGACCTCTGCAACCGCCCGTGCCCCCCTGAATAATCTTGCGCCCCCCCCCCCCCCCCAGTTTGCGCACTGCTGTTCTAGTATATGCTTTTTGTAGTTGTGGAGTTTTCTCCCATAGTTTAGTAGTTGGATATATTGAAATACCTGGTTTCCCGGTATATTATATGTAGAGACTAGATCCCTGTATGACATAAACTCTTTCCTCTCCTTTATTAATAATTGTCATGATAGAGAGGATTTGGCCCGGGATTAAAGGGGTTACAACCCATTTGGCCACCCTCTACTCTCATCAGGGAAGCAAGGGGTTAACTGGACTGAGGTCCAGTAATGTGTTTTGCCTTGCTTCAATATCCAAATGTTTATTCCCCTGTGTAAATGTATTGTGTTATCCTGGTGTTTGCACTCACACATACACTAGGGTTGATGCGGGAGGGAAGGGGTTAAAGTAGTGATTATAGCCCTTTGTGTAATTTTCCCGCCTTTTCAGGCTCCATTTTGCAGCCGTCCATAGGTCGCCATTGAGCCTCCATGCTTTCTAATGGCAGAAGTAGCGGTTTTGGACCTGTGTTCCAGCGACGACCAGCAGGTGGCGTCCGAGAGGAGGAGCGGCGGTTTCCCATTGTCAATGGAGATTCCTCAACGCCGGCCTCGAGGAACAGGTTGGCAGCCATCCAACTACGGTCAAGTTCAACGACAATTGGCGTGGGAATCTTGGGTTCTAGGGCCCCCTGGGAATAAAGTTCTTTTTGACCCTAACCCCTAGGAACCCCCACACACGATCCACACCGGGTCCAGGAATGAGAGACCCCCGTAAAGGGTCGAGTGGAGAAGGAGGGTCGCACCATTGAATCTAATGGCGGCGGGCGCCATGCATTGTCAATGGCGGTGCCGGCCATTGATTTCAATGGGGAAAAGCCGCATGGCGAAAAAGCGACTAAGTGTAAAATGTTGAAATGTGTAAGTCCATATCTCCGGTTCTGAAATGACCAGAGGGATGGGATTTGGGTGGCATATAGCCAAGGTTCCGGCTTTAATGCATGCCCCTTCCCAGCCCCCTCAGACCAACCAGACGGAGTATGGACGAAGGTAAAGATTTGTAGATTTTCTCATAGACTTCAATGGCGGCGGTTCCTCCATTGAAAGTCTATGGCGGGAAACTCCATTGACGACAACGGCGGAGTTGCTCCATTGAAACTCATGGCGGCGGAGCCCGTTGTTTTCAATGGGGATTTAGTGAAACGCTGAGATTTCTTTTTAGCGGAGATTTTTATAATAAAATATGAAACGGTTTATGTGATATTTGTATAACTCCGGTTCCGAAGGTCGTAGCGGGCTGAAATTTGGACCCTCTAGTGTACCACTTCCGGCATTAAGGTCTGGAAAGTTTGGACCCGCTGGACCTACCAGAACCGGGTATTTTAATGTGTAGGTATTAAAATGTATATGGGGTTTTGGATCTGCTCTGAAAAATGCAGACTCCATCTGTTATGTTAAATAGGGCAGGAAGAGCATCCCGCAAGAATTAGCATAGCCCAGTGATCAAAGGCTAACTATCCTGATTGTTTATGCTAAGGGCAAGAACAAAGGGGCTGAGTGTTTTTTAAGTGTCGCTCTTCACACTTACAGGGAAGCCAAAATCTCCTTCAAAGAGATTTTTGCTAGACAGCTCGGCGCCTTGAGTGTAATAGAAGGGTTGAAATAGTATATAAGTCAGAGTCAACCCTTACTCAATTGTCTTCATGGGTCTTCATGTGTCTTCATGTATGATCTTCATGTACTGCTGTGATGTCAACATCTGAAACTGAATTATGGAAGAAATGGCCCATCCTGTATCCTGATGGCTTTTCTTGTCCTAACCTTTAAGTAAGTGTCCATATTTTGTCTGTTATTTGTATATCTCGTGTGTTCACCTTTTTCAAGGAATAAATTATATTTTATCATATCTAAGTCTCGTCCGGTTCAACCCAGTTATATATTTGTTGTGTATTATTATAGCCTGTCTCAAAGCTACCGTCACAATAATGTTTCCTAGGTTTCTTATCCCTTTTTTCCCCAGCTGCTAAAGAGACCATGTTCCTTTCCCGGGGGGACATCTGATTTCCCTGTATAGGTAGGAATCTGGAAATTGTATATGATAGTTAAAGCTTTTTCCTAATCATTCGCCACATAACTATTGTATCCCTGATTAATACATTGGCTTTGATTTCCTGGTGGATTTTATTCCAGTTTGTGTGCAGTAGTTCTGCCAGTGTGAATTTACCCGCAACATGTTTATTTGTGACATTTTAAGATTTTTTTTTTCTCCCAAATGAGTTTTTTTGCAAAACATTTTGCCGAGCCTCAAAGAGCTAATAATGTCACAATTGTGCAGGCTTTCACCCTAATATCGCCAGTCAATAAGCGGACCACCATGTGGCTCTATTCATATTCTCCGCATAAAGCGAATCTAGCGATATTACTTTCACGAGCAAAGGAAGCGATTTTAGATAATTTTGCAAATTAGCATATTAAGTGTAATTAGAATCCACATTGACTTCGCACTCGCCGACTCGTTGCAAACTCCATTTTGCTTGGATCGCGTCCTGGTGCGAACATTTAGCACATCTCAAATTGTGGAGAAGTATGTGGGTACTGGTTCAAGTGCAAAGGTTATCTGTAAAAACACACAGTTCTGTATAAAAAGTCCCCCGGCTGCTAAATGGGCAAATTACTTCCCCCAGATTTATCAAAGAAAAATAATCCATGGGATACAATGGGGATTTTGTTTGCTAAATATGATGTTCAAGTTTTCCCCCAGTTTTTCAGATGGGCGTCCCATAGCCCCCAGGGGAGGTGACATTATCCTCCTGTGTCTTCCTGTGCTCCGTAATGTGCTGCGTTTTCCTCTAGCAGCTAAGCGAAAAGTAGATTGCAAACTGGTGAAATGAAGTGCACTTGTTCATGTTATAGCACATTGTAAGTGGTCTGATTTATACATGAACAAATAGGTTTGGTTTAAATAATTACTGCGTGGAATTTTCACACAAAATGAAACACTGATAGTAAATATTAAGAAAGTTTCTAACGTTGGTGACCACACTTCTCTGGGAATTCTCATTTAGCGGATTGAAAGGAAGCATCTGGACAGATGCACTCTCCATGAACTCCGATCACGACACCAGTGTCAGAGACATCCAAGGAAGAGCGCCAGAAGAAAAAGAAATGGGTTCTTTCCCATTGTGAAACCTAAGAGGTTCTGGGTAAAGGGTTGCATAGCATTCCACCCTATCAGCTAGGCCACAGTTCATCGTTAATAATTGTCCAGTAATTGTCATCTATTTTTTTATTTATTTATTAAGGCTCCAGTAAACCCAGTACTGACTTTAATAGTATAATGGTCAGACAGCATAGCTCATCGGAGGAAAAAATAAGAATCGGTAAGAAAGGTGCAACAGGAACACAGAGGGACCCTTATTCCCTCCAAAGTATATAATACCATTTAAACAGAGTTCCCAGCACTCCAGAGATAATGTGAGTTTGCAAAAACAGACCTGAAAGAAATTGCAAAAATAGGCATTTTACTAATGCCATAAAAATGTGAAATTACAACGTAATGCACAATATCACATCTAATGCATGAAAAACTGCACCACTAGAAAAATACCAGAAGTAGGCACAAGAATATATACATGTAAGGACCGACGTGTGGGGCTTGTATCAGTCTGTGCAGGCCCTGCTGTGGACAGCTCTGTGACATCATTCCCTGGCCTCTTCACTGTCTATAAAAGGTGCCACATCCCAGTTTACCATGCTGCACAATTTACTTGCAATCTTGGTGGATGGTTGTGTAGATTCTGTTTCCCCTAATCTACTTCCTGTTTCTGACTCACTGCTGATAATCTACTTCCTGATTCTGACTCGCTGCTAATCTACTTCCTGGTCTGACACGGTGCTGCTAATTTACATCCTGGTTCTGACTCCGAGCTGCTAATCTGCTTCCTGGTTCTGACTCACTGATGCTAATCTGCTTCCTGGTTCTGACTCGGCGGATGCTAATCTACGTCCTGGTCTGACTCGGCGGATGCTAATCTACTTCCTGGTCTGACTCCGGCACACGGGCTACTCTACTGATCCAGGTGCCTGATCCTCAGTTCCTCCTGACTCTCCCTGTGGATTTCTCAGTGGTACTTCATAGATTGTGAAGCCAAAGAAGAAAGATTGTATCCCCCTGGAGAGAAAATGGCTGACAGGCAGGAAATCCGAAATATGCTTCAGTTTCTACAGAGTGAAGTTGCGTCACTTTACGGGCGGAAAAGACTGTTCTCCAGGATACCTGCCATGGTCTGCAACCGGTGGCTCAAGGAGTGATGGCAGCACGCCGTGCTCATCTGATCCTGATGTTACCCATGTCCGATCACCTTTTATAACCAATGCGAGATTAATTTTCGTTTCCGTTCTGCCACTTTTTTTCTGATAATGCCAACATTGGTTTCATTCTCGGCAACCTGACAGGTGACGCCAAGCTATGGGCTAAACCACTCCTCAGGGAGTAATCTGATTGCCAATTCTTGGGGTCAGGAAGGAATTTATTTTTCCCCTTATGAGATATCATTGGATGATGTATCACTGGGGTTTTTTGTTTGACTTCCTCTGGATCTATATACTGTAAGTACGGATATAGGATTGTTACGCCGGTGCTGCCCGCAGACCAGACCCGTTCCCTGAGCTGAAGGGGGAAGTGGTAATTCACGCACCCGCAGCAAAGGGAGCATGTCCGGAGTGTGGTATGAAGCGTTGCCAGGCCAGGTGTAGTAAGGTAGACAATACTTGCCGGTACCGGTTGTAGAGGTAGAGTGAATGATGCCTTGCTGAAGTCAGGGAGTGGAGAGTGGAGATAGGTCGTAGTCCAAGCCGTGTTCAAGGGGTTTACCAGAGTGAGCGTTGTCCATGGAGTGCCGAGATCGAGAGCCAGAGGGGGTAGTCGTACGAGCTGCGTCAGAACCTGTGAAACACTGAGAGAATCCAGAAGTACTTCCATGCAGAGACTATGTCGAGCAAAGACTGAGAGCAGAGAGGAGCTAGATAAAGCAGGAAGGTCCAATTAGGAACGGAGGCGGGACAGGAAGAGCTACAGGGAGACACTGCAGATTGGTGCAGGCATAACAGGCCAGGTGAGTCTTGTTAGTAATCTGAGTATGCCCGTGCAGTGTGCGGGGGCGGAGCCTGAGGTCCGGGGGACGGGAATAAGAGTGTGCAGACTGAGCGTGCTCCGTAACTCGTGTACGCGTGTGAACCGAGCCAGTGGATGGTGCAGGTGTGCGTGCAGGTGTGCGTGCAGGAGGGCGTGGGTGCGCCCGGCGCTGAGCAGAGGAATCGCCGAGGGGAGTGATCCCGCGACGGCGGCAGGGGCGAGGAGCCGTGGAGGCCGGTAAGGCAGGATTGTTTTGTGTGTCCAGGGGCTCCCTGCGGGGAGGGAGTGCTCTGTGTGGGGAGCGAGGAGAACGCCGATTCCTGACAAGGATAAAGTATCTGTCGTCTACATTTAGCATCGGTTGAACTTGATGGACGTATGTCTTTTTTCAACCTCATCTAATATGTAACTACTATGTAATTACAAAATAATCACTAAAAACAAATTGGAATCTTTAATACTACTGCTACTACTAATAATAATAATAATTGCTGTATTTAGCTAGCCATGCTTGGATTAACTTCTGTAAACCCTGCTCTGGTCCCTTGTTTTCCCCACCTTACTGCTGAAGAATTACATTGGCGTGTGTTGGCTCTCGGGTAACTTTGAGGTATCCGTGTAGCCCACGTGCTATAGCTAGACATTAAAAGTGTAATAGAACAAAAAAGTTATTTATACTGTACAAAACATGGAAAAAGCACTGCCCTACTGTGACTTTGGTGGAACAAAGGGTAACAAAGTAATTTTAGGACTCATCAGATGCTCCATTGTTTCTTAAGGAGGCAGCTGTATAGAATTTCCTGTTTGCACTTGTGTCCCTAAAAGACAAGCTTACCTAATGCGATCGTTCTCCCATATTTCCTCTCTGATGCTGAAGAAGGAAGAAGCCTCGGGAATGAGTGGCTCATGATATCTGAGCTATGAATGTATACACATGTACGTATGTATGTATATCTTTATTTATATAGCTCTTCACAGCAGTAATACACGTGATATAATCATATAAATAACAAATACAGTAGGGCCCCGCTTCTCGGCGATCCGCCAATACGGCGGTACTGTTGCCTCACTGCAGTCATGTTTCTGCGCATGCGCAGAAGGGAACACTGACTCCACGCATGCGTGGAAGGGAACTCTATTAAATTGCAGAAGGGAACGCAGACTCTGCGCATGCTCAGAAGGGAACTCCACGCATGCGCAGAAGGGAATGCTGACTCCGCGCATGCGCAGAATGCTGCATTCTGGGACAGAGGAGGAGCATTTTTTTGTGCAGAGCACACAAATGCTATGTTCCGCTTTCTTTCGATTTCTGCTTTTCGGCGGGGGACCTGGAACTGAACATGCCGCGTGATGGGCGCCCGTCTGTAATACAAATAACACAATGGCAAGAAGTGCTTCAGACATAAAAGTAACATTTAGGAAAATGAGAAATACACTAGTAGTCTGAGTAGTAAGCAAACGTATCATTTTGAAGTGGCCTTTGCTATCATGCAAAATATAATACCTCCTATACCATTTAAAAAAAATAAAATCATTTATTGAAGAATGCACCCACAGGTTTTAAAAGCGTTTGACAGCATATAGGTTTTAATAACAAGATCGGAAGATTCTGGGCACAGACCTACAATAGATGCCCTTTCAGAAATATCCATTCATCTTTAGCATAATGAACTGAGAAATGTGTACAGGCAAAAAAAGATGCAAGAAAGAAACGTAGACATTTGCGAAGAAAAGATTGTAATTAGATTATAAGTTCCTCGGAGCAGGGACTCCTCTTCCTTAATGTTACTCTTATGTCTGAAGCACTTATTCCCATGACCTGTTATTTATATTATTTGTTATTTATATGATTACAACATGTATTACTTCTGTGAAGCGATATGTACATTTATGGCGCTATATAAATAAAGACATACAATACAAAAGAAAAGCAGGTTATAAAAATGGCACTATACAGAATATACTAACAGAAGAAACCGCCCCAAACACCTCTACATGCTTCATCCCCCAAGCCTGATCTAGTTTACCAAACATTACACCCTTTCTGAGTATAGATATCAAGACATAAAAAGGCATTTCAGAAGTGTGTCACTTTTAGACTCACAACTTCCAGTATTTTCACTTGCACACTGAGGCCCATACGTGATGCACTTATGTAAGACCCTTTATAACCCGTTTACTTGAATGGGTCGTATGGTCTCTTCCGGCATGGGAAAGTATCTTCTGAAATAGCAGCACTTAGTACATATGACTCTGAATCTTTATGTGCCCAAATGTCACAATGTTAGAATGCTTGAATATTGAAGAAGAATTTAACTTGTATTAATCTGTGCGTTAAGCAGAAATAGTAATAAAGTGCAGTATAGAATTATAGCATGATCCGTCTAAAATGGCGTTTTCCAAACTAGGAAATATATGAGGACATATTGTCAAAAAAAGGCAGATGTAAGTTATGGAAAAATCAAGCTTGCTGTACGTATGGCAGGAAACCTCAAACAGCCACAGCTGCAGAGCGCTGAATGCTGAGCAGTTAGTCTCTGGTCCTTGTGAAGTCTGAAGCAAACACCTGGAACATCTGAGAAAAGGCTGGCTAGCAAACAGGCTCCGTTTCGTGAAGTATTTACTGTAATTCAATAAACACGATTACCATGGAAACAAATCAGCCACAGCGTTTGCATATCACACCGGATTTCTTGACTTCAGCTAAGGAGGAAGCTGATTATTTTTTTTAATTACTTTGTATATTCGTCTGGTACAAAAAGTTCTAAGATCTCCGGTTCAATTACATTGAAGACGCAATTCCACCCCGTGGGGAGTGCTGACATTTTTACACAATTTGAGCTGGGGGTCCTGAGCTGAATCACATTATTTGTAGCTCCTAGGACCACCACTGGTTTTGTTGCTGGGGTCCTTTCTGGATAGAGATGTGTGAAACTTTCGCCCAAGGTCACGAACGCGGAAAAATGTGCCTCCTTTACAGCTATGGAAACGTCACCCTGTCAGAGTTCACAAGCGATTCGCTCAGCGTTATGTCAATGTACATCGCAGTTTCTCTTGATTATGCTAGTTTGCTAAGTTCTCTAAAATGGCTACATTTGCTTAATGCTGAGACTTTAAACTAGGCCCACACCATGTTTCACTCATTGTCTGGCGATTTGTCACTGAAAGCTTACGAAACTGCACAAATTAAGACTTGCTTTGCAACATGAATAGCCGTGTGAACCTTGGCAAAATCCTTTGCAAAATGTGAAAATAATAATGTTGCGACTGCTTTTGTGATAATTTCATGCATCTCTATTCCTGGACATTTTAAAATGGCTGCCACGGTCATTCAATGGAAGCCCCTGATGATGTTGCGGCTTCCTATTGGCCTGTGTGACCGCATGATTTGGAAGCCATTTTGATTTCCCTAAAGGGATAGAAAATATTGGTGGCTAAACAAGCAATATCTTGGTAACTAGGGGGCCTCCTGAACTAAAAATAACGCTGATCAATTCCCAGGGGACCCCCGGTTGGAATTCTGAATAAAGAAAATAAAACCAGTAAGGCAAAGATTGCTGGTTGATTGACTTGGCAAACTATATGGGGATTGTGTTATTTTTTTTTTTTTTTAAAGAAGTTTGATAGTAGCTCACTGAAAGCAGGGCCGGCAACAGAATTTTGGGGGCCCAGGACATGCTTGAAGAATGGGGCCCCTGCAAATGTTACGACAATCACATTTGGTTTACTTTGCCCCCCCCCCCCCATGTCTTTGTTCCTCCCTCCCCCGAGTGTCTTTCTCCTTTTCCCAGTAGTGTCTCTCTATCTCACCCTTTATGCCATTCCACCCTTTATGTCATTCCCGTTCTGTGTGTCTGCTCTTCCCTCCTCATGTACTTCTCTTCTTTCCCCCTCGTCTTTCTTTCCTCTCCCCCATCATGTCTCCCCCCCCCCCCCCCCCCGGCATGTTTTTCTCCTCTCCCCGAATAAGGGAAGACAAGAGGAAGACCCTTTCTTCATATATCTTTATTTATATAGCGTTCACACCTAGTAATCTAATACACATTCAATTGATATATGCCCTGCCAATTGTGACCAAACAGAGACATATAATTGGTTGGTCTGTATAAACTTATCAGTTGGTACAGCCTTACTGCGGGTAGGCAGTTGTTTCTTTCTTGCTTCCTTACTAATCAACAGCTTTATTTGGTTTACCACACTCTGACATAGGACGTGGACACTACCATACTACCATTGATAAACTTGCAGAGAGAATATTGGATCGCGATGTGTATTTTACGTATCCCGTTGAATGTATACAGATATTCGTATACGCTCCATTCAACTGCAACAGGTCCCGCGGGGTGAGACGATCATGGCTTATACTATGCGTACGCCACACAACACATTTATATGTTGGATCACCCGGTTCATCGTCGTGTTATTGTATACTATAGTGACTGTCCCCCAGTCTACTCGATTGGGGTTGTAGTCGCCGCCACGTACATAGAATACCACAACACACACCACACACAGCCAACAAGTACATAAACAAAACACAAACATACTACCATTTCAGCGGCATAAATTATTCTTTTTTCATCTTCCCCTGTCCGCCGGTTCCCACATCTTTGTCGTGCCGGATTGCATTATAGAGAAGGCTGACTTAACGTCACTATAGCGTCACATAAGAACACCTTAGAGTGTAGACTATAGGGGCTTTTAGGATTCTGGGAATCACTGTCTTGTATATCGAGTTGTTATGCGTTCCACTACCATGCACCTGTTCGTACTACTTCTGTAATAATGTGGTGAGGTGGTGGTCAAATGTAGGGTTGCTACTCATTCTAAGTGATTATGTCAAGAGGCCATTAACCTCAGGATCACATATCCGCAAACCTTCGATGGGAAGATTACGTTACGATAATTAGGGTACACCAACACCGGCCCGTTACTCTTACACGCCCAGACCCTATATATCGGAGCGTTTATTTTGGGAATATTCTACCCGCAAAAAGGTTTGGCAGCACGAAAGTGGATAACGGCTCACCCAAATGATTGTACCGGATATAGGGACTAACCCTTCATTACTGGGTGTCCTTGACACAAGATATAGATTATGGATTAAACTTTACGTCGAACCACACATAGAGATCATACTATGATGTGTACGAAGTTGCGATGATAAAACGATATTATGATTTTAGGTGATGAAAGTGAATGTAGGATGTGTTTATCTGACCTAACATGGTACAGTATAAATTTGACCGTATAAGTTTGGGTATACAATAATAAATGTTTAGATATTGTAACAATATTACCAGAGCGATGAAGATAGTGACAAAACATGTATTCCCACGCAGCTATCTACATTGTGTACGACGATATAAGGGAGAGAAATCTTTAACAGGGACAAATAAAACAGAACAATATTTCCAGAAAATCATTCCATCTTTTTTTGGCACAACCGGTTTTGTGTAACGCATGCGTGTTATGAACGCACGTTCTATTTCGTACCATGCTCTCTGTATAATACAAATCCCCATTATGACAGTAACGTAACGATTGCTAGCTCTTGACAAACGGCCGTTGTTGTTGCGTATCATTAGCGTTGTGGATACCCGCTAAATGAGAGAAAAAGGACGTGCCTACTCTTAGTTGTTTTGTTTAACATGTTAGGTTAGCATCCGGATTTAACTGGCATCTGAGGACTGGCCCTTAGGCCTCGTGATATACTGCACCACCGCGACACAGCACATGGAGCCGGCATGCGCCTGCTGCGACTGCGAATCGCTTGTCCTAGGGAATTCGTGAGGAGGAGACGCGCGGGGAGCAATGTTGAGGCATGCCCGTATGTACGTGATCGGTTCCCCTCATTGGCGAATCGACACGTATCGTCCATCAATGCGAACAACATCAAATGATTTTCTCTGTGCTATGCGTCCGACGCGCTATATGGCCGGCCTCACACTGACTGCATCTACCAGGACTTACGTGTTATGGAGGGCATGAGGCAGCCAGAACCAGCCATGGCTACACTCTGTAAACTAATGAGTGCTTGTACAAACATGAGTGACATGAGGCCTCGTGGGGATTTGTAAACACACGACCTGAAGCCGAAGGCCACGTCGGGTGTGAACAGTTTTGTCGTCATGTAGACGTGGGTTCAAGGTTTGGAGAAGAAAGTAGTCTATATACTCACTGTGGGTGATGGTGGAGAGACTGGAGGGTAGTAGAGGTCACTAACTGAGGTTGAGTGTAGTAGAAGATAGAGTGGTTATATCAACCGAAGTCCGAGGGTTATAGAGGTAGAGTCCAGGTCACTGGAATGCAAGACAGAAAAGGCAACGGCAAGGTAGGACAGGGTCAAAATAGCGTGCTTGCGACCAGCGAGCTCACAAGTAGAAAAACATTATGCTCAGCCAATTGCAGAGGGCAATCATAAGACTATAGCGAGGAGAACAACAACAACAGTGAACGGCTGCACACAGAAGTCTTGATATAGAATCGGCCCCTGATCATGCTGGGCCGGGGGTCTGCACAGCAGCACTTATGAGCAACAGCTCTTACCAAAAATCTGGATCAAACTCAGGGGGGGTCCGGCAAACCGTCTCTCATATAGACAAGCACACAGATAAATACACGCTTTTTTTTGTGAAGCGTACTGACAATACCGTGTTGTATTTTTATGGCCCTGTTGTTTATATGGATAATGTGTACTTTTACTTCACAACAGTACGGGCTTGGAGGGCATTAGCATGCACCTTTCCATGTTATAATTTGACAGGGGATGATCATTAGATTCCGTGACAGCATTCTTTTCAGGATGTCAGAATGCCTCGGCCTTATTTTTCAAGTCTGTGGAATACTTGACTGATGGTTGTTACTGGTTGCGCCATCCTTCCATTTCTGGCGGCACATGAAACGAGACCCCTCCTTGGGCCCACCCTTGAAAACTTGCTGCTCCCATCTCTAGTCATTATGTAAAGCCTTGATCCGAATTTTCACGTTGGGATGTGGAACCACGCTTCTCGTTGAAAGTGACCATCCAAACGGTTTTTTCCTTCTCAGATGGTCCAGTCTGGGAGTCCGTGGCATTGTGTCGTCACTTTTCTGCTTCTCAGCAGTTCTTTGTTTTCTCCTCAGAGGCGACCGTTTGTTTCATCCAATAACTTTCCCCCTGCACGGACCCTGGTCTCTTCCGCGCATCTTCCTCCTTTTTCACAACTTTAAGTTTAAATTCAGCAGTAAACTCCTGTTGTTCATGTCTTTTTGACCGATTTAAATTGAGTAATTACGTGTTTTTCACGGCTTCGTGGAACCTGTTGCAGCAACATGCAAATCTCATGTTGTTAAAAAAAAACCCGAAGAGGACCCCCCCCATGAAAAAAACTACATCCGACTGGAACAACAGACTTTAAAAAAAAAAAAAAAAAATCAATTTATGGGTTAGGAAAAATGTTGGCATGAAGAATAAACTTGCTTAATGGACTTCCACCTGCAGCTTTGCGGCTTGCGCAAATGGCACTACACTTACATAGCTCAATGAGGTGGCTGCTCCCCTATGTATTCAAAAAACCAAACGCATCCCAAGTGCAACAATAGAAAAAGTGATAGTGCGCAGTCTAATACTAGTGAACACAAATATTCATGACAGTGGCACACGTGATTAACAAAAACTATGTTGTGGACACTTAAGTGTAGAACTGGCACTAATCGTGGGGTCTGCAGCCTTTCTTGGGTTGGGGCTGACCACCCACGGGAACTAGACAAAAACAAAAGAACAAGGCTCAAAACGCACCATAGTTAATAAGTAAAAAATGGTGACTTTATGGTTAAATGTAAATAGTTCTCTGGCGTACATCAAGTTAGGAATAACAAGCAGTTGGTATTAGGTGTTACCCACCAGGACGATGGACACGTGCCACCCCTCGGATGGTCTCGGACATGACAAGGGTCTGGAGTCGTCTATCGTCCCTTACCAGCGTCCTGCCGTTTGGGGTGGTAGTGTGGATTGTTCCCTTGTAGAGTAAAGTCCCCCACACAGCCAAAGCTCAAAGGTGGTAAAGCAAAGCCGCAGGAATCAGCGTCAGGCATGCCACACTGCAAACAACGCTTTGCTCCACTACTCGTGTTTGGTAGTCGGCTCGATGTACGTCACGAGTGCTCTTCCTCAGCTTCCGCAAGCTTCTCGTGGAAGCCACAGCGTGCGTGTCAGTCAAATATACTCAGCGGCGGGGATGAGACAGCGTTAGGCAGCCGCGCGTTTGTAAATGCCAGAATCACACAGCGGATGGTGGGGAGCAAGAGCATAGACACTACCCAGTGCATCTGCACAGTTCTTATCCTAAGGTCTCTATGGTACTATCCCATGATCCATACTGTCAAGCATGAGGGGAGAGCTAAGAGCGGGGAAGCATATCGTGACAGAGGGACTCAGTCAAACTGATTGGGGTGTGAATGGTATCAAGTCAACATACAGAACAAGTAGGATGGCGGTAACACCTACGGGTTGGCCAACATCAAGTCCTCAAGATCTACCAACAGAGACAAGATATCGCCAGGTGGCTCCATCTGTGGCTCGTCGAAGACTTGCATCCCTGTGCGAAGCAGGGATATCCTAAACCCTGTGCCTCTTGAGGAGGGAGTTGCCAGGCCCGGGTGTGGAGCACATACAATCGGATAAATCATTATGGAAACAACAAACTAATTGTAAGAAACAGACTATGTTAACGGACAGTGAGATGGGCCTGAGTTCGTCCACTTAGCCTAGTACTAGCGCAGACCCAGTGCCACGCCCTTTTCCTTCGAGAAAATGTGTTTATTCACTGTGTTTGGTAATGTGATTCTAGCACAGAGTTGGTTTTAAGCCAAAACCCAGCTGTGAAATCTTGTTATGGTACGAGAAGATTACTGTTTGTCATTAGGGGAAGTACAATTTGCAGCACTGAATAGGCTCAGAAACAGGGCAGGCGGAAACGGCAAATAATATGCATTATTTGGGTGAAAAATAATACATCTGTATTGGTCAATTTTTTTTTAACTCTCCCCCTAAAATGAATCCCCCCCCATGTTTTTCTCCCACTGATATATTAGATAGTATTTAATAAGAAGTACGTGAGTTAAAACCACAGCCCTTTTTTAAACACTTGAAAATAAAAGCAGACCTATGAGATTGTATCTTTTACAATTACATTAATTGTCCTTGAATAATTGGAAAACAATCTGTTCATCAAATGAGGCACAGACAAATAGAAACCTCTCTGAAGGGAATAATTAGGCTACAATACAATTCATCTCGAATAGAATAAAAGTGAACTTTTCGCAGAGATTCGTTGAATATGTCAAAATGGACAAAAAAATATATTTTAAAACGCTGCTAAAAAAAAATCGCAGAGGGTTACGTGATTAACGTTTGTCATGTGACTCATTCCTTTACTACACCTAAAAATTGAGTGAAACGGACAATTTATTTAAATTTCCTCAAATTTTAAAGAAAAACTTGAAACTTTACGCAATTATTGTTTTTGTTTTTTATTGTCTTGCCAGCCTCAGTCTCTCTCTATCTTTGTGCACAGCCTGCGGTTCTCTCTCTCTCTCTGTGTGCACAGCCTGCGGTCTCTCTCTCCTCTGTAGGTCACAGCACTCCGTCTCTCTCTCTCTCTCTGTGTGCACAGCCTGACGGTCCTCTCTCTCTCTGTGTGTGCACACAGCCTCCGGTCTCTCTCTCTCTGTGAGTGCACAGCCTCTCTCTACTCTCTTGTGTGCACAGCCTAGGTATCTCTCTCTCTCTGTGGTGTGTGCAAGCCATCTCTCTCTCTCTCTGTGTGCACAGCCTCCGGTCTCTCTTCTCGTGAGTGCACAGGCCTCTCTCCTCTCTCTCTTGTGTGCAGCCTCCGGTCTCTCTCTCTCTCTCTCTCTGTGTGTGTGCACAGCCTCTCTCTCTCTCTCTCTGTGTGCACAGCCTCCGGTCTCTCCTCTCTCGTCTTGGCACAGCCTCTCTCTCTCTCTCTGTGTGACAGAACCTCCGGTTCTCTCTCTATCTTTGTGTGTGTGCACAGCCCTCTCTCTCTCGGTGGACAGCCTCCGGTATTCCCTCTCGGAGCACAGCCTCCAGCCTCTTCTCTATCATCTCTCTGTGACAGCCTCCAGTCCTCTCTCTCTCTTGTTGCCACAGCTCGGCCTCTCTCTCTCTTGGTGCACAGCCTCTGGCCTCGCTCGTGGACAGTTTCGGACCTCTTCGGAGCACAGCTCCAGCCTCTCTCTCTATGGCACAGCCTCTGGCCTCTCTCTCTGTGTCGCACAGCCCGGCTTCTCTCTGGCCTCTCCTTACACAGCCACCAGCCTCGCTCTCTGGCACAGCCTCGCCCTCTCTCTCTCTATCTGTGCACAGCCTCCAGCCTCTCTCTCTCTGTGCACAGCCTCCAGCTCTCTTGGCCTCTCTGTACACAGCCTCAGACCAAAGGTATTAATGATTCTCAACTGACGTTTGCATGAAAAATAAACAAGCAAATAGGGAAGATCTTGATATGAATTAGAACCAGGCCGCAGTGGTTCTCCCACACCCCATTACTTACGGCTTTGATCCTGTGCTTGAACTTTGGGATCCCACTAGTTTAATAGTCAGTGCAGTTCTATTTTCTCCCTGTGAATGAAAACAGATGTTTATAATTGAGATTTTAGTCACAAAAATGTTGTGAAAAACTTTTCTTTCCCTTTATTTGTTTTTTAATGAGACATAGTTGGCAATGCCTTGTATCCGCCCAATCTGCAGAATCAGTTGTGTGTAATAACATACCAGGAGACGTCCATGTGAGCCTGTAAAATACAACCCTTTATTTATACTGTGCCGAAAATAACATCACTTTAAAACAGCACAGTACATCTAACATGTAATTGGCATTATTTATACAAAAACCAAGTAAAAACCAGCTCTTGAAAGGTTTTTTTTATGCATAAACCACTGAAAAATGTCAGCCAGCTCAGAAATATCAAAGTGAGCACAAACAGTCTCTCTTTGTTCTCAGTGTAAATAAAGAGGAATCATTTTATCTGTTGAACCGCGGGAAGAGAATTTCTCCCTCGCTCACCTGAAACACATGTAGCTCACCCGACCCCATTTGAAAAACACTATCCAAACACTGTTACAGTAGCGTTACCCGGTATGGTTTTGTATTTAAAGCTTTAATTGAAGGGGGAAAAAAAAATGATATGTTAGATATTGGAACAGAATACTGTTTTTCAATTGTTAATTCTTGTTATGTATGTTTCTGGAACAAAAAAAACAAGAAGTTTGTACTTCTTGTAAATTGATTGTTTTAAAGTTTATAACATATTCAACTAATGTATCTCTTGAGCAAACGTTTCCTTAATGATAATAGAATAAACTGACTTGTGTCATCCATTTATTTTTAAGTCTTTTAACCAGGGACCGCCGACCGGGGGGGGACAGACCCAGGACTGCTGTCCAGGGAGAGAATCCTGAGGAGACAGGGGGGGAGAGAGACAGGGACGGGAGAGAGATCAGGAGGGAGAGAGAGAGAGAGACAGGGAGGGAGAGAGAAAGGGAGGGATGAGAGACGAGAGAGAAAGGGAGGGAGAGCGAAGGGAAGGGAGAGAGACAGGGAGGGAGAGAGACAGGGAGGGAGGAGACAGGGAGGGAGAGAGACAGGAGGGAGAGAGAGGGAGAAAGGGAGGGAGAGAGACAGGGAGGGAGAGAGAAGGAAGAGGAGGGATGAGAGAGACAGGATGGGGAGAAAAAGGGAGGAGAGAGAGAGACATATGGGGAGAAAAGAGAGAGACATGATGAGGGAAAAAAAGAGAGAGAGACATGATGGGGAGAAAGGGAAAGAGGACATGATGAGAGAAAAGAGAGAGAGAAGACATGATGGGGGAGAAAGAGAGAGATATGTGGGGGAGAAAAGAGAGCGACATGAGGGGATAAAAGACCACAGGGGGAGAAGCGAGAATGCAGAATGGGTGAACATGTAAGAAGAGAAATACGTGTGGGCGGAGAGAGGAGAGACATGATGTGGAGGGAGGAGAGAGAAAGACATTATGTAGGGGGAGGAGAGAGTGATTCTGTGGGACGAGGAGAGAGAGAAAGTGATGCTCGGGGGGAGAGGAGGGAGCGATGCTGAGGGGTTGCAGGAGAGAGAAGAGAAACTTGAAGGTTACAGAGAATGACATTAAGGGAAAATAAAAAGCTTCAAGGGGGGGGGGGGGGGAGAGAAAGACATCGGAGGAAAGAAATAGATAAGGCGATGAAACAAAACCGAGAAACAAACAGTGGTAGAGAAAGAACATATAAAGGAATGGGGGGCGGGGACAGAGGAGAGACATATGCTGGGGGGTGGGAGGAGGCATGCTGGGGGAGAGGAGAGGAGACATGCTGAGGGGGGAGGAGAGAATATGCTGAGGGGGAGAGATGGAGATACATGCTGAGGGGGAGAGATGGAGAGACATGCTGGAGGGGAGGGAGAGTGACATGCTGGGGGGGGGGGAGAGAGAGAGAGGACATGCGGGGGAAGGAAAGAGGAGAGACATGCTGGGGGGAGAGAGGGAGAGACATGCTGGGAGAGAGAAGATGAGAGAAGAGACATGCAGGGGGAAAAAAAGAGAGACATGCTGGGGGGGAAGACAGGGACATGCTGGGGGGGGGGGGGTGGGGAGAGACTGGGGGGAGGAGGAGATCTCTCCCCCTCAGCATGTATCTCTCCTCCCCCCTCAGCATGTCTCTCTCCTCTCCCCCCAGCATGCCTCTCCCCACCCCCCAGCATATGTCTCTCCTCTGTCCCCGCCCCCCATTCCTTTATATTCTTTTCTACCACTGTGTTTCTCGGTTTTGTTTCAGCCTTATCTATTTCTTTCCTCCGATGTCTTTCTCTCCCCCCCCCCCCTTTACCCCTTTCTCTCCCCCTCAGCATGTATCTCTCCTCCCCCCTCAGCATGTCTCTCTCCTCTCCCCCCAGCATGCCTCTCCCCACCCCCCAGCATATGTCTCTCCTCTGTCCCCGCCCCCCATTCCTTTATATTCTTTTCTACCACTGTGTTTCTCGGTTTTGTTTCAGCCTTATCTATTTCTTTCCTCCGATGTCTTTCTCTCCCCCCCCCCCCTTGACGCTTTTATTTTTCCCTTAATGTCATTCTCTGTAACCTTCAAGTTTCTCTTTCTCTCTCCTGCAACCCCCTCAGCATCGCTCCCTCCTCTCCCCCCGAGCATCACTTTCTCTCTCCTCGTCCCACAGAATCACTCTCTCCTCCCCCTACATAATGTCTTTCTCTCTCCTCCCTCCACATCATGTCTCTCCTCTCTCCGCCCACACGTATTTCTCTTCTTACATTGTTCACCTCATTCTCGCTTCTCCCCCTCATGTGTCTCTTTTATCCCCCTCATGTCGCTCTCTTTTCTCCCCCACATATCTCTCTCTTTTCTCCCCATCATGTCTTTCTCTGTCTCTCTTTTCTCTCCATCATGTCTCTTTCCCTTTTCTCCCCATCATGTCTCTCTCTCTTTTTTCTCCCCATCATGTCTCTCTCTTTTCTCCCCATCATGTCTCTCTCCCTCTCTCCCTTTTCTCCCCATCATGTCTCTCTCCCTCTCTCCGTCTCTCTCCCTCCCTGTCTCTCTCCCTCCCTGTCTCTCTCCGTCTCTCTCCCTCCCTGTCTCTCTCCCTCCCTGTCTCTCTCCCTCCCTGTCTCTCTCCCTCCCTGTCTCTCTCCCTCCCTTTCTCTCTCCCTCCCTGTCTCTCTCCCTCCCTGTCTCTCTCCCCCCATGTCTCTCTCCCTGGACAGCAGTCCTGGCTGTCCCCCCCTGTCGGCGGCCCTGGTTAAAAGACTTAAAAATAAATGGATGACACAAGTCAGTTATTCTTATTATCATTAAGGAAACGTTTGCTCAAGAGATACAATTGTTGAATATAGTTATAACTTTAAAACAATCAATTTACAAGAAGTACAAACTTCTTGTTTTTTTTTCCAGAAACATACATAACAAGAATTAACAATTGAAAAACAGTATTCTGTTCCAATATCTAACATATCATTTTTTTCCCCCTTCAATTAAAGCTTTAAATACAAAACCATACCGGGTAACGCTACTGTAACAGTGTTTTGGATAAGTGTTTCAAATGGGGTCGGGTGAGCTACATGTGTTTCAGGAGCGAGGGAGAAATTCTCTTCCCGCTGTTCAACAGAATAAAAATGATTCCTCTTTATTTACACTGAGAACAAAGAGAGACTGTTTGTGCTCACTTTGAGTTTCTGAGCTGGCTGACATTTTTCAGTGGTTTATGCATAAAAAAAACCTTTCAAGAGCTGGTTTTTACTTGGTTTTGTATAAATAATGCCAATTACATGTTAGATGTACTGTGCTGTTTTAAAGTGATGTTATTATTCTGCACAGTATAAAATAAAGGGTGTATTTTACAGGCTCACATGGACTTGCCCTGGGTATGTTATTACACACACTGATTCTGCAGATTGGGCAGATACAATGCATTGCCAACTATGTCTCATTAAAAAACAAATAAAAGGGAAAGAAAAGGTTTTCACCATTTTGTGACTAAAATCTCAATTATAAACATCTGTTTTTCATTCACAGGGAAAGAAATAAGAACTGCACTGACTATTAAACTAGTGGGATCCCAAAGTTCAAGCACAGGATCAAAGCCGTAATAATGGGTGTGGGAGAACCAGCTGCGGCCTGGTTCTAATTCAGATCAAGATCTTCCATATTTGCTTGTTTATTTTTCATGCAAACGTCAGTTGAGAATCATTAATACCTTTAGGTCTGAGGCTGTGTACAGAGAGGCCAGAGAGAGGCTGGAGGCTGTGCACAGAGAGAGAGAGGCTGGAGGCTGTGCACAGAGAGAGAGAGAGAGGCGGAGGCTGTGCACAGAGAGCGAGGCTGGTGGCTGTGTACAGAGAGGCCAGAGAGAAGCCGGAGGCTGTGCACACAGAGAGAGAGGCCAGAGGCTGTGCACAGAGAGAGAGAGGCTGGAGGCTGTGCTCCGAGAGAGAGGCCGAAAGCTGTCCACCGAGCGAGGCCAGAGGCTGTGCACCAAGAGAGAGAGAGGCCGGAGGCTGTGCAACAAGAGAGAGAGAGACTGGAGGCTGTGCACAGAGAGAGAGAGAGAGAGAGGCTGGAGGCTGTGCTCCGAGAGGGAGATACCGGAGGCTGTCCACCGAGAGAGAGAGGCTGTGCACACACACAAAGAGAGAGAGAGACCGGAGTCTGTGCACACAGAGAGAGAGAGAGAGGCTGTGCACACCCAGAGAGAGAGAGAGAGAGACCGGAGGCTGTGCACACAGAGAGAGAGAGAGAGAGGCTGTGCACACCCAACACAGGAGGAGAGAGAGAGAGAGACGGAGTCCGGAGGGAGGCTGTGCACACAGAGAGAGAGAGAGAGAGGCTGTGCACTCACAGAGAGAGAGAGACCGGAGGCTGTGCACACAGAGAGAGAGAGAGAGAGGCTGTGCACACACACAGAGAGAGAGAGAGAGAGAGACCGGAGGCTGTGCACACAGAGAGAGAGAGACCGCAGGCTGTGCACACAGAGAGAGAGAGAGAGACCGCAGGCTGTGCACACAGAGAGAGAGAGAGACCGGAGGCTGTGCAGAGACAAATAAAAAACAAAAACAAATAATGCGTAAAGTTTCAAGTTTTTCTTTAAAATTTGAGGAAATTTAAATAAATTGTCCGTTTCACTCAATTTTTAGGTGTAGTAAAGGAATGAGGTCACATGACAAACGTTAATCACGTGACCCTCTGCGATTTTTTTTAGCGCGTTTTAAAATATATATTTTTTGTCCATTTTGACATATTCACGAACTTCTGCGAAAAGTTCACTTTATTTCTATTCGAGATGAATTATATTGTAGCCTAATTATTCCATTTCAGAGAGGTTCTATTTGTCTGTGCCTCATTTGATGCAAAGATTGTTTTCCAATTATTCAAGGACAATTAAATGTAATTGTAAAAGATACAATCTCATATGTCTGCTTTTATTTTCAAGTGTTTAAAAGGCTGTGGTTTTAACTCACGTACTTCTTAATTAAATACATATTCTAATATATCAGTGGGGAGAAGAAACATGGGGGGGGATTCATTTTAGGGGGGAGAGTTTAAAAAAAATTGACCAATAACAGATGTAATTATTTTTCACCCAAATAATGCATATTATTTGCCGTTTCCGCCCTGCCCTGTATTCTGAGCATTATTCAGTGCTGCATTGTACTCCCCTAATGACTAAACTTAATCTCCGTTACCATTAACAAGATTTCACAGCTGCGAGTTTTGGCTTAAAACCAACTCTGTGCTAAGATCACATCTCCAAAACACAGTGAAATAAACAACATTTTTCTCGAAGGAAAAGGGCGTGGCACTGGGACTGCGCACGACAATGATCGCCAACTGCGTTAACATAGTCTGTTTATTACAATTAGTTTGGTTTCCATGAATGATTTATCAGATTGATGTGCTACCACCGGGCTGGCGAACTCCACTCCTCAAGAGGCACAGGTTTTAAGGATATCCCTGCTTCAGCACAGGGATGCAGTCTTCGACTGAGCCACAGATGGAGCCACCTGTGCTGATATCTGTCCTGTTGGTAGATCTTGAGGACTGGAGTTGGCCACCCGTGTGTTACCTCCATTACTGTTCTGTATGTTGACTTGATCCATTCACACCCCAATCAGTTGCTGGTCCCTCTGTCAGCGATAGGCTTACCCCGCTCTTAGCTCTCCCCTCATGCTTGGAACAAGTATGGAATCACTGGGTAGTACCATAGAGACATTAGGATAAGAACTGTGCAGATGCACTTGGGTGGCTATGCTCTTCTCCCCCCATCCTGTGTGATTCTGGACACTGTTTACAAGCCGCCTGCCTAACGCTGTACTCCTCCCCGCTGCTGAGCATTATTTGACTGACACGCACGCTGTGCGTTCCACGAGAAGCATTGCGGAAGCTGAGGAGCGACTCGTGACGTCATCGCCGAGCGCCCAACAAGGAGTGGCGGCAAACGGTGCAGTGATCCATGGACGCTGATTCCTGCGGCTTCTTTACCACCTTGTGAGCTGTGTGCTGTGGGGCTTTCTCTACAAGGGACATATCCACCTACCACCCCCAAACGGAGGACGCTGTAAGGGACAGATGAGACGACTCCAGACCCTTTGCATGCCGAGATCCATCCGAGGGTGTCGCACAGTGTCATCTCCTGGTGTGGTAAACCTATATACCAACTGCTTGTTTATTCTAACTTGATGTACGCAGAACTATTTACTTTTAACCATAAAGTCACATTTTTTACTTTATTACACTATGTGCGTTGTGCGCCTTGTTCTTTTGTTTTTTGTCTAGTTCCTGGGGTGTCGAGCCACCCCCAAGAAAGGCTGCAGACCCACGATTAGTGCCAGATCTACACTTAAGGTCCACAACATAGTTTGTTTAATCACGGTGCACTGATCACTTGATATTTGTTGTTCACTAGTTATTAGCTGCGCACTATCACTTTTTTCTATTGTTGGCACTTGGGATGCGTTTGGTAATACATAGGGGAGGCAGCACAGCATTGCAGCTATGTAAGTGCTAGTGCCATTTGCGCAAGCGCAAAGCCTGCAGGTGGAAGTCATTAGCAAGTTTATTCTTCATGCCAACAATTTTTCATAACCCATAAATTGATTTTTTTTTTTTTTTTTTAAAGGTCTGTTGTTCCAGTCAGGATTAGTTTTCATGGGGGGTCTTCTCGGGGTTTTTTTAAACATGAGATGATTGCAATGTTAGCTGCAACAGGTCGCACGAAGCCGTGAAAAACACGTAATTACTCAATTTAAATTCTGGTACAAAAATGACATGAAAACATGCGAGTTATACTGCTGAATTTAAACTTAAAGTTGTGAAAAAGGCGGAAGAGGCGGAAGAGACCAGGGATCGTGAAGGGGGAAAGTTATTTGGATGAAAGCAACGGTCGCCTCTGGAGAAAAAACAAAGAACTGCTTGCGAAAGCAGAAAAGTGACGACACAATGCCACGGACTCCCAGCCTGGCCAATCTGAGAAGAAAACCGCTTTGGATGGTTCACTGTTCAACGAGAAGCGGGTCTCCCAATCCCCACTGTGAAAATTCGGATCAAGGCTTAAATAATGACTAGAGAATGGGGCAGCAAAGTTTTCAAGGTGGGCCCAAGGAGGGGTCTCGTTTCATGTGCCGCAGAAATGTAAGGATGCGCAACAGGACAACCATCAGTCAAAGTATTCCCACAGACTTGGAAAAGAAGGCCGAGGCATTTCTGACATCCCTGAAAGATGCTGTCAGGAAATCTAATGATCATCCCTGTCAAATTATAAACATGGACAAGGTGCTGCTTAATTAGCCCTCCAAGCCGTACTGTTGTGGAAGTAACACTATTTCCATTAAAACAACAGGCCATAAAGAATCAAACGGTATTGTCAGTACCGTCACAAAAAAAGCGGTATTTATCTGTGTGTATGTCTATATGAGAGGATCGGGTGCAGGCTCCGCCCTGAGTTTGATCCAGACTTTGGTACAGCTGGTGCCTCATCAGTGCCTGCTGTGCAGACCCCGCCCAGCAATGAATCAGGGGCCTGATTCTAGTATCAGCTTCTGTTGTGCAGCCGTTCACCTGTTGGTTGTTCCTCCTCTATAGGCTGAGTGATTGCCTCTGCAAATTGGCTGAGCATAATAGTTCTTTACTTGTGACGTCGTGCTGGTCGCAAGCACTCTATTTTACCCTGTCCTACCTTGCCGTGCCTTGTTCTGTCTTGCATTCCAGTGACCTGGACTCTACCTTCTACTACCCTCGACTTCGGCTTGGATATCAACCACTCTATCTTCTACTACACTCAACCTCAGTTAAGTGACCTCTACTACCCTCCAGTCTCCAACCCTCAACCACAGTGAGTATATATACTACGTTGCTTCTCCAAACCTTGACCCGGCTACATGACGACAAACCTGTACACCGGACGTGGCCTCTCGGCTTCAGGTCGGTGTTTACAAATCCCCACCTCGGCCTCATGGTCCCCTCATGTTTGTAGCAAGCACTCATTAGTTACAGATGTAGCCATGGCTGGTTCTGGCTGCTCATCTGCCCTCCCTAACACGTAAGTCCTGGTAGATGCAGGCAGTGTGAGGCCGGCCATAGAGCGCGTGACCGCAGAGCAGAGAAAATCATTTGATTTTGTCGCATGATGGCCGGATCACGTGTGCGATTCAGCCAATGAGGGCGAACCGCTCACGTAACATTACGGGCATGCCTCCAACATGCCTCCCCGTCGCGTCTCCTCCTCCAGATTCCCTAGGACACGGATCGCATCTGCAGCAGGCGCATGCGGCTCCATGTGCTGTGTCGCGGGTGCATACTATATCCGAGGCCTAAGGGGCAGATCCTCAGAGCTCAGTTAAATCCGGAGCTACTAACATGACATTAACTAAGTAGGCAACGTCCGTTATTTCTCCTCAGTTTAGCGGGTATCCACAAAGCTAATGATACGCAACAACAACGGCCGTTTGTCAAACTAGCATCGTTACGTTAGCTGTATTAATGGGGATTTTTATTATACAGAGACGCATTGGTAAGAATAGAACGTGCGTTCCAATTAACACGCATGCGTTACAAACCGTTGTGCCACAAAAAGAGGAAATGATTTTCTGTAAATATTGTTCTTGTTATTTGTCCTGTAAACGATTTCTCCCTTTATCGTTCGTACACAATGTAGTAGCTGCGTGGGAATACATGTTTTGTTCACTACTTCAGTCTCTTGGTAATTATTGTTACAATATCTAAACATATTATTGTATACCCAAACTTAATACGGTCAAATTTATATTCTGTACCATGTTAGGTCAGATAAACACATCCTACATTCACTTTCATCACTAAAAATCATAATATAGTTTATTACACGAACTTCGGTACACATCAGATGCATCTCTTGATGTGTTTCAGACGTAATTTATCCATAATCTATATCTTTGTATGACACCAGTAATGAAAGGGTTAAGTCCTATACTCGGTACAATCATTTGGGTAGCACGTTATCACGTTCGTGCTGCCCCTTTTTGCGGGTAGAATATTCCCAGAAATAACGCTCCGATAATCAGGGTCTGGGCGTGAGTAACGGCCGGTGTTGGTGTAACCTAATTATCGTAACGTAAATTTCCATGCGAAGGTTTGCGGATATGTGATCCTAGGTTAATGGCTCATTAGCATATCATTAGCATAGTAGCAACACTACAATTTGACCACCACCCTCACCACATGTATTTACAGAAGTAGTAGATACAGGTGCATGTAGGGGAAACGCATAACCAATCGATATACAAAGACAGTGATCCAAGAATCACTAAGAAGCCCCTATAGTCTACACTCTAAGGCTGGTTCTATAGTGCGCGTATAGTGACGTTAGTCAGCCTTTCTATAATGGCATCCGCGCACGACAAAGAGTGTGGAACCGGCGGACAGGGGGAAAGATGAAAAGAAGAAATAATTTATGCCGCTGAAAATGTAAGTATGTGTGTGTGTGTGTGTATGTATGTGTATGTGTGTGTGTGTGTGTGTGTGTGATATTATATGTACAGTGAGAGAGATAAAAAATCCCCAATAGCGAGTAGACTGGGGGCAGTAACTATGTAGTAAATAACGACCATGAACCGGGGATCAACATAAATGTGTGTGTGCGTTACGCATAGTTATAGCCATGATCGTCTCACCCCGCGGGACCTGTGCAGTGAATGGAGATATACGAATATCTGTATAATATCAACTGGATCTGTATAAATACACGCGTACGATCCAATATTACTCTCTGCAGGTTTATCAATGGTATGTAGTGTCCACTCCTATGTCAGAGTGTGGTAAACCAAATAACGCTGTGTAAATAAGCAGACGAAAGAAACAACCTGCCTACCCGAGTAGGCTGTACACTGATAAAGTTATACAGACCAACACATAGATATGTCTCTGTTGGTGCCAATATGGCAGGCATATATCAATTGAATGTGTATTACTGCTGTGAAGCGCTATATAAATAAAGATATATGAAGAAAGGTCTTCCTCTTGGTCTTTCCCTTATTCCCCGCACCTCTGCTGCGTGCGTGTGTGCGCGGCTGTCGGTGGAGGAGTGCGCGGTTACCTGGCGAACGCTGGTATTGTGGGGGGAAGGGGGTTGCGGCTGTTTGTGGCGGGCGACGGGATCGCCGGAGGCTCCGGTGGCACTCCCTGAAGAGCGCCGCCATGTTGGGAGTGTGTGCGCACGCGCGGAAGAAGCTTGACAGCCATTCCTGTTTAGCGCATGTACAATATTAGTGCGCAGTAGAAAAGTTTATACTAAATGGTTGATAGTAAAGTCTGTTATTTTACACTGTGTGTGTTTATTATTATTACGGGTTCCTGTGAGGGGCTCCTCCCACTACGTTGGGATCCCTCTCAGGTGGAGGCGCTGCACCAAGACTATTGTTATATCACCTCGGGTTCCTAGTGGCCGTGCGCACGGCAGTTATAGTTGGCTGAGGTTAGTCAGCCTTTCTATAATAGGGCTGCGCGTGGAGCCGGCCGACGAGGGAGAAGATGAAGAAAATAATGATTTTGCACCGCTACCGCTGCTGTTAATGTGTGTGTGTGTGTGTGTGTGTGTGTGTGTGTGTGTGTGTGTGCTGTTGTGGTGTGGGGGTGTGTGTGTGGTGTGGTGTCAATAAGTGCCAAATATTTTTTATTTTTATTTATCCAACTGTTTTTTTTTCTTTTAAAAATCTTTTTAAAGAAATTATTCACTCACACAATCTATACACACACACACACACACACACACACACACACACACACACACACACAGTACCTTCCCAGCATGTCGCTTCCGGCAGCACGGGCTCTATACATACAAAAAGTGTGCGCCACGTGCACGCGCGCCCGCAATTATTATATAACAAGCCTTAGGCTCCCTGTGAGCCAACAGGTAGTGGCAGCACTGG
Source organism: Ascaphus truei (assembly GCA_036426205.1). Lineage (NCBI taxonomy): Eukaryota > Metazoa > Chordata > Amphibia > Anura > Ascaphidae > Ascaphus > Ascaphus truei. The sequence continues at coordinate 15,131,316 of CM071577.1, forward strand.
TAGCCTTATTGTTGAGGGGGGAGCAGGGCTATATATATATACATACGCGGCGCTATGACTAACAGCACGTTAAATGGGGGTAACATCACGATAAAACCTTTTACGAACCTCAGAGGTCCTGCTCCTATTAATGCATGGAGCTTCGAGTCACTATATTACCTAGGGGTGTGGTGTTCTACACTGTATAACGAGTGCATCTGTATTCGCTTTACTATAAATCTACTTGTGGTCCGGTTGAAGCAACAAAAACTAAGCTGCACTTTGATACAGACAGGTGTTTAATCAAGTGTAAAGAGAATGAGGATATAGCCAAGGACATGAGACAGGGTAAATCTTTTGTAAGCACAAATGTTGATGGTGCCCATTGCTAGTTATACCTACTGACCCTGCTACACGTACAGAAACACTAATGCAGGTGAACACACCGCACAGCTGCCCTGACATTGTAGGGCTGTGCTGTGTTTCCTGTAATGGGTGCTATGCCCATGATCGCTAACATAACTGGATGAATCCTAAATTACTCTTTTGCCTTATGGCCATAGCACCCTGCAAGCTTCCCTCTCTTTCACTTCTACATACAGCAAACCAAGGCACAATTCTCGGTGAAAATGGCCACATAATAATAATAATAATAATAATAATAGTATGTTCTTGTTGTCGCTAGTTTTACGTAGCGCTTTACAGAGACATTTTTCAGGCACAGGTCCCTGCCCCGTGGAGCTTACAATCTATGTTTCTGGTGCCTGAGGCACAGGGAGATAAAGTGACTTGCCCACGGTCATAAGGAGCCGACACCGGGAATTGAACCAGGCTCCCAATCTCGTCAAACTCCGTGCCAGTCAGTGTCTTTACTCACTGAGCCTTCTCATACATAAATGAGCAGTGCCTGTGCAGAGTTCCAGACAACCAGCGGTACCCATCTGTGTCACACAGAGGCGGATATCCCACAAGGATGATTAGGCCTAGAGTGGCAATTTTTGTGTGTGTGTTCAGAGGGGGTCTTACCTTCTCCGGAGCGCCCCCCCTCCTCCAGCGTCACGTTGTCATAACGACCCAATGTCACTTGACGACACGTTGCTATGACAACATGGTGTCACATGCTGTCGTGACATCATGATGTCATGACGCCGCTACGCTGCAGCAGGTGGTCCGCCCCACTTCCAGCGTGAGCCTATGGGAAGCGAGAGGTGAAATCCGCCTCTGATTTTCCAGTGTCTTTAATTATCACCATTATAAAACATTTTGGCACCCAAAGTTCTTATGTGACGGCTTTGTAATTTCCATTGTTTGTTATGTAGAGGGTCATGGGGAGTGTTCCTTTGGATTCATATTGTTGATTCTGGATTCTCAAACAAATCATGGTTTGGATAACTGGAGCTGATTTGTTTGCTATGACCTCGTCTTCTTTTAAGTTTTGCTTATTTTAGAAGGATTGGATACTTCGGATGGTTGTCCCTTTGATTTGGCTTTAACCTTAGGATGTAATTTACGTTCTATGTTACGTATGTAGCACATTTTTTGTTTGCACTTAGACACGGAGTTTTATGACATGGCAAGACTCCAGTACAAGTTGGGTTTAGGGATGGGCTGACCAAGTTTGGTATTCTGACTTGGATCTCCTGTTCAATGTTCACAGCTTTGACATTCTACGTAACCACTTCACTGCCATTGCTGTGCTCTCTAGGCTCATCTGGTAGCAATGACGCTGTTACGTAGCTTATATATACGAGTTGTCTATTTCCTCTCTATTCCTCTGATGGCAACAAAGCCGACTAATGGAGAGTCCCATACTGAACTTCAGTTATCACTGTTTGATCGAATAATAAAGTTAATGCTTTTCTTTTAACAACAGACCTATTTTAAAACTATGCATTGTAGGTGTTTGCTGTTAAATTAGGACTCTGGAGGTTTGCATTTTTCTGGCAGAAGAGGTTTGACTCTGATCCTTACAGACTTTCTAAATCTCAACTTGGTTTGATACATCCAGGATGGTCACTGACACTGGACACTGCCTTATAGCTATTGGGGGCTATTTTTTGCTTTACAAAACTGGTGCAATACAGGTACACAAATTGTAGCAGCACTGAATTCATTTTGTAATAAGGATACTTAGAAATATATGGCCATTAAGTGACTTGTCAGCTGTAGGTACAAGTCTGCATACTAACTAGGGGGATCTGTTTCAGAATAGGAAATGGGTGAGAATAAGTAAAGGGTCAATGCCACATATGACACACCTGTGAAAACGTGACTTGCATATGTATCCACAGCTGCATTCAATCGGAACCCCTTCAGTGTACATCTGTGTCGCCCCAAAGGCGGACAGCCTTTGGCGCAGCCGAAGAGCTTCTAAAGGGTGTAAGATGTTTGCTGCTGTTAAAGCTTCTCTATTTCAATCGGAAACTCATCAGCCCTTTTATCCGCAATTTTCCAACTCTGTGCATAAAATGTCTGTTAATTGACTGTATAACCTCTGCTCATTACCATATGTATAACCATGTAGTGTATATCTCTGTGCCCAGGACATACTTGAAAACGGGAGGTAACTCTCAATGTATTACTTCCTGGTAATAAATAAATATGTAACACGGGTTAATACACACCGCTATCTAGCTGATTCACTTTTCTCCACACATGTTCCCTAAAATGAATAATATCTGCTGTCAATCTGTCACATTTGGGATGAACAACACACCTGACATATGTATGTGACCAGAACTAGTACATACAGCTGACTCACCTTCACCTGCGCACAGGTCCCTCGAATGAATAGTATCTACCCTCCCTCTGTCCCATTATCTATCTTAAATCTTCCTCTGCCTTCACCAAAGAAATGTTAAATATGTGATTTGCAGAGTCTCAGGTTCCTGTTTATTAAGAAAACTTTGCACTTAACATGAAACATCTGTTGCAGCAAAAGGTGTTCGAAAATGTAAGTTACTCTCTATAAAGCATGCAACAGTAATATACAAAAAGTATATTAAATCTTAGGAAACAGAAAAAGATTATTACAAGAACATACAGTATAAAATACAGACCGTTTCTTCAAATTAAAAGGATAAACAAAGAATTAATATATGTTACGTGTTCTGCGGTAACAGGTCCTTCCCAGAGAGGTCAGTGGAGTATGAAAGATAAGAATTCACGTGTCTGATCCCAAAACCCACCTCTGTTGAATTCTGATTCATATCTCAAATACATTGTTTTATTATAAACTTCCTGTATTGAAAACAACATAAGACCACCTTTCTGGGTGTGTTTTCAACCCACCCCTTTCATCAATCTCTCTAGTTTAGATTTTTACGACTTTAAGAAAAAAAACTTTCTTTTGACTTCTAAACTTTGCATCAATATATTAAATACTTCATAACTTGTTTCCATAATACTTAGACAAACACCATCTTCACTGTTACATCTGTGTAGTTAATATACTCGCGTGGTTGTGAAATATAACAACCTCATTTTTACTTTTGCATGAGAAATCGATATGTGTCCTGTGCATTTCCTACTAAGCATGAAGTGTTTGGCACCATCTTATTCATCTCATCGCAACTGTTACCAATATCAGTGTGTTATTCTTGCGAATTGCTGTCAGGCCCAGGACACTCTTATCTAGTAACTTTACCTAAAGTTTTGGGCTGTCATTTTGGCCACACCCCCTGGTATTCCACAGATCACAAAGGCATCACTTTCAAGTTACATTTAAAAGGTTTCCATTTATTATGTGTCAGGACAGCCATATTTCAATCCCCCCACTTACAAAACCAGATATCCTTATCCCTAGATCAGCACATAATACTAGGCATGGACAGTGGTTCGTCTGGCCATAAAACAGCTCATGTATTTTAAAACCAATTGTAATGAACATTAACCTCTGAAGTGCCAGGTTGATCAAAATACTGAATATCATGATATTATCACGACAGTTACCATTCAGCTTCCATCACTATTAACTAAACATGAGACGTGTTGTTCGCAAACTCATGCAGTAAGTGTACTGCAGCTTCTATTGTACAATACAAAAACGGAAAAATGTTACCATTGTAAAACTACCTTCTGTCATCAAATCCTTGTATGATTTAGTCTTGAATCATCATTTACCGGAGAAGAAGAAATGAGAAAATGCACAAAACGCCCATAGCATAACAGTTTAATGATATATATATATATATATATATATATATATATATATATATATAATCAAAAAATAAATAGATGATACCGTTCTGTGGCTAACGAAATGCTTTTATTTGTGCGAGCTTTTGAGATACACTGATCTCTTCTTCCGACGATGTTACAATTAATGAAGCAAGCAAAAGGTATACTTAAAAACAGTGTCTCTTGGAATGTTATCTGTGCTTGTCCTTCCCCCGGTTGGATGTGTTTTTTGGCTAGAGGTGTCAAAAGGTTCCTGAAAGCAAGTGATGTAAGAGTGTGTGTGTGTGTGTGTATGGAAGATACCACATTGTACCGCACTCAAATGAAGCTAAAGGATTTACTGAAAAAACAGGCACAACTAGACGGCGATATCATATTCCTCAGCAAATGCAAGAAGGAGCATCTGATCCCGAAAGGACTCGTCCTCAAAATCCCACTTGCCAACCCATGCAACACAAAATTCTCCCAACAACTGTGCACCAGGAACTCAGAAAGATTAAGGAACCATCTGATCAGCATCTGTTACAGCAACAGGAGAAAGACTAAAGAGATGATAGACTGCATCCTGGAGACAGGAGAAATACACACAGACACATGGAGAGGACTCCAAACATTCCATGAAAAACTCCTGAAGGGTCTAATTAGCAATAAGGAAAAGAAACTGCACAGACTGAGGCTAAGAATGAGACACACTGCAGCAGCCAGCACAACAACTAATAATACAAACATTGACAGTCACCAACAGCAGGACTGCACTGTTAACTTCTCAGACTACACACCTAATCAAGCAGAGTCCTCAGTATTATCAAAGGGTCTCACATGCTGCCCTACCAAGCCTATGGACAAGATTAAGCTGTGCAGTGACCTGGAAGAATTCTTCAGAAGGCTACATCTTAAGGAGTTCTTCCACAACAGACACAACCAAGATTATGCCAACACTGCAGAAGGAGAGCCGCTGCACATGAGCAGGGAGAAGCAAAAATCCAACTGGATCCCACAAACTGGGTGCAACCCCACAATGGACCGGTACATTGAAAGCTTCAGACACAGCGCCAAAACCACCATCCTGGACAAAGTAAGGAAACAAACATATAATCTGAGAGGAGAGCCATAGAATCGCTAAAGGCCAACCACAACATAACAATCAAACCTGCGGACAAGGGAGGAGCAGTGGTCATAATGAACACCACAGACTACCTGCGGGAAGCGCACAGGCAACTCTCTGATTCAAAGTATTACACCCAACTGCAGGAGGATCCAACTAAAAAATACATGAGAGAACTCAACAGGATCATTAAAACACTCCCAATCCGCACAAGAGAACAAATTCTGGACCTGATACCAGTTAACCCAAAACCTGGCACATTCTACATGCTCCCTAAAATTCACAAAGAGGGTAACCCTGGGCGCCCTATTATCTCTGGATCTGGCACACTTACCGAGAATATTTCTGGCTGGGTGGAGGGCATTCTAAAACCACTTGTCAGGAACACACCCAGCTATATCCAGGATACCACCGACCTGCTAAACAAACTGAATGCCATTGGCCCCCTCCCAACAGGAACACTACTAGCAACTATGGATGTAGAGTCACTTTATACAAACATCCCCCACGAGGATGGGATTTCAGCCTGCAGATACTTTCTGGGACCGCAGGAGCCACTCACAGAGACAGTGACTAAATGCATTGAATTTATTCTGACCCATAACTACTTCACATTTGGAAATGACACATACCTCCAGACAACCGGGACCGCTATGGGTACTCGGATGGCGCCACAGTATGCCAATCTGTTCTGTGCAAAACTGGAAAGTGACTTTCTTTCCATCTGTCACTTGAAACCCCTTACATACCTTCGCTACATCAATGACATCTTCCTGATTTGGACCTCTGGCGAACAGGACCTCCTACAGTTATATGACAACTTCAATACGTTCCCCCCGACCATTAACCTCAAACTCACCCATTCCCCGGATGAAGTACATTTCCTATACACCACCATTACTATAAAGAACAACCAACTACAGACTTCTGTATACCGCAAACCTACAGACAGAGCCAGCTATTTGAGGGACAACAGCTTCCACCCGACACACACCAAACATGCTAAACATCTACAGTCAAGCCATACGATACAACCGGATATGCTCCAACACAGCAGACAGAGACCAGCGGATTAAAGCCTTGAGATCAGATTTTATAAACCGTGGATATAACCACAGAATTGTAGACCAGCAAATTCACAAAGCCACCAGAATACCAAGAAGTGATCTCCTTGAATACAAACAGAAGGAGACAAGCGACAGGGTACCTTTGGTGGTCACATATAACCCACACCTAGGAGCCCTACGCAAGATCACCAGGAAACTACAACCCATCCTCCAGGAAGATACAAGACTGCAACAGGTCTTCCCTGAAGCACCCTTATTATCATACAGACAACCCCATAATCTCAAGAATATTATGGTGAGGAGTAAAGTATTCAGCAGTACAACTGAATGTGGGACGAAACCATGCCAGGACCCAAGATGCAAAACCTGCGCAATGCTCCACACAGCGGGCACAATACACATACCATACAGGAATCTGGAATACAAAATCAGAGGAAGATTCACCTGTTCCTCCAGCAATGTCGTGTACCTCATCATGTGCATGAAATGCCCAGGGGGCTGCTACTACATAGGTGAGACAGGGCAGGGGCTAAACAAGAGAATGAACTTGCATCGCCACAGCATCACGCGCGGAACAAGAGACAGTCCTGTCGGCGAACATTTCTCTGACTCTGGCCATAAGATGAACGATCTAAGGGTTGCCATACTCAAAGGTAATCTTAAAACACCGAAAGAGAGACGGTTGCATGAATACAAATTTATGCAACTGTTCCGGACACTTAGCGGTGGCCTAAACAGAGATCGAAATTTTATGAGTCATTACTGACACAAGTGAACTCTCTTCCCATGAGCGCTAAAGGCCATGTCTGTACATACTGTGCTATATGTATGCACACACAGCTGTCTCTTACACATACTAATACTCCTTGTTTTTCCATCCCTATACACCAATAGGGACCACATAGTATCCACACACACTTTTAGTTGTGCTACAATCTCTCACATTTCCACACCTACCCACACCATTTATATATACTCCCACTCCACACACACCTTTTGTAAAGCACTGTGTACACTGTGGGCTCTCCATTCACTTATATTCACACACATTCACAGACACACACTTACATCACTTGCTTTCAAGAACCTTTTGACACCTCTAGCCATAAAACACATCCAACCGGGTGAAGGACAAGCACAGATAACATTCCAAGAGACACTGTTTTTAAGTATTCCCTTTGCTTGCTTCATTCATTGTAACGTCGCCGGAAGAAGAGATCAGTGTATCTCGAAAGCTCGCACAAATAAAAGCATTTCGTTAGCCACAGAACGGTATCATCTATTTATTTTTTTATTATTGAAGCTCGGCTAACACGGTATTGATACCTCTACACACACACATATATATATAGATATATATATAGATATATATTAATATATATATATATATATATATATATATATATGTAGCCTGGAGCTCCCGTGGCTCATGGAGACCCCCCTCCCCCTGGTGCAGCTCGATCGCGGGTGCTGAAAGACCCGACGGCTGCTTCCAAGGGTGGGGGCTGGAGCAGGGAGCAGCGCGGCTTCTCCTGCCTGCGGCCGGTTGCCGGGGACGCGATCGGGCCGTTGCTAAGGCCACGATCGCGTCTCTAAGCTCCCGGCGGCCGGTGAGGCAGGGCGCCACCATTGAAGACAGTGTTGCGCATGCGCAGGGATGCGTAGGTGCAGGGAGAGCCCCAGAGACAGGGCTAAGTCGCGCAAGAGTAGGGATAGCTCAGGGAGGGTTGAGACAGCCCGGGAAAGCTTGCGCAAGCGCAGGGCAGGGGAGAGAAAGCCCGCGAACCCCTAGCCTACCAGGGAAGGCTCTGAGCTGGGACTACATATCCCATGAGCCTTTGCGCGCCCCACGTGACACCAGGGAGCCAATAGGGCTTAGGGAGCCAAGGAGGAATAGATACATTTGGCGGGCTTACAGGCAGAGAGAGCAGTCAGAGAGAAACGGTAGTCAGAGGCAGAGCAGTGAGAGACTGGAGCAGCCCAAGGAAGGAGGTAGGGTACAGGAGTTCAGGACTCGCTGTACTAGTCCAGCACCCCCTGGGACTGAGGTAGCTTAGTACTCTGAGATAGAGAGAGTGTTGCCAGGGACTGCTCTAGAGAGAGGGACCCTGTCACTCAGGAGTTACAGTTGGAGCAAGGGATCTGTGAGGGAAGGAAGGGCGTGGGGAGCGAGTACAGCTCCTGCGGCCCTATAGGTACCCGCACCCCAGATAGGCTCCAATTCCCCAAGGTAGTGGGATAATTGCTGAGGGAGGCCCAAGATAGGGACGCTGCCCTTAGTTTAGAGTGCTGCCTTGTCAGAGTCACAGCGGTCAGTGCTGTGAGGTCTGGCAGGCAGGCACCTAGTTGACAGCACGTTGGCTGTCAGCATTAGTGAGGCTGTAGGGACGTGGGTAGTTAGGGGAGTGGGACAGGTCCTTTACCCCTTTAGGCCCATAGGAGTTTCCCAAGCCACCACAGGTTGCTGCACTATAGGGACGGCCTATAGTGTAGCACGTGCCCCTTAGGAAGATAGGGACACAGTGAAGGTCGCTGTTCCGTGAAGCGGTTGGACCCACGTTGGGGTCCACAGAGACTGTTCCGGAGTGGGACCGCTCTAGCGGTCCACGTGCAGAAGTTCGGTTGGAGGGTTAAAGGAGTCATCGCCAACTGAGCCTTTGCGAAGATTGCTGACCCGGCAGGTATCTATTACATAAGTGCACCACCGGGCCCTTAGCTTAACTGTAACTGCGCAGTCACCCATTGATCTCTGTAGGAGTACGGGACATTGGGTGGGGTTCTTTGGACACTGGGTGGGTTCACTTGATGTTGGGGAAGCGTCCTGCGTGACGCAGTAGGTGTCTCCTCTAGAGGGACACAGGTTATGTTATGCATGTGATAGGTTATTCTTACATGTGAGTAAAGTCACTAGTTATTATACCTTCATGTCTATGTGATCATTATTGTGTTATTGTGATTGTCCTGCGAGGAACCACTCCCCCTCTGGTGGGAGCCATCGCAGGTGGAGGCGCTGCATCGTTCGTTATTGTAAGTATTATCCCTAGTGTAATGGTTTCCCCGTGGCGGAAGCTCAGCCCTCCTGTGAGCCAACAGGTATGCACCACACCGAGTAACAATATATGTTCCTGCACCCACACAGTAGAATCTGCGATTGGGGGGGGGATATACCGTACATATATATATATAGATAATATATATTATATAATATTATACTATATCCAAGATATTATTATATATATATTCTATAATATATATATATACAGATTAAAACAAGTGGTATCGAGGAAAACTTGTGAGATCTGTTTTCTATAATTAAAATGTGTTAAGCTTTGGGCGTTTTGTGCGCGTTATATTTTTTGTTTCTCCACATGTGCTGAAGGAGGAGTGAAAAACCTCCAACGGAGAGCTGCCCACGCAGGAAAATGTATCCCACTAAAGGAGTGGAACTTTATTCCTTTTAGGAATCATTTGACACTTTATAGGCTTTTATATGTTATAGTGTTGCTGTTTGCACTGACACACTGTTGGATAAGGTATCCCCTTATACACATATTATTGATTAGTTACCACTGCTTCGCAGCACACTATTTCTTTTCCCTTCACCATCATTTACTGGGAGCTGGAATTTTATCCCATTGAAGTACACAGGACAAACAGACAAACACCTTTCTAACAACACAAAGCCTTGGAACAGGAAAGCTTTAGCCGTGACACTCAATAAGACACCTTCCAGCACAGCTTGGGAAAGATGGCTCTATACAGCCTGTTCAGTTTAATGGAGCCATAAGATGGGACGTCTTCCAGTATGGAAAGTTTGTTACGAGGTAGCACTTCTCAGCCATGGACCTTTACTTAGGAAAGAAAGGCATTTATTGGGGAATATCAAATGTCAATTAATTATACAGAAAAATGTTTTTGTTGCTGAACCCTACAAAGTGAAAAGGATTGTTGCTTGCTCTCCGAAAGTATTAGACGGCACAAGTCACATATTAGCCCTGTTTTGTGTGTCCACACCTTAATATCAGTACATTGCTCAGCGTGTGGTCCACCTTGCGTGTTTGCCATTGTAAATGATTATTGAAATTGACAAGCTATCAAAACAGCAACTTCCTTCTCAAAGGGATTTGTGAGATCAGCCCTGCAGGTGCCTTTGTGTTATCAAAACATGCTGCATTCTGCTATTTCTCCAAATATCAAAAAAATGCGATACGCCTTGTGATTTAGGGAAGCTAACTGTGTTTATGTAAGTCTCATTCTTTTTCCAGGGTCAACTTTAAAAAAAATCTGAAGTCTGAAGTGGTGTGAACTAATGCACCTGCCAGATGTGCATTAATTTGTAAGAAATATTTATAACATAAGCAAAAACGAAATAAACATATTTTGGTGTTTGCAGGTTGATGTCTTGAAATCAGCTACTACAAGAGACCTGGGATCAATATCCAAGAGGAAAATTCATTGGAATTAATACAGAGCCTCTTTTTTTAGGGAACAGCCGGACGGGACAATCTGTGGGGATAGGAAGATCTTACCCGCTCTGGGATCCCAAGTACAGCAATGTTACCAATACTCATGGAAAAAGAGAAGAGGTACGAGAGCATGGAGGCGTATACAGGAGAAGAAAACAAAATCATTGAGGGAGTTACCAGAGCCCAGTGGTATTTTTAATACTCTTGTATTTTTAATACTCGTGTATTAACTTACCATCAGGTTTTACTTCTAAATAGAGGTCTACACTATGCTCCAAGCTCATTACCCAAAGTATTGGATCTGTTTGTGGATTTGAATAGTAACATCCGTGTAATGGTGTTAACCCCCCCCCCCTCCCCCATCTCATATTGGCCCCCTACGTGAGGAAACTGCCCCATGTTACATGTAATATAGTGTGGTGCACCTGCTGGCTTACAGGACTCCTGAGTCTTCCGCGGTGATATGGGGAAGTACATCAGGACTGGCTCGTGAGGTAATGCTGAGAACTACTCACTTCTGGTACAGCGCCTCCATCTCTTCCAGGTCCCCACGACAGCAGGGAGGAGTCTCTGAAAGAGAACCCCTGGGTGCAGCTTCTCCCAGAATTACTCCACTCTCAGGCAAGAAGGTTCTTTCAACTTGGACATTCTTTATTGTCATCTTTAGTGGCAGACTGCACATCATTGCAGCCGGTCTCTAGCCGCACATCATAAAGGTTGCCCACCCCAAGCAAGTCCCTGGACACCACTCCTAGTCAGGGCCCTAGAAGCTGTCCTTGCTCTTCCCTTACTCTCTAATAGAGTAAGGGGAATAGTCTGCCCACCTCTCCCCTAAGGGAGGGCCACAATCCTTGCCAGAGCCCTGGCACTGTGTTGGGTCAGACAGTCTCATTCAAGTGGAATGAGACACTCACACACACTTCAACACTAAATTCAGGAAGCGATTCATACTATATAGCTCCAGTAGTCACCACCCCTGTGTCACTGTAATTGGACACAGAGCATGATGACACTTCCTTCACTACACAATACACATCACAGGGGATGAGGGCAAACCTCATGGTTACTCCTGGCAAACCTGCCCTTTTAACAGGGATTATTGCACAGGAGGAGAGAGGCATGTAACCCCAAAATTACACAGGGCTACATCCGTAAACTGACCCTTAAATGTTATTTTTCTATTCAGTCTTCTAAGAGACTGGAAAGCGTACTGGTATTTAATGCTAAAGAGGTTGAATGTATAGGAGACATAATTGAGTTACTGGGCCAATCAAAGTATAACAAGGAGTCACAGTTTTCACTGTTTGTTTTTCACTGATGATTCGTTTGGAGACGAATGGTTAGATTTAATTGATGAATCTTCTCTCTCTGGAATAATTTGCACATTTAAACCAAAATCATAATTCTAGCCATATCAATCGAAAGGGAAACATTGACACATTCTATACACTTGTTCTTTGTTATTTTGAGGAGCTCTGTGCAGGTTCCCTGTCTGTTAGAAATCATTTGTCAATGTGGGAATTAAAAGCTTTGAATTAACCAAGAGATCTGGTTGGTGTCACTATCAGACAGGCTGACAAGGGCGGAAGCATTGTGCTTCAAAAGGGAGACGACTATGTCTCTGAAGCCCTAAGATTACTGTCTGATACAAAGGGACACGCTTCATGTCATTGACTCCATCTCTTCCATTAACTGGAAATCCACTTATAGATGGTCCAACTGTGATGTTCAATCACTATATACCTGTATTGAGCATACTAATTGTTTGAGAGCAGTAGAGTATTTTGTGAAGTGATTCAATAACAATTTCTCCTCTCTATGATTGAATTTATATTAAAGAGGAATTATTTTTTGTTCAATGACATGTTCTACCGCCAGACCTACAATATAGCCATGGGTACCAGGTTTGCCCCCAGCTATGCGAACCTCTATATGGGGTTCTGGGAAGCCAATTACATCTGGACTAATGCATGTCTGGGGGAGAGCCTGGCCACTTTATCGACCATCCTTATCTGGGATGGAGGTGAGGAGGACCTTGAATGTGCCTTACTGAATTTAACCATGATGACCTAGCACTCAAGTTCGCCCATCAAATGAATTATCATGATATAGTCTTTCTGAACCTTGCACTTTCAGTTGACGTAGACCATACAATACATACTCAAGTTAATTTTAAAGGCATAGCTGTTACTAGTTATTTTCATGCTGATAGCAACCACCCTAAATGGGCTCAAACATCCCTCTGAGTCAATTTAATAGACTCTGGAGGAATTGCTCACCTGACCAAACTTGAAATCCAGTCTCGTTGACTGAAGGATAACTTTGCCCAGAAGGGCTATGATGGAGAGCTTGTCCAGGAATCTTATACAATCCAGTGAGGGCACTGGATAGATCCACACTTTTGGACAAATCTAGAGTCAGTCACTGTAAGCGTAGAGACAAGAGAGTTTTGAGTGTTAGTAACTGGGGACCTGTTAGGAGCTCTACCAAATTTATCACTAGATATGATTGTTCGAATAAAATCCCCAAAGTTATGAACAAGCACTGGAATATTTTGCTTTGCGATCCACATTTGGGTAGTCATCTCACGAAAATAGCCGCTGTTATCGTTTGTAAGGCAACAAACATCAAGAATACACTTGCGCCTGGCAAACTTCGAGAGGTTGGGGGACCTGAGGTTGCTAGAGTGGTTGATCTAAATGGAAATTACAAGTGTGGTAGAACACGTGTCTAATGTGTAAACATATTGTTCCTCGAGATTCATTTACATCTCTCTCCAAAGGAACCAAATATTCTATTAAGAGTTTGATTAATTGTCTAACTCTGTATGTAGTATATGCATTATCCTTCTCCTGCAATTTACAGTCTATATAGGAAGAACTAAGCGTCCTATTTGTGTGAGGTTCCTTGACAGGCGTGCAATTCTTAAGGGCATCCTCACAACAGTGTCCCTAGACCTTTTTCATCCTGTGATTCTAGTGACCCTGCCAGTCTTAGAATGCTAGGACTGGAATCTATCCCTGCCTCCAAATTAGGAGAGGGTCAGTTTAAATCCCTCTGTATCCGTGAATCCTTTTGGGTCTGTAATATGGGTACACTGTCACCATCTGGTCTAAACGAATGCATAGATACAAGCATTCTGGTTTGGACATCTGGAAGGACTCTTCCTAATTGTATCATATATGAGTTTCGTTCTCTGGGCTAATCTGTCCAATTATATAATGAAATGTAAATATTAACCCTACTATATACTAAGAGATAATGGGGGGAAGACAGGGTTGCAGACCTGTCCCAGACGACTGAGAGTGACTGACTCTAGATTTGTCCAAAAGTGTGGATCTATCCAGTGCCCTGACTGGATTGTATAGGATTCCTGGACAAGCTCTCCATCATAGCCCTTCTGGGCAAAGTTATCCTTTAGTCAATGAGACTGGATTTCAAAAGTTTGATCTGATGAGCAATTCCTCCAGAGTCTATTAAATTGACTCAGAGGGATGTTCCGAGCCCATTTAGGGTGGTTGCTATCAGCATGAAGATAACTAGTAACAGCTATGCCTTTAAAATTAACTTGAGTATGTATTGTATGGTCTACGTCAACTGAAAGTGCAAGGTTCAGAAAGACTATATCATGATAATTCATTTGATGGGTGAATTTGAGTGCTAGGTCATCATGGTTAAATTCAGTAAGGCCCATTCAAGGTCCCCCTCACCTCCATCCCAGATAAGGATGGTCGATAAAGTGGCCAGGCTTGCCCCAGTCATGCATTAGTCCAGATGTAATTGGCTTCCCAGAACCCCATATAGAGGTTCGCATAGCTGGGGGCAAACCTGGTACCCATGGCTGTACTGAAGGTCTTGAGGTAGAACACGTCATTGAACAAAAAATGATTCCTCTTTAATATAAATTCAATCATAGAGAGGAGAAATTGTTATTGAATCACTTCACAAAATACTCTACTGCTCTCAAACTCTTAGTATGCTCAATACAGGTATATAGTGATTGAACATCACAGTTGGACCATCTATAAGTGGATTTCCAGTTAATGGAAGAGATGGAGTCAATGACATGAAGCGTGTCCCTTTGTATCAGACAGTAATCTTAGGGCTTCAGAGACATAGTCGTCTCTCTTTTGAAGCACAAAGCTTCCGCCCTTGTCAGCGTGTCTGATAGTGACACCAACCAGATCTCTTGGTTAATTCAAAGCTTTTAATTCCCACATTGACAAATGATTTCTAACAGACAGGGAACCTGCACAGAGCTCCTCAAAATAACAAAGAACAAGCATATAGAAGGTGTCAATGTAACTCTCTTTCGATTGATATGGCTAGAATTATAATTTTGGTTTAAATGTGCAAATTATTCCAGAGAGAGAAGATTCATCAATTAAATCTAACCATTCGTCTCCAAACGAATAATCAGTGAATGTGCTCACAAGTGGGGGTTTTATTTGCTCTAAAAGGAGGTTAAAAAAGCTTATTCCCAATGTTTAACATGCTTATAATATTGAGCACAACTGGACTACTTTTTTGCCCACAACGATTTTATACTTAACTAATTTCTTCAGTGTTAATACATGCTGCTCGTCATTATGTAGTCAAATGATGAAGAAGATTTCTCTGCCATGGGAAACAGGAAGTATGGATCTTCACAGCATCAGGCTAATAAATGCAGATAACTCAGACACAACCCTCTAACCCCTTTTATATGTTCCTGAACTACAGCAGTGTACATCTGTGCAGACATGGGAAAGTCCTTTTACTAAGCTAGCCACAAAGCCACAAAGCAACTGAAATAAGCACCTGCTTAGCTTTTGTTAACCCAACCAAACTGTAATATGTTTATGGGTCTAGAAGTTTACTGTCACCCCCACTAACTGGGTAAATAATAAGATTTTTTAACAATGTTCCTGACACAGGAGAGATCCACATAGCAGATATCCACATCCGAACGGTATGGATGTGGCATTTTTTTCAGCCAGCATTTGCTGCAATAAACCCTTTAATCCCAGACTCCGAGAATGCTTCCCCTAATACACACTGCAACCCCTGTAGAACCAAAGTGATTGAGTGGCAATGATAGCCATAATAGATACAATCTTCGCGATTAACTCCATACAAATAGACCAGCATAGATATTCGAGTACATTTTTTTTTGAAGGTTGGAGCGTTTTCTTAGCTTTCATTTACAATTCTGCACCAACGATCAGAATCGGATTTATAAATATTGCCTAAATGTAAAACACGGAGCTGGAAAAGGATTCTGTGTATTCAAACTGTCCGTGTAAACCTTGAAAAATGAGTAAACAGCTATACTTCTATATTACTACTAAGGTCACTTTGCGGATGTTAGTGGAAGGCTCATGTTTGGGTTTTTATGGTGTAAGACTTTACTGAAATTTGGTAGGTGATTTACAACAAAATATTTCTTATCCAGCTGTAAGATCTGACATGGAGTTTATAATGAAGTGATGTGCTAAAAATGCCCATTTTTACTGGGCAGTGTGTCCAAATACAGGACAGTCCAGTTCAATACTGGACACCTGACAACCCTATTTGGGATCAGAAGGGAAGCAAACCAGGCACCTTTGTCCCTCACCTTGACAAAGACAGCTGATGCAGTCGAAACGTTGGAATTGGATTTGCTAAATAAATCACCTTATTGCAATACCGTGTGCCTTGTTGCTTCACTTCTGCTCCGTGATTCCCCTGGGGTAGTACAGGATCCCACGAGCACCGGCAAATTGCCTTTATTGTTGCCCTTATCGTGTGCCTGTAACCCTCTCTAACCCTATTTGGGATGCCATTCTGTTTGCCATTTATATAATTCTGTTCCTCCGTTATACCGTGCTGTGGGATATGCTGGGGTTTTATAAATAAACGATAATAATATCAGAGATAAATGTGCTCATCCTTTTTCCGCTTGTCACTAGCAGCGGATGTTTTATTGAATTAACAAAATGGTTGTTATTCAATATCCTGTAATACAAAATGAAAGTAACATAAATATGTTTCCAGCTTTTTCATATTTCAGTGATGCTGTAGAAATTATTTTGCCAATAAGATAATAGCATAAAATATACAGAGGAGATTCTTTCAAAGCAACTTTCTTTAAATGAATGCACAAAGCTGTGCATGGCCAATGTCTTTATCATACTAGGTAGCGGGCATGGTTTGTATGTGTGTGACACGTCACAGCTCCGGTACTATGTTATGTCCACTGTTTGTATGTGTGAAACACGTCACAGCTCCAGTACTATGTTACATCCACTGCTTGTATGTGTGTGACACGTCACAGCTCCGGTACTATGTTGCGTGCACAGTTTGTATGTGTGTGACACGTCACAGCTTCGGTACTATGTTGCGTGCACAGTTTGTATGTGTGTGACACGTCACAGCTCCAGTACTATGTTGCATGCACAGTTTGTATGTGTGTGACATGTCACAGCTCCGGTAACATCACCTTCAAATATTCTAATAACAAAAAGCAAATTGGAGGCCCAAGCAATAAAATAGCTCGTCTACACCACAGAGACGCCACCGTGTATCTGGGCATATTAAACCAAAGCAATGCGACATTGGCTGCTAATGGAATTGTGCCACAAGGTTACTTTGGAATACAGAGGGAGTAGCACACTATTACTCCACTCAATAACTTACTGATTACCCAACAAATCAGACATAATGAGAGCGGGCTGGAGACTTGGAGCGCAGGTGCACAGAGACAGGTACGTTTATACAGAGAGGTACGTTTATACAGAGAGGTACGTTCATACAGAGAGGTACGTTTATACAGAGAGGTACGTTTATACAGAGAGGCTGCCGTAGCGGCGCGGGGAGCGAGGGGCGGGGTTTGAATGTGTGATTGAATGAGGTGAATGAAAGCGCGGAGACCACAGGAGAGAGGCGGTGAGGTGAGGGAGGGGGGGAGGTGCGCGCGGGTGCTGCTAACCAGTGAGCCACGTAAATGTATGTAAAGTGTGTGTTGTGGTGATGGGTTGTAATGGGGTGTGATGTAAAGGGTGGGGTCTGTCAAGTGCTGTGTGTGGTGTGTGTGTGTTGTGTGTGTGTGTGTGTGTGTGTGTTTGTCACTGTGGGTGTGTGTATGGTGGGTGGGGGTGTGTCTGTCACTGTGTGTGTGTGTGTCTGTGTGTGTGTCCCCCCCTGGGTGTGGTGTGTGTGTCCCTCATGTGTGTGTGTGTGTGTGTCCCTGTGTGTGGTGTGTAACCGTGTTGTGTGTGTCCTGTGTGCTTTCGGCCAGTCACTCCGCTCAGGCCCAATGAGAGGTGTTTGAGGGGGCGGGCGGGCCAAGGGACCAATGAGATTCCCCTAGGGACACCGCGGGACATCCAGGCAGGCAGGCACATACAGTCGCTTCAATAATATAGTTATAAGATATATATATATATACTGCGAGGACCCGGCGTTGCCCGGGATGTAATGTTCCAGTTCCTCTCTCCATCCACATCTTATGGTTTGTCCCCATTCAAATTCAATCCAGTCCCCCCCCCTCCCTCCCCCTTTACAGTCATGTATAGCGTATGTGTGGGGCGTCAAGTCACTGTGGGTTGCTTTGTTTTGTTTTTTTTTTTACTTTTTGGTGCGCGTCAGTGAGTCGAGGCAGAAGAAGAAAGAAGAAACAGAAGAAGGAAGAAGAAGAAACACAAAAACACACAACAGAAAAGAAGACAGAAAAACAAACACACACCGACTGACTGACGCACAAAAGGCGAGTGTTGGCCTCAGTCAGTTGGTGCAGTGTCATCAGTCAGTCTGTGTGTCGCGCGGTAAGTAAGGGGGTGCTTGAGGGGAAGCAGGAATGCGGCAGTCAGTCAGTGCTCGATGTGGGCGGGGCGTCAAGAGGCCAGGGGGGCAACCAAGGCAGGGGGGGGCGCGTCAACGTCTCTCACAGGGAGGGGGGGGGGTGTCACGTCTAAAGGGCTCAGGGGGGGGGGGGGAGTCAAGGGGGGGGGGAGTCTAAAAGTCAAAGGGAGGGGGGGGGGGGCAAAGGGAGGGGGGGGGCGTCCAATAAAAGGGAGGGGGGGGGGCGTCTCAAAGGGAGGGGGGCTGCAGTGGACAGGAGGGGGGGGGCCAGGACAGGAGGGGGGGGGCGTGGACAGGAGGAGGGGGAGTGGGAAGGAGGGGGGGGCAAGTGGACAAGGAGGGGGGGGGCCCAGTGGACAGGAGGGGGGGGCGGGGGCAGTGGACAGGAGGGGGGGGGGGCAAGTGGACAGGAGGGGGGGGGGGCACGTGGAAAGGGAGGGGGGGGGGGGCAGGGCAGGGCGGAAGTGACAGGGAGGGGGGGGCAGACGGGGGAAGGGGAAAGGGAGGGGGGGGACGTGCAAGGGACAGGGTGGCCGCGGGTGGGGACCGGAAGGGGAAAGGGGCAGGGCGGGGGGGAAGGACAGGAGGGGGGGGCAGGGGAAACGGAGGGGAGGGGGAAGGGGACAGGAGGGGCGGGGGAAAAGGGGAGGAAGGGGAAAGGAGGGAAGTGGGCAGGAGACGGAGGGGGGGAAAGTGGACGGAGGGGGGTGACAGTGGAAGGGAAGTGGAAAGGGATGGGGGGGGGGGGCAGTGAGGGGGGGGGGCAGTGGACCGGGGGGGGGGGGCAGTGGACAGGAGGGGGGGGCAGTGGACAGGAGGGGGGGGCAGGGGAAGGAGGGGGGGGGCCAGTTGACAGGAGGAGGGGGGGGCCAGTGGAAGGGAGGGAGGGGGCAGTGGACAGGGACAGGAGGGGGGGGGGGGCAGTGACATGGAGGGAAGGGACAGTGACAGGAGGGGGGGGCAGGGACGGAGGGGGGGCAGTGGTGCAGGCAGGACAGGAGGGGGGGGGAGTGGACCGGAGGGGGGCCCAGGGAAGGGGACAGGAGGGGGGGGGCGGCAGTGGACAGGAGGGGGGGGGCAGTTGGACAGGAGGGGGGGGGGCAGCCGGCCAGTGGACAGGGAGGGGGGGGGCAGTGGACAGGAGGGGGGACAGGAGGGGGGACGCAGTGGACAGGAGGGGGGACGCAGTGGACAGGAGGGGGGACGCAGTGGACAGGGGGGGGGACGCAGTGGACAGGAGGGGGGGGCAGTGGACCGGAGGGGGGGGGCAGTGGATAGGAGGGGGGGGGCAGTGGACAGTGACACACACACACACACACACACACACACACACCAAACACACCACACAAACAACACACCACACACACCACCCACACACACAACACACACACACACCCTCAGTTGAGCCGCCCTTTCTCAGTTCCGTTGGCGCCGGAGGTGGGGAGAGCACACAACCGGTACTTCCGGCGCCGCAACGTCTGACTCGGCGCCCGGAGGGGAGGAAGGGGGGGTCAGCATCACGGAGAGGTGATGCCGAGGGGGAGGGGGAAGGGTGAGCGATGGGAGGGGAAGAGGTGATGCGATGGGGAGGGGGAGAGGTATGCGCTGGGGAGGGGGAGGGAGGGGGACGAGAGGTGATGCGCTGGGGAGGGAGGGAGAGGTTGATGCCGCTGGGGAGGGGAAGAGGTGATGCGCTTGGAGGGGAAGAGGTGATTGCAGCTGGGAGGGGGAAAGAGGTGATGCCGATGGGGAAGGGGGGAGGGGGGGGAGAGGTGATGCCGCTTGGGAGGGGGGAAGATGGTGATGCCGCTGGGGAGGCAGGAAAAGGTGATTGGAGGAGGGGAGGGAGAGAGGCCATGTGTGTTGGGTGTGTCGTGTCTGTGTGTGGTGGTTTGTGGTGTGTGGGTGGGTGTGTGTGTGTGTGTGTGTGTGTGTTGTGTGTGTGGTGTGCTGGTTGTGTGGTGTGGAGATATTTTTGGACCTTTGGCCGTCACTCCGCTCAGGCCAATGGAGGTTGTTGGGGGGGGGGCCAAAGGGGGTGGTGTGAAGGTGGTAGGCCCCAATGAGAGGTGGCGGGGGGGGGGGGCAAGGGACCAATTGAGATTGCCGCGAGGACACGCCGGACATCAGCAGCAGGCATGCAGGCCAAATCCAGTCTTTCACTACTTATGATAAGACAATAAATACACACACAAATCATACACATATTCTACATACAGGACATAACGAAAAAAGAGAGAAAATACAAAAAACAGACAGACAATATAGAAAAAAAAGACCACACCAGAAAAAAAAAGAAAAAATACATACAAAAAACAAACAAAATAATATACAACACGAGTAGAAACAAACAAAAAATACAACAAACAAAAAAAAAACAAAACAAAACAAACAACAACACACAAACACAACAACCAAACACACACACACACAAAACAACACAAACATAACAAATATACAGAAATAATACAACAAATACACAAACACAACACACACACAAAATAAAAACAAACATACATACATACAATACTAATATACCACAATAAATACAATAACAATACACACACAAACACATACAGTATACCACCATAAAACACATAACACACACACACACACAACAAACACACACACACACACACACACACACACCACACATAAAATACACCAGATACATATACACCACATCAATATACACACAAATACATACACACACAACACACACACCATAGATATATATATTAATACACACACCACACACCTGGGGCGGGGAGAGAACTCAAACCTGCTCCGGTCCCCCATGTCTGCAGAGGAAAACGGGCGGGGTACCGACAGGAGGAGGAGGCGGCTGTCGGCAGGGACGGCCACGCAGCAAGGCCCGCCCCCTCTGCAGGCAGAGACACGCAGCAAGCCTAGAAGCAGCAGAGCAGTTCTGAACGGAGCTCTGGGCCCGCCCCCTCTGACACAGGACAGCAGGAAGCAACCAGTGCCACGGAGTTCTGGCCGCCCTGCAAGTCTGCCGCCCAGGTTCCCGCACTCAGCCCAGCGCCCCCCTACAACGGCGCCCCCCCAAGGGGGGCGCCCCGTTAGTTTGCGCAAACGCGTGCTAATAAAGGGTATCAGAGCCCGATAATGCATTAATGTATTGTATCTTCAAAAGCTTCTATAAAAGTGACGAACCGATCTATTTGCGAAGCAGGAGTGAAAACGCAGTCTAAAAAAAGCTGTTAGGCCACGGATTGGACATGCGAGCAGCCTACAGCAATAGCAGAGCACGGCAGTCGCCCATCGGATTGTCACACTTCGGGGCTACGAGAATAGCCCTTATGTCTGGAAGCTGCACCAGAAAAGAGGAGAATGTGACCATTCAGCCAACAAAGTGCAGATGTGTCAATCTGACTGATCCGCTCTGTGAAAGTTCCTCTAAAACTCAGTTTTTGTGATATAACGTATGTATGTCTTGTTTATTATAGCTCCCAACGTGTACTCAGCACTGTACTAAGACAATACAGTATGAGGAAATTAAGTACAATAAGCGAAACAAGGTCGCACAATAGGAAAGGAAATCCCTGCCTAAAGAGCTTACAATATAGTGTATGTTGGGAGAGTTACAGAGAAATAGGTTGAGGGAATAAGTGCTGTTATGGCCGTGTTTGGCCCACGGTTGGTAGGAGTGGATGGGGTGGGGACAGTAGCCATGAGTCTGGCTATTGAGATGCAGTTAGACTGATTTATGGATAATCAACTGGGGGAAAGCGGAGTGGAGATACGTAGACATGGAAACCTAAAGACATACGTATACAAGTCATTAATATGATGTATATAATATATATAAAAGCAATGTAAATCATATTAAATTGTTAGTGTACAATGATAGACAATCAAGCGTACTACGTCAGAAAGCATATTTACTTCAACCTCGGCCCTTTTTGTCTGTGCGAAAAAAACGAAATTATTTGTGGCTCAAAATCTGCCGTTGCGGTCGTCTCTCATCGCGCCGCAGTATGGCCGGACCGATAGAGCTGCTGCATTTTGTTTGCCACGCACGCACTATAATCGCGGCATAAGAGGAGAGTTATAATCCAGAATACCATGTAAACCTCGTCTCTAGAGGATGCGTCAGACGATGATTCTATGTCCAATTGCAGTGCTGTAAAGGCGTGTCAACAGATTCCAGGTAGAAAGTTTACAGCTATCACTGGAGATGCTTGAGGCTTTTCCACCATGAAATCCCACAGCTATGGATAAATACTCTAAAAAGTTCACTTCTAAACTCCAGAAGCATGTCTACAATTTGGAGGAGAGACGTGTGTGAGGCAAACAGATTTCATAAAAACAGCCAAGCAGTTCTTTTCAGTCTCTTCAGGCCGGGGATGCCGGGCTCTCTATGGAATATTATTCGAGGACAAGGACAGTGGCAGTTGTTGAATGAACAAGATGAGCAGTCAGAAAACGATGCCTCTTTGGCCACAAATGGAACGATGGCTATTAATGTAGATCTGCTGTCTGAGTTTCTAGATGATGATGAATCACAGGAACGGCCAGTTTGAAATCCTAAGTCATGCCATGGACTAGATGGCATGCGACTTGCTATTAAAATATTTATAATTGCTCACTTTCTTTTTGTTTGAGTCACCCCGATATCTATTTGGAGTTAGCCCCATTTGTTGTGACCATCGGAAAAAGACATTACATCAGGGCTCACTCTGATAAAAGGCAGAGCGAATGAGATTGCGGGGGAAATACTGGTGAGGACGGTTCTCTGCCCAATGAGTATGTATGTGTTTGGAACCCAAATACTTGCTTGTTCGAATAGGCGACAGTAGCAGTGTTGCCTAATTGAATCTTTAAATCGGCTCCAAAAAGTTGATTGAAGTAATAGATTGCTTGGAAGAAAGGTTTTAATTCGAAGAGATTAGAAGACTGTTTCAAGATTTTGGGAAAGGTCTTGAGACTCCTTTTGCTCCTAAATGGGCGCCCAGGCCTTGTTTGTTTGCGTTTATTGTTAACACAACATAAGGGCACATAAAATGGAGTATCCCTTTGTCTAGATTGTTATGAGTACTTCAGTATTAAATGATACCTTTTTTATTAGGACAAACAATTGATATATAAGACAAGCTCAAGAGTTCTCTCTGAGGACAAGCCATAACCTCAGGATGAGAGAGAGTTCTTTCGAAAGCTTTGTTATAATATCAATTGTGTGTCAAATAAAAAAGGCATATCTTTATAACGCGTATATTACTCGGCACTATCGCAATGCGACAACACGGCATTTCTACTGCACTTAGATGTGGGATGTTGCACCAATGCAAAGCCCGTTTCACTTCCATAGAGCATTTGATCTTGGCGTTAGGCAAACGCGTTCCTGTCCCTAGACATCGAAATTGGCTTTTGTACGCCCTTATGTGGAATCTTGTCCAGGTATTGTCTGAATTGGGCTGACATATGCCAGGATTTTTCACAGAATCTCAGAGGGCCGGAGCTTTCTTTGCATGTTAGACAACCGGATCAGCTGAGCATCCTTTGCTCCACAAAGAAAAAACCTTCTCGTGAATGGTATCCGGCCTAAATTTCTCGTTATTTGCTGTGGTTTTAAAGTGGTTTTATCAAAGTTTATGACCCTCCACGCTGCTGAAGTCTGGATGACTCCACATAGTATGTCTTTATGATATAGGCATCATGTACATGCGCTTCACAGCCGTAATACACGTGACAATCATATAAATAATAAATACAAATAACAGATAATAAGTGCTTCAGACATGTGCCCTGCAATCGTCTAAATAGAAAATCAACTGCTGCCTACGTGCTGAATGTGCCGTTGCCATGGCAATGAATTTGTGGAAAGTCCTGGGAGCGGGACATGCTACACGGAAATGTGTGTGAGAAAAAACGCTCCAATCTCTTTCGGTCTTTATACTGACGGCTAGAAATGTTGGTGCTTGGACAAATGGCCGTTGTAAATAAGACTGAAGTCAAGGGTTGCCATATAATTCCTCGCCCCTTTAGACAACAGTAGATCTTACAGTCGACTGAGATATTTCAGGGTCCGGGGAAGTTGCATGATGTGATCGTTTGGGGACCAAATCTGGTGGGAAATACGCTCTAAAAGTTTGTGCCACTGGGACCTGAGAGATGGAGCATTGTCGAGAAACTCTCTTAACGCAACGGGCCATATCTTTTTCTGGATATAATGGATCTGTCTGTGACGCTGAGAGGAGGTGTTTCCTCCTACGGAAAAAGCCTGGTGTTAGCATGTCCATGACTGTAAGGACTGGAGTAAATGCGTCTCTACTTCCTCTTGTCGGCCTCGCTGTGCATGTACCGGCCACTCCTCTTCACCTCAAAGCAGTCTAGTTTTGGTGGAGGTCGAGAGTATCTATCAACTCAAAAAATGGTGAGCACATACGGCCGTCATATGTAACCAAAAATGCACAACGTGTGGCATTCGGGGACTTCTTGCAGGGGTCTTACATGCGAATGCTGAAAGAAAACCCTCACAGCACAGTACAGAGCAGAGATCCTCCTAAACACTGCTGCTTCAGCATCTGCACTTCGAATCCCGACACGCATGGAAAGAGCCGCCAACAGCTTAGCGAGCCCCCACACAAACCGCAAAAAGGTTATAGTCAAAAACTGGGAGAGACGCGGACACTTCCGCCAAACCCAGAGAACAGGACAAACTGTGAAAAACCACAGAGAGCACTTTCAGAGAGGGCAAAAACAAGACCACTTAAAAAAGTCACCGGGACTTTTGAGAGGATCCTAACAAAACATCTACGGTAATAAGCTGCACTCGGCCATGCAAAATTGCCTCCTTTGTTATCTGCAGGGGACTTTGAAGAACGGGAGCTCCACCTAAACTTTGTCCAACCAATGAGAGGATAGGAAACAACACAAAGGGTTAGGAGAAGGTCATCTTAAGAGGTCGTGCAGAGGTTGTTTCCCCCAACCAGAGGGGAGTGGCTATCCCACAGAGAGGTGCAGATCACACAGTTGGAGGTGCTCGATCCCACAGGGAGTGCTAGATCCCACAATGGGGTGCTAGATCCCACAGTGGAGGTGCTAGATCCCACAGGGGTGGTGCTAGATCCCACAGGGGAGGTGCTAGATCCCACAGGTGTGACTCAGTATGATGCAGAGGGTAGAAAAAATAGCAAATGTTCAATGTTTTGAAGTTGTTAGAGACTTTGATCGGATGAATATCTGAACAGGATTCTTGTTGGGAGAACAGCTTTTTTTGATGCCCTATGAGGAATCCTTGCAAAGATTAGTCGAGAAACAGATATACATGCAGTAGATTTGAGAGGAACGAAGAATAAGTGAAAAGCAGATGCTTGGAGCAGCTGCATAAAACAAAAATTGCAAATGACAGGAGAGAAAGAGATAATAAAACATTATTTCACAGTTACATGAACGATACTGTATAGTGCAGTTCTCCTTTCAATTAGCTTGCTCTCTAGTACAACACACAAACAGTATGAGTGGTAAACAAAACCTGGGAACACACTGTATGCTTTCTCAAATGAACCATGCGTAACGCAAATACTTTAGTGCCCGCAAGTGTCCAAGTCTCATTTCCAACAACATCCTGTATATTCACACATAAATGTCAACCTCATCCCGATTGCACATATTTCACTGATATGAAACTAGGGGGTACCAGAGCTGAACCTGCTATTTAAGCTCGGAGTGGGGCCCCTTGGTTCCTGAGATATGCACCAGATGGAAGATATTGTGGAAGCCCCTCCAGAGAGTGCAACAAAGGCTGTCAAATGTCACGGTACGGAGCCAATAGGAAGCTGCGACATCTCAGTTGCAGCTTCCTTTGGACGGCCATAAATCTCAACACAAAACCGGAAGTAGGCTGTAACTTTGCGGGAAGATATTTGTAACCCGAGAGCCCCAAAGTTACCACCCAGTAAAAAAAGTAGGGGGTTTAAAGTAGTGTGATTACTCTATCATCTATGTCAATAATTTGGATGTAGATTTTAACCAATTGGAGCAACTCCTTCTGCAGCAAAATGTATACCACCAGCTATGCCCTTGTAAGTATTACCAACCTTTCCATATTCTCAGAATGCCTTAGATGACTGTGTTTATAAGTGCAGTGATGCTGCTCACACACGTCTTGCCCCATACCCTGACATCACTGATTATGCTCCTATAATATGGGTTGTTGTTTTGGTCATATGGTCTGTAACACATATGAACAAATCCACTGAAGAGATTAGGTTAACGTTCTCATTGACAGGTTTGCAATAGTGGACCTTTAGTAAGCTAATTGTTAGTAGTAAGGCACATATAATTAATATTTCTTACCTTTTCATTGTGATTTTACCAAGGAATATTATAATATTCCTACTCTACTATACTGCTCTGAACCCACAAATCAGATTGAATGAGCATTTTCAACTTGAGTTATATCATTTAAAACAAAGTAAAACAAACACAATGACGACCATTTTGTCCACGTATTTAGGGAGTGCATGATAGATCTTCACTACAGTGAATACAATAATACTCCAGTATTCAAGCGGAATCTACCAAATAACTAGGTAGTCACCGGTGCATAGATAGTTTAAAAGTGATGACAATTGTTTACCAACTATGAAACAATGAAAGAGTGAAACATTGATGGACATCCGTCGTCCATTTAATAACCTCTATCTTGGTTCAAACGGTGTTGGTCAGTGGTGAGTGCACGTTTGTTACAGCCTCACCACTGAGAGCCTCTTTAGATAGTAGAAAAGATGACTTGCTTCCACTTTCTTTCTCGATTCCTATTCAACCCTGCTTCTGAAATGCACCATGGAAAACAAAGTAAAAAAACTATTCTCAAAAAGGCAAGCTGTTCTCAAATTGTTCTCTGGACAGCAATTCGGGAAGCCTCAATAATTCAGCACAGTCGGCTGCTCAAGAGAAATTAATACAAAAGTATTGTGAACTAAACAACAGATTTTTTTTTCATGTGAAACAAAAACGCGGATTCAGGATCATTAGGCCTGGGCTGCAGCTCATGTAAGAGATTTATAGCACGCCTGCCTATGGATTGCACAGCACAGTTGCATTTCAGCTGTTAGCTCGTTATTTTGGAAACCTTTGAATGTTTGTTTAATAACAGTACACAGATGCACACAGCTACGTCATGTACACATCGAATAATAAGAAAGGACCACTGTGAGTGAAACGTAACACTGGTCTGTAAATAAGGATAAATATCACAATGTTGCAATGCCGACAGCGCTCTAGGGGGTATTTAAATCCAGCTTCAGACATTAATTAAGAACGAAGGCTATCAGCATAATTGTAACTTGAAGGCTATAGAGCAGTTGTGCTCAACTCAGATCCCTCAGATCTCAGCTTCAGAACATGGGCTCAATCAGTAGACTCAGACTTCGACTGCACCACCTGTGTCGAAGCAGGGAATCCTTAAAACCGGACCTGTGGGGGGGTCTTGAGGAAGGAGTCGAGCACCCGTGGTTAGAGGATGTTGTACACACCTCAGGAGCGTGCACCATGTGCCTACTAATGCTGGCATATAAATAAAATGGAAATATAGGTTTAATGTACATGTAATTTGCATGCAGTATGGGCATGTACTAGTATTCCCTCACTGGCATTAAGCAGTAATGAATGAAATACAGTGGCCCAGATCCACAACATTGGGGGCTCTGAGTGAGACGACGGGTATACAGTCATATGAAGGGGAATAAGTCGGGGGTTAAGCTTTGCAACCTTGTGAACTTGGTTACTTTACTTTGATGATAATGTTACATTGCTTCCCTTTCCGAAGCATGTACTGATTCCTAAAAGGATAAGGATGGAGATGTTAAACTTGGTTAGTATTCCTTTATACGGGAGGGCACCACATATCTATAATGCTAGTAAATATTAAGGTAAGGCTCCTTGTAGCTAATTTGTAAAAGGTTGGTTCAATGCTGATTCTCTAGAATGGAAAATGGCATACAAAAAAGAACCTTGTACTCAAAGTTACATTTGATTACTGCCCATACTATATATACACTGTATATACGTACATCTCTCTGTATAAACGTACCTTCTGTATAAACGTACCTCTCTGTATAAACGTACCCTCTGTATAAACGTACCTCCTTAAACGTACCTCGTCTACAACGTACCCTCTGTTAATAAACGTACCTCTCTGTGATGAAACGTACCTCCTCTGTATAAAGTAACTTCTGAAACAACGTACTCTCTGTATAACGTACGTCTCGTTAGAACGTACTTCTCTGATTATAACGTACCTGTTCCTGTATAAAAGTACCTGTCTCGTAAACGTACCTGCTGTTAAAAAATGTCCTTATAACTCTGCCGTAAAGTATCTCTGTATAACCGTACCTCTCTGTTAAACGTACCTCTCTGTTGTATAAACTACTCGCTTATAAATTAACCTCTCGTGTATAAACGTACCTGTCTCTGTATTACACGACTTCTCTGTATAAAGTACCTCGTCTGTATAAACGTACCTCCTGATATAACGTGCCGTCTGCGTATAAACGGACCTCGGTTAAAGAAACATCTCTGTATAAACGTACCTGTCTCTGGATAAACGTACCTGTCTCTGTTATAACGACCTCTCTGTATAAACGTACCTTCCGTTAAACGACCTCTCTATAACATCCTCTCTGTATAAAACGTACCGGTCTCTTATAAACGTACCTTCTCTGTAAACCGTACCTCTCTGATGCAACGTACTCTCTGGAAAACGTAACCTGTCTCTTGTATAAACGTACCTCTCTGTATAAACGTATCTGTCTCATGTATAAACGTCCTCTCTCGTATAAACGTACCTCTCTGTTAAGCTACCTTCTGTAGTAACGGACCTTCTTTAGGACATTTCTTCTCTGTATAAACGGACATGTTCTTGTATTTTTTTTTTTTTTTTTATAAAGGACCCTATCTGTATAAACGTACCTATATGTATAAAACGTAACTCTCTGTAATAAACGTACCTTCTGTATAAAGTACATCTCTGTATCAACGTGTTTATACAGAGAGGTACGTTTATACAGAGAGGTACGTTTATACAGAGAGGTACGTTTATACAGAGAGGTACGTTTATACAGAGACAGATACGTTTATACAGAGAGGTACGTTTATACAGAGACAGGTACGTTTATACAGAGAGGTACGTTTATACAGAGAGGTACGTTTATACAGAGAGGTACGTTTATACAGAGACAGGTACGTTTATACAGAGAGGTATGTTTATACAGAGAGGTACGTTTATACAGAGAGGTACGTTTATACAGAGCTGTGCTTTATCGAACAGGTACTTTTATACGAGAGGTACTTTAATACAGAGAGGTTACTTTCTTACGAGAGTACGTTTTATACGAAGGTAACGGTAATACAGAGAGGTACGTTTTATACAGAACAGTCTTTATCAGAGACAGTACAGTTTTCGTACAGAGAGGTACGTTTAGCCAGAGAGGTACGTTTATACAGAGGGTACGTTATCGAGAGTACGTTTATACAGAGACAGTACTTATATCAGATACCATAAGTTTATACCGAGACAGGTAACGTTTATAACAGAGACAGGTACGTTTATGTACAAGTACATTACGTTTAAGACGAGCGGTACGTTTATACAGAAGGTAACGGTTTTAGAGAGGTACGTTTATACAGAGAGGTACGTTTATACAGAGAGGTACGTTTATACAGAGAGGTACGTTTATACAGAGAGGTACGTATATACAGTGTATATATAGTATGGGCAGTAATCAAAATGTAAAAACTTTGAGTACAAAAGGTTCTTTTTTGTAATGCTCATTTTCCATTCTAGAGAATCAGCATTGAACCAACCTTTTACAAAATTAGCTACAAAGAGCCTTACCTTAATATTTACTAGCATTATTATATGTGGTACCCCTCCCGTATAAAGGGAAATACTAAAGCACAAGTTTAACATCTCCATCCTTATCCTTTTAGGAATCAGAATGCTTCGGAGAAAGGGAGCAATGTAACATTAATCATCAAAGTAAAGTAAACCAGATTCACAAAAGGTTGCAAAGCTTAACCCGACTTTATTCCCCTTCATATGACTGGTAACCCGTCGTACTCAAGCTCAGCCCCATGTTGTGGATCTGGGCCACTGTATTTCATTCATTACTGCTTAATGCCAGTGAGGGAATACTATGTACATGCCCATACTGCATGCAAATTACATGTACATTATAACGCTATATTTACCAGTGGTATTTAATGCCAGCATTAGTAGGCACATTGCACGCTCCTGAAGGTGTGTACAACATCCCTCTAACACAGGGGTGCTCGACTCCAGTCCTCAAGACCCCCCCAACAGGTCCGGTTTTAAGGATATCCCTGCTTCAGCACAGGTGGTGCAGTCGAAGTCTGAGCTACTGATTGAGCCCAATGTTCTGAAGCTGAGATCTGAGGGGTCTGAGTTGAGCACCACTGCTCTAATAGACTTCAAGTTACAATTATGCTGATAGCCTTAGTTCTATAATTAATGTCTGAAGCTGGATTTAATAAACCCTAGAGCGCTGTCTGCATTGCGACATTGTGATATTTATCCTTATTTACAGACCAGTGTTACGTTTCACTCACATGTGTCCTTTCTTATTACGATGGTACATGAAGTAGGCTGTGTGCATCTGTGTACTGTATATAAACAGAACATTCAAAGGTTTCCAAGAAATAACGAGCTAAACAGCTGAAATGCAACATGTGCTGGTGCAATTCAAATAAGGCAGGCGTGCTATAAATCTCTTACATGAGCTGCAGCCCAGGGCCTAATGATCCTGAATCCGGCGTTTTGTTTTCACATGAAAAAAAAAATTCTGTTGTTTAGTTCACATTACTTTTGTATTTAATTTCTCTTGAGCAGCCGACTGTGCTGAATTTATTGAGGCTTCCCGGAATTGCTTGTCCAGAGAACAATTTGAGAACAGCTTGCCTTTTTGAGAATAGTTTTTTTACTTTGTTTTCCATGGTGCATTTCAGAGCAGGGTGAATATGAATCGAGAAAGAAATTGGAAGGCAAGTCATCTGGTCTCTACTCTAAAGAGGCTGCTCAGTGGTGATGGCTGGAACAACGTGCACTCACCACTGACCAACACCGTTTGAGACCAAGATAGAGGTTATTTCACAATGGACGACTGGATGTCATCAATGTGTCACTATTTCTATTGTTTCATAGTTGGTAAACATATTGTCATCAGCAGTTTATACTATCTATGCACGGGTGACTACCTAGTTATTTGGTACAGATTCCGCTTGAATACTGGAAGTGTATTGTATTCACTGTAGTGAATGGGATCTAATCAGTGCACTCCCTAAATACGTGGAACAAAATGGTCGTCATTGGGTTATGTTATTACTGGGTTTAAATGAATATAACTCAAGTGAAATGCGCACTTAATCTGATGTTGTGGGTTCAGAGCAGTATAGTAGAGTAGGAATATTATAAGATTCCTTGGTAAAATCACAATGAAAAGTAATGAAATATTAATGTATATGTGCCTTACTACAAATTAGCATTACTAAAGGTCCACTATTGCAAACCTGTAAATGAGAACGTTAACATAATCATCTTCAGTGGATTTGTTCAATATGTGTTTACAGACCATATGACAAAAAACAACAACCCATATTATAAGGAGCATAATCAGTGATGTCATTAGGGTATCTGGGCAGAGACGTGTGAGAAGCAGTCACTGCATCTTATTAACACATCATGTCTAAGGCATTCTGCAGAGAATATGGAAAGGTTTGTAATACTTACAGGGCAATAGCTGGTGGTAACATTTTGCTGCAGAAGGAGTTGCTCCAATTGTTAAAATCTACTATCAAATTATATAGAGCATAGATGATAGGAGTAATCCCACTACTTTAACCCCCTACTTTTTTACTGGGTGGTAACTTTTGGGGGCTCTCTGGTTAACAAGATACTTACCCGTAAAGTTACCAGCACTACTTCCTGGTTTTGTGTTGAGATTTAAATGGCCGTCCAATAGGAAGCTGCAACTGATGATGTCGCAGCTTCCTATTGGCTCACGTGACCCGTGACATTTGAACAGCCTTTTGTTAACTCTGGAGGGGCTTCCACAGCAATATCTTCACTGGTGCATATCTCAGGAACCAAGGGGCCCCACTCCCAGGAGCTTAAAATAGCAAGGTTCAGCTCTGGTGAACCCCCTAGTTCATATGCAGTGAAATAGATTGTGCAATCGGGATGAGGTTGACATTTAATGTGGAAATAATAACAGGATGTTGTTGGAAATGAGACTTGGACACTTGCGGGCACTAAAGTATTTGCGTTACGCATGGTTTCATTTGAGAAAGCATACAGTGTGTTCCCAGGTTTTGTTTGACCACTCATACTGTTTGTGTGTTGTACTAGAGAGCAAGCTAAGTGAAAGGCAGGAACTGCACTATACAGTACGTTCATGTAACTGTGAAGATGTATGTTTTATTATCTCTTCTCTCCTGTCATTTGCAATGTTTGTTTTAGGCAGCTGCTCCAAGCATCTGCTTTTCATCTTATTCTTGCGTTCCCTGCAAATACTAGCAGTGTATCTGTTTCTCGACTTAAATCTTTGCAAGGATTCCTCATAGGGCATCAAAAAAAGCTGTTCTCCCAAACAAGAAATTCCTGTTTC
This sequence comes from Ascaphus truei, assembly GCA_036426205.1. NCBI lineage: Eukaryota > Metazoa > Chordata > Amphibia > Anura > Ascaphidae > Ascaphus > Ascaphus truei. The sequence goes on from CM071577.1 coordinate 15,164,584, forward strand.
AGATATTCATCCGATCAAAGTCTCTAACAACTTCAAGCAATTGAACATTTGCTATTTTTTTCTCCTCTGCATCATACATGAGTGCACACCTGTGGGATCTAGCACCTCCCCTGTGGGATCTAGCACCACCCCTGTGGGATCTAGCACCTCCACTGTGGGATCTAGCACCTCCATTGTGGGATCTAGCACCTCCCCTGTGGGATCTAGCACCTCCACTGTGTGATCTAGCACCTCCTCTGTGGGATCTAGCCACTCCCCTCTGGGTTGGAGGGGAAACAACCTCTGCACGACCTCTATAAGATGACCTTCTCCTTAAGTCCCTTTGTGTTGTTTCCTATCCTCTCATTGGTTGGACAAAGTTTAGGTGGAGCTCACGTTCTTCCAAAGTCTCCCTGCGGAGATAACAAAGGAGGCAATTTGCATGGCCGAGTGCAGCTTATTACCTTGATGTTATTGTTATGGATCCTCTCAAAAGTCCCGTGTGACTTTTTGAGTGGTCTTGTTTTGCCCTCTCTGAAAGTGCTCTCTGTGGGTTTCACAGTGTTGTCCTGTTCTCTGGGGTTTTGCCGGGAAGTGTCCGCGTCTCTCCCAGTTTTGACGATAAACCTTTTTGCGGGTTTGTGTGGGCTCGCTAAGCTTAGTGGCGGCTCTTTCCATGCGTGTCGGGATTCTGGAAGTGCAGATGCTGACTGCAGCAGTGTTTAGGAGGATATCTGCTCTGTATCTGTGCTGTGAGGGTTTTCTTTCAGCATTGCAGCAATGTAAGACCCCTGCAAGAAGTCCCCGAATGCCACAACGTTGTGCATTTTTGGTTACATATGACGGCAGTATGTGCTCACCATTTTGAGTTGATAGATACATCTCGACCTCCACCAAAACTAGACTGCTTTGAGGTGAAGAGGATGTGCCAGGTACATGCAAGCGAGGCCGACAAGAGGAAGTAGAGACGCATTTACTCCAGTCCTTAGCAGTCATGGGACTGCTAACACCAGGGCTGTTCCGGTAGGAGGGAAACACCTCTCTCAGCGTCACAGAAGATCCATTATATCCAGAAAAAGATATGGCCCGTTGCGTTAAGAGAGTTTCTCGACAATGCGGCCATCTCTCAGGTCCCAGGCATCAAACGTTTAGAGCGTATTCCCACCAGATTTTGGTCCCCAAACGATCAGCATCATGCAGAGCTTCCCCGGACCTGAAATATCTCAGTCGGACTGTAAGATACTGACTGTGCTAGAACGAGGAGATTATATGGCAACCCTTGACTTCAGTCTTATTTACACGTGCCCATTTGTCCAAGCCACCAACATTTTCTTAGGCTCGGTATAAAGAGACAGGAAAGAGATTGGAGCGTTTTTTTCATTCACAGCACATTTCCGTGTAGCATGTCGCCGGCTCCCAGGACTTTCACAAATTCATTGCCATGGCAACGGCAGCATTCAGGCACGTAGGCAGCAAGTTGATTTCTTATTTAGACGATTGTCAGGGCACATGTCTGAAGCACTTATTGATCTGTTATTTGTATTTATTATTTATATGATTGTCACGTGTATTACTGCTGTGAAGCGCTATGTACATGAATGGCGCTATATCAATAAAGACATACATATGTGGAGTCATCCAGGCACTTCAGCAGCGTGGCAGGGTCATAAACTTTGATAAAAGCAACTTTAAACCAAAGCAAATAACGAGAATGTTAGGCCGAGATACCATTCACGAGAAGGTTTTTCTTTTGGAGCAAAGGATGCTCAGCTGATCCGGTATTGTCATAAATGCAAAGAACAGCTCCGGCCCTCTGAGATTCTGTGAAAACATCCTGGCATATGTCAGCCACAATTCAGACAGTAACCTGGACAAGATTCCACATAAGGGCGTACAAAGCCAATTTCGTATGTCTAGGGACAGGAAGCAGCGTTTGCCTAACGCCAAGATCAAATGCTCTATGGAAAGTGAAACGGCTTTGCATTGGTGGCAACATCCATACAATCTAAGAGTGCAGTAGAAATAGCCGTGTTAGTCCAGTTGCGATAGTGCCGAGTAAATGAGTACGTCAGTTATAAGAGATGCATTTTTTATTTAGACAAACAATTGATATTATAAGACAAGCTTTCGAAAGAACTCTCTCTCATCCTGAGGTATTGCTTGTCCTCAGGAGGAGAACTCTTGAAAGCTTGTCTTATAATATCAATTGTTTGTCCTAATAAAAAAAGGTATCATTTAATACTGAAGTACTCATACAATCTAAGCAAAGGGATATCCATTTTATGTGCCCTTATGTATGGTGTTAAAAATAAACGCAAGCAAACAAGGCCTGGGGCGCCCATTTAGGAGCAAAAGGAGTCTCAAGGCCTTTCCCAAAATCTTGAAAACAGTCTTCTAATCTCTTCGAATTAAAAGCCTTCTTCCAAGCAATCTATTACTTTCAAGCAGACTTGTTTGGAGCCGATTTAAAGATTCAATTAGGCAACACTGCTACTGTCGCCTATTCGAACAAGCAAGTAATTTGGAGTGCCAAACACATACAATACTCATATGGGCAGAGAACCGTCTCACCAGTATTTCCGCAATCTCAGTCGCTCTGCCTTTTATCAGAGTGAGCCCTGGATGTAAATGTCTTTCCGATGGTCACAGACAAATGGGGCTAACTCCAAATAGATATCGGGGTGACTCAAAACAAAAAGAAAGTGAAGCAATTATAAAATATTTTAATAGCAGAGCTCGCATGCCATCTTGATCCAATGGCATTGACTTAGGATTTCAAACTGGCCTGTTCCCTTGATTCAATCAGTCATCTAGAAACTCAAGAGCAGCAGATCTACAGTAATAGCCATCGTTCCATTTTGGCCAAAGAGGGCATCGTTTTCTGACCTGCTACATCTGTTCATTCAACAACTGTGCCACTGTCCTTTGATCCTCGGAATAATATTCCATAGGAGAGCCAGGCATCCGGATCTGAAGAGACTGAAAAGAACTGCTTGGCTGTTTTGATGAAACTGTTGGCCTCACACAGTCTCTCCTCCAAATTGGTAGACATGCTTCTGGAGTTTAGAAGTGAACTTTATATAGAGTATTTATCCAGAGCAGTGGGGATGTCATGGGTGGAAAAGCCTCAAGCATCTCCAGTTGATAGCTGTAAAGCTTCTACATGGTAATCTGTTGACACCTTTAACAAGCACTGCAGATTGGACATAGAAGCATCGTCTGACGCAGCCTCTAGGAGACTAGTTTTACATGGTATTCTGGATTATAACTCTCTCTCTTAGGCCGCGATTATAGTGCGTGCGGTGGCAACAAAATGCAGCAGCTCTATCGGGCCGGCCATACTGCGGGCGATGAAGAGCGACCGCACGGCAGAATTTTGAGCCGACAAATAATTTCGTTTTTTCGCACAGAACAAAAAGGGCCGAGGTTGAAGTAAATAATGCATTTCTGACGTAGTATCGCTTGATTGTCTAGTCATTTGTACACTAACAATTTTAATATGTATTTACATTGCTTTTATATATATTATATACATCATATTAATGACTTGTATGACAGTATGTCTTTAGGTTTCCATGTCTACAGTATACTCCGCTTTCCCCCATGTTGATTATCCATAAAAATCAGTCTAACTGCATCTCAATAGCCAGACTCATGGCTACTGTCCCACCCCCACAGTCACTCCTACCAACCATTGTGGCCAAACACTGCCATATACAGCACTTATTCCCTCACCTAGTGTCTCTGTAACTCTCCCAACATACCACTTAGATTGTAAGCTCTTTGAGGCAGGGATTTCCTTTCCTATTGTCTGACCTTGTTGCGCTTATTGTACTGTAATTTCCTATACTGTATTGTCTTAGTAAAGTGCTGAGTACACTGTGGGAGCTATATAAATCAAGACATACATACGTATATACACAAAAACTGAGTTTTAGAAGGAACTTTCACAGAGCGGATCAGGTCAGATTGACACATCTGCACTTTGTTGGCTGATGGTCACATTCTCCTCTTTTCCTGGTGCAGCTTCCAGACATAAGGGCCTATTCTCGTAGCCCCGAAGTGTGACAATCCGATGGGACGGGCGTGCTCTGCTATTCTGTAAGGCCTGCTCGCATGTCCAATCCGTGTCTAACAGGCTTTTTTAGAAGCGGTTTCACTCCTGCTTCGCAAATACGATCGGTTCGTCACTTTTTATAGAAGCGATTTAGAAGATACAATAGCAATTAATGCATGATCGGGCTCTGATACCCTTTATTAGAGCAGCGGTGCGCAAACTGGGGGGCGCGCCCCCTTGGGGGGGCGCAAGATTATGTAGGGGGGGCGCGGGCTGAGTGCGGGGAAACCTGGGGGCGGGCAGAGCTGTGCAGGGCGGCCAGAAGCTCCGTGCACTGGCTGCTTCCCTGCTGTCTGTGTCAGAGGGGGCGGGGCCAGAAGCTCCGTGCAGAGACTGCTGCTGCTGCTTCTATGCTGTGTCTGCCTGCAGAGGGGGCGGGGCCTTGCTGCGGGGCCTTCCCTGCACACAGACAAGCCCTCCTCCTCCTGTCTGGTACCCGCCCGTTTTCTGCAGCACATGGGGGGACCGGAGCAGGTTTAGTTACTCCCTCCCCCAGGTAGTGTGTGTGTGTGTATATATATATATATATGTGTGTGTGTGTGTGTGTGTGTATGTATGTGTGTGTATATGTATGTGTGTGTATATGTATGTGTGTATATGTATGTGTGTGTGTGTGTGTGTGTGTGTGTGTGTGTGTGTGTGTGTGTGTGTGTGTGTGTGTGTGTGTGTGTGTGTGTGTGTGTGTGTGTGTGTGTGTGTATGTATGTGTGTGTATATGTATGTGTGTGTGTGTGTGTATGTGTATATGTATTTATGTGTGTGTATATGTATGTATGTATGTATGTTTCTTTTGGTGTGGTTTGATATTGTGTGTTTATGTATTTAGTAGTCATGTATGTAGTAAATATGTGTATATTTGTGTGTGTATGTATATGTTCTTATATATATATGAAAGACTGATTTTGCCTGCATGCCTGCCTGCTTGATGTCCGGTGTCCTAGCGGCAATCTCAATTGGTCCCTTGGCCCCCCGCCCCCCGCACACCTCTCATTGGGGCCTCACACCCACACCACCCCCTGGCCCCCCCCCACAAAACAAACCTCTCATTGGCCTGAGGCGGAGTGACGGGCCAAAGGTCCAAAAATAATCTCACACCACACAAACACAGACACACCACACACCACAAACACACACACACACACACACCACACACACACACCCACACACAGTGTCCCCCAGTCCCCCCCTCTCACACCCCTACTATTCCTCTCGATCCACAACCGTGAGGATACTGGTCCCGTCCCTTCAGGAGACGGTTCTTGCACCACAAGCGCTTTCAATGTGACACGGAGAAGGAGGAACACAGACAAGAGTCCAGCCTTCTCCCCCCCCAAAAAACAGAGACGGTAAGTGCGCCGACCGAGAAAAAAAGAGACGCCGCCCCAGAGAGAGAAAAAAGAAGCGAGACGAAAAGAAGAGCAGAAGCAGAGAAAACACCCAAGAGAGCCGAGAAAGGAGAAAAAAACAATCAGGATAAGAAATCGCCAAACACCATATACTTAGAAAGTTATAATTAAGACCTATATTTTTATCAATCATCAAAATCCTCTGTTTTAGACAAGAGCAAAACTATATAGTCCCCCCCCCATACGACAAAATTCCACGATCCAAGGCTTATATTAAAAATGCATGCATGCAGCTACAAAAACTCAATCTCTATATCAACGAACCATCAAGGATGTCCCCAGTCTATCTCACACACCCTTTTTTTTTTTTTTTTTACCCCCCCCCTCGCACGGCCATATCTACCGAAAAACATCTCCTATCTGCAGGACAATCATTCTTCGACATCCCCAAAACCAACCGAAATAGGCCACTGTCTACCTTTTCCACCCGTTTTGTTTCTGCCGCCGCGCGAAAGACCCAAGAGAGAGGCGGTGCAGGACAGGGAGGAGAAGAGAGAAAAAATAAGAAAGAAGGAGGAAAAAAAAGGAATCCCTCTCTCTCTCTCCCACACCTTTTCTCATCCTCTTCCCACCTCGATCTCTCTCCCACCATCTCTCACGCTTCCACACACCATCTCCTCTCACTACTCCCCAGACATCTTGGTCTCTCAGCCTCCCAAATAATAGAAGACTATCCCACATATGATCTGGCACCTATAACCAATACACCATCTAAGGGCAGCCAGGCCTCCTCAATCCTCCCCCGACGCCTCTCTCTCTCACTCTCCCCCACCCTCGTCCCTTCTCACTCTGAGCGAAGCAACCTCATCTCTCTCTCTATCCCTTCTCCGAACTCATCTCTTCTCAATATCCACCCTCGGCTCCCCTCGCTCTCCTTTCCACCCTCCTCGTCTCCTCACTCTAACCCACCCGCTCTGCCCTCTCTCTCTCTCCCCCACCCTCTCTCTCTCTCTCTCCCTCCCTCTGTCTGTTTTATCTTAACTGCACTATACCTACACCGAAATAACCTATTCTGCTTTCTTCCAGATCTGACTCAAGTTTCACACGGGAGACATCGGAATACAGGTAGGGAACACCTCCCCTCCAGTATAGTACCTTGAGGGACTGCGGATCAGGTAAGATTCCGGGCGGGATTGCTGCTTTGGAAATTGTTAAGAGGGGGCATCCTGACACTGGTTAATGGGTTCAGAAGTCATTCACGTCTGGCTTTTTTTTTGGTTCGGTTAGTGAGGTCAACACACACACACACACACACACACACAGTACTTTTCGAAATAAACCTACGTTTCTATAAAAATTTAAGTTTTTTTTTTTTGCGGCCCACCTAGACTTAAACCTTGTTTATTTGGCCCTTGTTAGCATTTGAGTTTGACATGCTTGCTCTACGCTGAAGTGTTCCTGAGGACCTCCCATGCTGGAGCATCTGCGCTAGATCCCCTGCACTGTAGCTGCTATGTTCCAGAGACCTTCCCTTGCGCTGAAGCGCCTACGCTGAAGCTCTTCGTTGAAGCCTTCCTGGTACTGACCCTGGCCCGTGACCTCGACCTTCGATCCTTTGCCGCCTGCCTTGACCCCAGCCTGAATAACATTTACCCTGCCTTCTCCAAGCCTGACCCGGCTACCCACGATGACGGAATCCGCAATCCGCAATCCGGAATCCGGCTTCGCGGTATCAGGTCGGTGTTACCTATCCCTACCTCAGCTTTGCGGTCCGGTCCAGATTTGTGGCGAGCACTCCGTTACACATTCTCCTCTCATATTCAAAACGTATTTAAAACTTGCCGTTTTTTCTTCTGCAATATTACAAAGATACGCCCTTTCCTCTGTTGCTCGACTGCTAAAACTCTGACTCAGGGCCTCATTCTCTCCCGTCTTGATTACTGTAACCTCCTGCTGTCTGGCCTTCCTGTCTCTCACCTTTCTCTCCTACAATTTATCCTAAACGCTGCTGCCAGAATCACTCTACTTTCTCCTAAATCTGTCTCAGCATCTCCCCTGCTGAAATCCCTCTCCTGGATTCCTATCAAATCACGCATCTCACGTGACATCACGTTACTCGTGGCGTCATTTGACACCTGTGGTGTCACATGACCCCGCAGCATCATTTGACGCCGCATTGTCATGGAAACACAACGTCTGAATCCCGGTAAGTTTTCTTGTTGCAGAGGCCTCACGCGATCCCCCGGCATTTAATTTAAATGCCTGGGGAAGAGCACAGGATCTCTGCAACCGCCCGCGCCCCCCCAGACAAATCTCCTGCCGCCCCGGGGGGCGCCCCCCCCCCAGTTTGCGCACCCCTGACTTAAGGTGTTAAATGGTCCCTGAATGTTTGTGACGGGGCCTGTATCTCGGGAAGCAGGGGGTCCCCGGACCTGAAATCAACGCGGTTCTGCTCCGGAAACCCCTGCTACCCCTATTACACTAGTAATAAAATGTATATTAAAAAAAAAACATTAATTTCGGGCGAGGTTTGCGCAGGGGGGGACGCCTCTCCTTGCGCAGCTCTCTCTGCACCTGAAAGAAATCACCGTGTAAGGATTTTTCGGAGAGGCGATCACCACGTCGCCGACTACTCGCCCGTTTTGGGAATCTTGCTATCACAGGTAACCGAGGCTTCCTGAATACCGTGAGAGCAACGCTAAAATATAAATGGCGCTTTAAATGGCCTGGTGATTTGTTTTATGAACACTTATAGCATGGGCCCCTATATAGTTGGTATGGTATGGAACTCCTTTTAGAAAGTGTGGGGTGGGACTCATTTAAATAGAGTTCATAACCTAAGGCACCAACCTAATGACTGGGAGAATTGTGTTAGATCCAACAGGCCTAGAACCCACAACTGCTTTTCTAGGTGCCAGCTCTAGCAGTGTGAGCTAAACCAGCTGATAGGGAGTGTTACTGTTACATCCTACGTCTGAGCTGCTCACTGCCCACATATGTAGTAATCCAGCTATTAGCTTACCTGTCCGGTATCTCAGGTGAGCTTCACAAGGACTACTAAACTGTCAACCAGGAAGTGGAAGGGGCCTGCTTTTAAAGGACAAAAATATTCACTGTGCCATCAGCATATATGTCATGTACATTTTCATTTGAAACTCTTTTTAAAGTTAATAGCAAAGTTAAATGATGCTCAGCACTTCTATTGAATTTGTTTCGCATGTTCCGGGTCAAAGTGTTCATAAGCTTAAAACGTAATTATAAAACATGTTTTTATCACAGTGATTCTCCACTGCGAATAGATTCTCCTAGTAGCTGAGTTGCACCTCGCTCCCAACGTGGGACGGAGGGGGAAGTACCAGCTTCTCCTGCGGCCTGCTTCCCCCGCTTCCCCCCGTGGCCAGCTTCCCGCGCTCTCACCGTGGCCAGATTCCTGCGCTCCCCCAGAGCCCACCTCCCGTGTCCCCCCACCCCCCGAGCCCACCTCCCGCGCCCCCAAGCCTACCTCCCCTCCCGGGCAGCTGCCGCGGGGATATCGGGGGCAGGAGGAGAAAGAGTCCAGCGGCAAGCTGCACCCACCCGGTCAAGGTAAGTCACTGTCACCATTCCAGTCACTGTCACCCACCCAGTCACTGTCACCCAGTCACTGTCACCCAGTCAGTCTAGTCACTGTCACCCACCTAGTCAGTATTTCCCAGTCACTGTCACCCACCCAGTCACTGTCACCAACCCACCCAGTCAATGTCTCCCACCCACCCAGTCAGTGTCTCCGACCCACCCACCCAGTCTGTGTCTCCGACCCACCCACCCAGTCAGTGTCTCCCACCCACCCAGTCAGTGTCTAAGTCAGTTTCTCCCAACCACCCACCCACCCAGTAAATGTCTGAGTCAGTGTCTAAGTCAGTGTCTCCCACCCAGTCAGTGTCAAGCAACCAACCCACCCAGTCAGTGTCTCCCACCCACCCACCCAGTCAGTGTCTAGTCAGTGTCTACCACCCAGTCAGTGTCTCCCACCTACCCACCCAGTAAGTGTCTCACAAGTCAGTGTCTAGAGTCAGTGTCTCCCACCCACCCAGTCAGTGTCTACCACCCACCCACCAAGTCAGTGTCAAAGGTCAGTGTCTCCCAAGTCAGTGTCTCCCAAAGTCAGTGTCTCACAAGTTAGTGTCCCCCACCCATCCACCCACCCAGTCAGTGTCAACCACCCACCCACCCAGTCAGTGTCTAAGGTCAGTGTCTCCCACCCAGTCAGTGTCTAGGTCAGTGTCTTCCACCCACCCAGTCAGTGTCTCCCACCCAAGTCAGTGTCAAAGTCAGTGTCTCCCAAGAACCATCCACCCACCCAGTCAGTGTCTCCCACCCAAAGTCAGTGTCTCCCAAGGTCAGTGTCTAACACCCACCCACCCTGTCAGTGTCTCCCAAGTCAGTGTCTCCCAAGTGAGTGTCTCCCGTAGTCAGTGTCTCCAACCCACCCACCCAGTCAGTCAGTGTCTATGGTCAGTCAGTGTCTAAAGTCAGTGTCTCCCAAGGTCAGTGTCTCCCACCAACCCAGTCAGTGTCTGTCATCCATCCACCCACCCAGTCAGTGTCTGTCATTCACCCAGTCACCCAGTCAGTGTCTGTCATTCACCCAGTCACCCAGTCACTGTATCCCACCCACCCAGTCACTGTCTCCCACCCACTGACATTCACCCACCCACCCACAGTCAACATTGCCCCACCATTTGTCACCCACCCACCCACTGTCATTCACCCACCCACCCACTGTCATTCACCCACCCACCCACTGTCATTCACCCACCCACTGTCATTCACCCACCCACCCACTGTCATTCAACTGTCATTCACCCACCCACAGTCAACATTGCCCCACCATTTGTCACCCACCCACTGTCATTCACCCACCCACCCACCGTCATTCACCCACCCACTGTCATTCACCCACCCACTGTCATTCACCCAACCAACTGTCATTCACCCACCCACCCACCTGTCATTCACCACACACCCAATGTCATGTCACAAACACCCACTGTCATTACAACACCCACACCACTGTCATTCACCCACCCAACGGTCATTCAACTCCCCCCAACATCATTCATCCACCCAATTCGTTCACCCCACCACACACATCATTAACCAATCCAACAATGTACATTCCACCCAAACAACCAACTGTCATTCACCCACCACTGTCATTTCACCCCACTGTCATTCCCACAGCCCACCCACATCTCACCCAACCTTCACCACTCATCCACCCCCCCACTGTTCATTCACCCACCACTGTCATTCACCCACCCACGGCCACTGTCTCAACTGTCATTCACCCACCACAGTTCCATTCCACCATTTTGTCATTCACCCACTGTCATTCCACCCACGCCATCCCCCGCTCATTCCCACCCACTGTCATTCACCCCCCACTGTCTTCACCCACCAACTGTCATTCACCCACTCACCCACTGTCATTCAACCATTCACCCACCCCACCCACTGTCAACATTCCCCACCACATGTCAATCCACCGCCCCTGTCCCATGATTCACCCACCGCAACTATTCACCCCACCCAGATCATTCACCCACCCACTGTCATTCAACGCTTCACCCACCCACCACCTGCCATTCACCAACACCCACCCACGGTCATTTCCACCACTGTCATTCACCACCCACAGCAAACTGTCATTCAAAACATCATGTCTCAACAACCATGTCATACCTCCCCAGCATCACACACCCCCCACTGTCATTACCCACAGTCATCACCCACCCACCGTCATTCACCCACACCACCCACGCGTCAGTCAACCACCCCTGTTGACCCCACTGTCATTCAACCCTCGTCCACTGTCATTCACCCACCCACTGTCATTCACCCACTGTCATTCACCCACTGTCATTCCCCCACTGTCATTCCCCCACTGTCATTCCCCCACTGTCATTCACCCACTGTCATTCACCCACTGTCATTCACCCACTGTCATTCAAAACTGTCATTCAACTGTCATTCACCCACCCACCCCCCTTCACTCACCCAACTGTCATTCTACTGTCATTCACCCACCCAGCCACCCAGGCAGGCAGTCACATGTCTTTTGTTGAAAATATAAAAATAAATAGGTTGCATTGTAATGTTTTTTTCTGTATCACAATAAGAAAACAGTTAAGTAAAAGTTGCGCGCTAAAATATATTTTTTTGTGGTAGGTGCGCTATGGGTTCAGGGGGGGGTGGGTACGCTATGGGTTTGGGGGGGGAGGGGGCCTGCTCCTTTCATTTGTCCCGTGCCCCATGATTTCTGTTGGCGGCTCTGGCCGGCCTAGCTACCTGCCTGCCTGCCTGCCTGCCTACCTGCCTGCCTACCTGCCTGCCTACCTGCCTAGCTACCTGCCTGCCTGCCTGCCTACCTGCCTAGCTACCTGCCTGCTCGCCTGTCTGCTCTCTCGCATTTACATGCATGGTTTATTTAAGTAGGAATACATGATGACTTCTAAGATTATATCTATTCGTGCTAAAGGGTTGAACTCGCACAATAAGACAAAATTAGCCTTATCTGAATTTAAACGGTTGAAAGGCGGAGTTAGTCTTTGTTCGCCACTCACTTTCCCACGAAAGAGGGCTTCAGATTCCTAGACAAACCTGTACTCATACTCTCAATATAGTAATATTTCTCAATAATAAAAAAACAAAGGAGGTACAATTCTTTTTCACAAGCATACACCATTTGAATATAAAGCTCAAAAATGCGATCTGCATGGGAGATATCTCTTTGTGAAAGGCAATATATTAGGAATTAAATACACTTTGTTATACTTTATGCCCCCAACACTAATCAACAAGACTTATTTGAAGAAATGCTTTCCCAATGGACCCCCTTTAGGGGCAGATTTTAATTCCCTTATGAACCATCAGATTAATCATGTGTCAGCCCAACACAACCCAAAACACTCACAAATACCCTTAAAACCGTGATTACTAAGAATGCTCTCCTGAATGGATTGAGAAATATTCATCCAACTGTGAGAGATTGTAGCTTCTTTTCACATGCACAGAAAACTCGTTCTGCTGTAGGATTGATTATATTTTATTCTATCAAAGATTATTTGGCAAATGTATCTCTGTACCATGCACATATAGAAGCATTTTTTTCTCTTCAAAACAGGAATATCCACATAGAATATGGAATGTTAATGATTTCCTGCTTAACGATCACTCTCAGAAAATAGAGGAGCACTTATCCAATTATTTTGTGCTGAATGATAGAGAGGATATTTCAATAGCAACTTTATGGGAAACACACAAGGCAGTAATTAGAGGAGAACTCATTAGCACTGCAATTGCTCAGGCATAAAGTGGCCGAGCGGAACTGATTTCTCTATCTCAACAGCTACAAATATAGAAGCAACATTTAACCTACTTATCTCATGAGAACTAAGAGGGAAAGAAAACCAACATCTCACTCAAAAGCTATATTATGAACCAAGCAAGAATATTCCGAAAAAGGCAATTAGGCCGGGAAAATGTTAGCAAACTAATTAAGAGCTGTACAAATGCAAAATAATATTACAGCGATTTACACTAAAACGGGTGACTTAACTCATTAGTTAGAAATTCCACCTCTTCTACTGATCATTTTATATCGTAGAGAATAAACTGGACCAAACCCCTGAGTGGGGTGCCAAGATGGCCTCATATTTATAAAAATCTCTTTTGCCTAGAATATCTCAGGTGGAAAGACTTGAATTGTCTATAACAAAGAACAAAATAATTATAACAATTAAAAAAACAGATGAAGGCTAAAGAGACGCCACTTCCTCTATTATAAAACAATGGAGTCAATATTTATTTATTTTTTATTTATTTATAAAAAAAAATTACCAGGAAGTAATACATTGAGAGTTACCTCTCGTTTTCAAGTATGTCCTGGGCACAGAGTTAAGACAAATAATACATGGTTACAAATACAGTTACATAAGTGAGCAGGGTATACATTATATACAAGACATTGCATGCACAGTTAAAGAAAATATATATTATAGGCGTATGTAACAGTTACAGACCAGATTAAAATGTGAGACAGCTTTAGTTTTGAAAGAACTTAAACTGGTGGTGGATGTGAGAGTCTCCAGTAGGTTGTTCCAGTTTTGGGGTGCACGGTAAGAGAAGGAGGAGCGTCCGGATACTTTCTTGAGCCTTGGGATCATGAAAAGTCTTTTGGAGTCTGCTCTCAGATGATAAGTGCTGCATGTGGTAGGGGTGAGGAGCTTGTTCAGATAGATGGGTAGCTTGCCCAGAAAGTATTTGAAGGCAAGACAGGAAAGGTGAACTTTGCGCCTGGACTCAAGTGATGACCAGTCTAGTTCTTTGAGTTTATCACAGTGACCTGTGTTGTAGTCGCATTGGAGAACAAAACGGCATATGGAATTGTAGAGGGTGTCAAGTTTGCTAAGGTGGATTTGGGGTGCCGAGCCATAAACTATGTCTCCATAGTTGGCATTAGCATCTGCTGTGTGCTACACTTTCTGACCAGCAGATTTATGGAGGATTTGTTCCTGTAAAGTACACCTAGTTTGGCATAGGTTTTGGATGTCAGGGTATCAATTTGCATCCCGAATGTTAAGTGGGAGTCAAACCATATGCCCAGGTATTATTAGTACCATACTTAACTAAATTGTTCAATTCTATGAGAGGGATAGTCTCTCCCTAGAACAATGTTAAAAGTAATCATTACTGTAATACACAGAAAAGATAAGGATACTCGGAGTTGTGATGGCTTTAGGACTATTACTCTACTCAACGCAAACCTTAAAATCTTCCTCAAAATCCCAGCAAATAGATTAAGCGTAGTATTCCTCTCATGAATCAACATAGACCAGGCTGGGTGTATTCCGAGGCGAAAAATGAGTGATAAGACAAGAAGGGTAATCAATCTAATTAATAAATGAACATGGCTTAACCCGCTAACAATCACTTAAAATAAATAAATTATTTTAAGTAATTAATAAATGTAACATAAACAAAGTCACATCCATGCTTTTGTCCCTTGAGTCGAATCAATTGGAAATGTATCCATGACCAGAGAAGCTGCAAGGGAGCTCCCCCCCCTCGTTACCCAATACCCACATAAACACATACAAGTAACGGCAGACTCGACCTGGAGGTATAAAAGGCTGCGGCTTTGTTTATTAAATAATTTGAGTAACTGCCAGTCCCTGCCAGCGTGCTCACTTAATAGGTGAAGGATCAGACGGTCCTTGAACCACTGATCCCGTAAATCCTGTACCCAGTCATTGTCGCGAGTGGGCTCCCGGAAGTCACGACCAGATGACCCCGCCCACTCACCACACCCCCCTGGATTTTTTAGCCCGAGCCCGTCTGGCAAGGACAAGCAGTTACCCCCCCACTGCTGCCGCGACAGAGGCAACCTGGTCAAACTAACCCCTCCTTCAGGAACTTCAGTCCTTTCCATTTCTTTGCGAAGGTACTTCGACTTCACACGGTAAAATAACAATGATACAAGTTAACAATATTCACAGGCAATATACGTAGTAGCGAACAATGGTGACAGTTAACTCTACTCGTTTACCAAAACGAGTGGTCAAACATTGATTACATGCTATCACCTCATCAATAAAGGACGGGTGGGTGGGAAAAGTGTCAGCCGGGAGCAGAAAGAGCACTCTTGCTCCCGGCTGTGTTTTTAAAAACCCCTTGGCTCCTCCCCTGCTCCTTCTCATCCCGCCCATTGCCACATCATCCCCCGCTCACGCCTGCGGGATAGAGCCTTGCCCCCAGATCATAGCTGCCCTCCACCTAGGCGGCTAGGAGGGCTGCTTGACCAGGGAGGCTGCGATGGAGCTCCCCCTCCCCTCGTTACCCAATACCCACATAAACACATACAAATAACGACAGACTCGATCTGGAGGTATTAAAGGCAGCAGCTTTGTTTATTAAATAATTTGAATAACTGCCAGTCCCTGCCAGAGTGCTCGCTTAATAGCTGAAGGGTCAGACGGTCCTTGAACCGGTGATCCTGTAAATCCTGTAGCCGGGCCCACGTGACCTGGTTGTCATCATAAGTGGGCTCCTGGAAGTCATGACCAGATGACCCCACCCACTCGCCACATCCCCCTGGCTTTATCAGCCCCGAACCCCATCTGGCAAGAACAAGCACTTACACCCCAACTGCCGCCACCAACGGGTCTATTTAACCCCCCTTAAACTAGGCCCGTACTGCCAGACCTGTGAGGACCCGCTTCACCCCTTCATAAATAAGCCTGTGAGGGAGTGAAGGAATGAACTCACTCCCTCTGCAAGGATAAGGAAACTACACACCGGTGCCAGGTTCCCAGGTTCATATGAACTCCTAATGCGGAGATTATAGAAGGTGTGTGCGACTGAGCGCACGCGCCTCTCACCCCCGCAATGTGTGAACTGAGCTGGAGGAAATGGGGAGGCGTGGCGCAGGCGTGGCAGACACGTCACCAGGCTGGTTCTCCCTCATTGGCTGAACTGCTCACATGACGCAGCCATAACTCAACCGTTGCTGCCCCAAGACAGGGAGACTAATCACAGAGGGGTAGGAACTCCTCCCTCAGGAGGCAAAAAGGTGATGCACAGCCGTCGCAATGAAGACGCAGGAGAAGGCTGAACTGGTGACTAGTAATCACAGAGGAGGTAGTTCCAGGCCTGCCAGGGGCCCAGTTTACATGGAGCACTACCGGCGTTCTAGAGCAGAGGGACTCTATATGTAGCGTAGGCACTATGAAGCCATAGCACTTACTAGCAGGTCGAGATAGGGGCAGCTAGATAAGCCATAAAACAGTATAGCCAAAAGGACACCCAATTGGATATACAAGATGCACTGTGTATAAGGGATATGAGACTGTGTCTAAAAGATAATAAAGCTGCTGGTTAAATGAATAAAGTCCCTGGCGCCCACCATTGCTTACCACCGCCCAGCCTGCACCCTGAATAAGGTAATGCATCCTAGTAGCCAACAAAACAGCCACTGATGTAAACTCCCTAAGAGCTGGGCAGGAAGGGTTACATTTATTTGACTTCATACTAACTCTTTCCTGGCCTGGAAAGCCAATACTATTTGTGGAGTCTTAGGGTCTCCGGGAGTCTCATCCATTTGTTTGAAGTTTTTCAAAACATATATAAAGTGGTTATGGGAGAACATTGTATAAAATGTCTTGATTGGAAATAAATCCAATCAATTATGTTGGAAAGGGAGGATCAAGTGGGGAACTCCATTCGAGACTTTTTATCTGAATTGTCCCAAAATGGGTCATGAAGTCTCATCGATCTATAAAATCCTATTATCAACTCAAAATTCTGTTAAGCGAGGTTATGCTGCCAACTGGGAAAGGAATCTGGTTATGGAGATATCAACGAGGAAATGTGTAAATATAAATAAATTGAATATGTTTTACATATTTAGATTAGTATATTTCTCTGGTGTGTTCACTGGTATCTCACAACAGGAAAGAGCCTGAAGATGTCTTCTAATACCAGAAAGTCATTTGATGCCGCGTCACCACAGTAACGCGTCTTCTGAGCCAAGGTAGGATAGAGTACAGAGGCCTTTCGGTGCCCCCGACATTTAATTTAAATGCCTTGGGGAAGAGTGCGGGGCCTCTGTATGCACCGCGCCACCCCAAAAAAAATCTTGCGCCCCCCAGTTTGCGCATCCCTGGGCTAGAGGGCCAGAACAGTAAATTAAGAGCATTATCACTGGGAGATTCAGAGTTACAACTACAGCTTTAAGCTGAGTCCTTGGTGTGGGAGACTGGGCGGAGGTGTCCGCACGGGGTTCGATCAGACTGCTTAAGGCAGTGATCGCGCCCATAGGCCGTGTTGGCGCACATGGGCGGAGGCAGGAGGGGGCGCGAGTTGCGCAAGAAATCAGTTGAAACTGATTTCTTGGCACGACACGCGGGTCACCTGAGCGGTTTGCCCAATGAGGGCAAACCAGGTCCGTGATGCCCCTAGGAACCCCCCCCACACACACTACGGCCCATCGACCATGGCCAGGGAAAGCAACACACTTTCCCACAGCCTCCGCACGCCTCCGCACAGGCGAAGGCACCATCGCCTGGGCTTTAAACAGCTCCACTGCTGAGGGACAAGCTAGTTTCCCAGCCTTATATATTTTTTTCCTCCCATGTATTCCAAATATCTCCTCTCTAGGACTATCCTTTTTAGGAATCCACAGCAATTAATCTATATTCTGCACAGGAATCTCTGTCACTTCTATCTCCACCCATTTAATAGCTTGCATGGGTCTATGCCATGCCGGTCAATGACTTAATCGTGCTGCAGTATAGTATTTGTTTTTGTAACTTATTTTTTATTAGAATTTTAGAAAAACAAAAAGGAAGGGATACAGAAAATAGAAAGGGAGGGGGGAGAGGGGAAGTACCACATTTTTAACAAAGGTATCGTAAAATATATTGTCAATCAGTAACGGCAACAACGCACACTACCCACAATAATCAACTATCTGAAAAGGGATACAACTCTACCCACACTGATTCAAAGATTCACAGATTCCCCTTAGAGTTCCAGGGCTCCCCTACCTTATGACATTTTCTTGTGTTATGTCTTACATAGGCTGTTAAACTCTCCATTGATTGGACCTTGTTTACTCTCAGAATAATCTCTCTCCTGGAGGGGGGTTGGGTCTTTTTCCAGGCCCCTGCGATTGCACGCCTTGCCGCGGTCAGAATATGTAATAATAATTTGCTTGTATTTCGGTTTGCATTTTCCAAGGGCTTCCCCAGGACCATTGTAACTGGGTCTAGAGCAGGCCTGCACAACTCGTAAAGCGAGAAGGGCCGAACTGCTCCAAGGAAAAAAAAAAATGGGCCGCACGGGTAAAATCATCATCATCATCATCATCATCATCATCATCCTCCTCCTCATATAGCTCCTCCAGCCCCCCTCATCATCATCCTCATATCTCCCCCGAAACCCCTCACACTTCAAACCTTTTGCGATAACTCCCCTCTATCTCTCATACCCCATCTCCCCCTCACCCACACAAATAATCTTCCCTCTCACATCACACCCCAATATCCCCCTGCACCCACACACATCCCATCCCCCTGCACCTCACATCCTTCTCCCCCCTGCCACCTCACACCACTCTCCCCCCCTGCACTTCACACCACCTCCTCTCCCACCCTGCACCTCAACACACTCTCCCCCCTGCACCTCACACCACTCTCCCCCCCCCCCTGCACCTCACACCCACTCTCCCCCCCCTGCACCTCACACCACTCTCCCCCCCCTGCACCTCACACCACTCTCCCCCCTCCTCACACCTCACACCACTCTCCCCCCCTGCACCTCACACCACTCTCCCCGCCTGCCTCACACCACTCTCCCCCCACCTGCCCTCAACCCCCTCTCCTCCCCCCCTCACCTCACACCACTCTCCCCCCTGCACCTCACACCACTCTCCCTCCCTGCCCTCACATCACCCATCCTGCACATCACCCCCCCCCCCTCCCTGCACATCACATCCCCTGTCACCTCCAATCACCCCCTGCACCTCCAATCACCCCCCTGCACCTCCAATCACCCCCAATCACCCCCTGCCTCCACTCACCCCCCTGCACCTCCAATCACCCCCTGCACCTCCAATCACCCCTGCACCTCCAATCACCCCTGCACTCACCCCCTGCACTCTACATCACCCCTCCTCACAATCAATCCGCCTGCACCTCACCCCCCTGCATCTCCAATCACCCCCAATCACCCGCTGCCCCTCCAATCACCCCCTGCACCTCCAATCACCCCTGCACCTCAAATCACCCCCCTGCACCTCCAATCACCCCCCTGCACCTCCAATCACCCCCCTGCACCTCCAATCACCCAATCACCCCCCTGCACCTCCATCACCCGCCTGCCACCTCCAATCACCCCTGCACCTCCAATCACCCCACCTGCACCTCCAATCACCCCTGCACCTCCAATCACCCCCCTGCACCTCCAATCACCCCAATCACCCACCTGCACCTCCAATCACCCCTGCACCTCCAATCACCACTGCACCTCAATCCACCCCTGCACCTCAATCACCCCTGCACCTCACATCACACCCCTCCTGCACATCACCCCCCCCTACTGCACATCATCATCCCTGCACCTCCAATCACCCCCCCCTGCACCTCAAGTTTTTTTTTTTTCAAAGTTTTTTTTTTTTCAAATTTTTTTTTTTTCAAAGTTTTTTTTTCAAAGTTTTGTTTTTTTTTTAAATCTCATCGAGGGCCGCACAGAGAGGCCAGGCGTGTTGTGCAGCCCTGGTCTAGAGGAATCCTCACCTCAATAATTTCTCGTATTAAATTCTGCACTATTACCCAAAATCTCTGTATTTTTAGGCAAAACCACCAGATATGGGCCATATCCCCTACCTACACCATCACAGCCTCTCCAACAAAAATTCATGGCCCCTGGGTAATCTGCCTCAACCTCTGAGGTGTCAGATAGCATAGTATTTGTTTAATGACGACTAGGCCAGACCACCATCTATCTTTAATGCACTAAGTACACTTCTTTTCACTCTTGGTTTTTTCTTTCCCCAAATAAATTTATAGATCTTGCTTTTAGTATCATTTATCATTTTGATTGGGATAATAATTGGAAGACTATGAAATAGGTAGAGCAGTTTGGGAAGAAAATTCACCTTAACTGATGTTATTCTGCCAATCCATGAGATACAATATCTATGCCACTACTCCAGATCTCTCTTGATCGACAAAAACATCTCTGGGTAATTAGCTTTGTAAAGCTCTGAATACCTGGTGGTCAAATATAATCCCATATATTTGATGCTATCCTCCTTCCATCTGAAGTTAAAATTCAGTTTCAACAATTTTAGTATCCCTGTCTCCTCTCTCACTGCCAGGGCCTCCGATTTTGTGTTATTTATATAGTAGTTTGAGAAATAAATTAAATGTCGAAATCTCCTCAAATAGATTAGGAAGAGATGTCAGTGGTCTAGTGAATGTCAGTAAAATGTCATCTGCATACAGGGCTATTTTATACTCTGGAATGTTTTACCAAACCCTTGATCTCCCTATTAATCCAAATTTTGTTTGCCAAAGGCTCTAAGCTCAGCACAAATAACAAGGGGGACAGTGGGCAACCTTGTCTGTTCCCATTATTTATATGAATTACTCCAGAGCTAATTCCAGACATTTTTAATGTGGCTCCTATTTGATTGTAAAGGGCCTTAAAACCATTCAGAATATTTCCCCAGATACCAAATGTTTCTAATGTTATGGCAATATATGACCAGTCTACAAGGTCGAACACCTTTTCAGCGTCGAGTGAAATTAGGAGTGTGGGTTTTTTGATACATTTGCTAAATAGGCGAGGTCTATCACTATCCTAATATTTTCAGCTGCTTGTCTCCCTAAAATAAATGCCACTTGATCTCGATTGATTATCCTGGGAAGTAGTTTATTTAATATTGTTGCAATAATTTTACTATAGATTTTAATATCAGTATTGACAAGTGAAATGGGACATTAATTACTACAACAATTATGGTCTCTGCTAGATTTTGAGATCAGAGATTTGTGCTCTCAGCATTAAGGAGGGGATTGTCTTACCTTTCATGAAATAATTAAAGAATCTTTTTAAGGAATGGGGCTAATCGCATTTTAAATGTTTTGTAATAAATATTTGAGAGTCCATCTGGTCGTCTTGTGAAATTTCTGCATTTAATAAGACCCTATCTTTGTCGCTCAAGAATGACAATTGACAAGAGTCCAGATATGTTTCTAATTGTTGTTTAAATAAATGTAAATGCTGTTTATGCTTATTCTGTAAATTATACAGGGACAAGTAATATGCTATAAACTCCCCTTCCCCGATCTGCGGATCATATGGAATTTCTCCATTTCTCATTTTGATTGGTTTAATAATGGTGGAAGTTTGGACTTTTCTTAATTTATGTAAAACAGTTGTTTGGACCATTTGAGGGGTTTTTCTGCTCTATTAATTTGAAGAATTCTCGGGTCTCCCCTAACTTTAAGCATTTTTTTTATCATTTGAGTCTGTGTTTTTTTTTAATATGTGGCGTCTGCTTTTTCAAGTTTTTTTGAACATTTTGTCATTTTATATTCCCTTCGTTTTTTCTTCAGCTTTTTGGGCTTCCCAGATCGTTGAAAGGGACACACTAGGTGCATCATTAATAGAGAAAAACTCTGATAGATGTGTGTTCGTCTCTTTAACGACAGAGAGATCTTTCAAAAGTGAAACATTTAGCTTCCACATAGGTCTCACCATATTAGGGTTAATATCTTAAAATGTACATGTTACTAGTATATGGTCAGACAAGGTAATTGCATTGATCTTTGTATCTTTCACTGCTAGGATCAGTGAGTGTTCAATTTAAAAAAAAAATCGATTCTGGAGAATGCTGAATGTGGGGCTGTAATGTGTAATCCCTCTCTTTAGAGTGCTGTAATCGCCTAATATCCCATAATGCTACATCTTGTATGCACCTCGCCAAATAATTTTGTTTGCCCAGGGTCCCTTTTAGGGGATTCGATTTATCCTGTATTATGATATATACTGCCTTAAAATCCCCTGTCACAATTATTTTCCCTTCAGCGAATTTTGATAATCTCATAAAGATGTATCTGTTTCTCATTTGGTGCATAAATGTTAGCAAAGTGATGCTTGTGTTTCCAATTTTGCCCTTGAGGAACAGAAACCGACCTTTTTTGTCCGAGTCACATTCCTCGAGGGCAAATTTATTTATTTATAAAAATGTTTTACAAGGAAGAAATACATCGAGAGTTATCTCTCGTTTTCAAGTATGTCCTGGGCACAGAGTTATAAAAAATACATGGTTACAGTAAAATAACAGGGTTATACAGTGAATTCACAGACATTTCATGGACAGATAGAGTTGGAAAATTGGGTACAGGGGATAAAGAACTTGTTTATTATTTTATTTATTTTATTTATAAAATATTTTACCAGGAAGTAATACATTGAGAGTTACCTCTCGTTTTCAAGTATGTCCTGGACACAGAGTAAAACAAATAATACATGGTTACAAGTACAGTACATAAATGAACAAGGTATACATTATATACAAGACATTGCATGCACAGTTAAAGAAAATATATATTATGAGCGTATGAAACAGTTACAGACCAGGTTAAAATGTGAGACAGCCTTAGATTTGAAAGAACTTAAGCTGGTGGTGGATATGAGAGTCTCTGGTAGGTTGTTCCAGTTTTGGGGTGCACGGAAGGAGAAGGAGGAACGTCCGGATACTTTGTTGAGCCTTGGGACCATGAATAGTCTTTTGGAGTCAGATCTCAGGTGATAGGTGCTGCATGTGGTAGGGGTGAGGAGCTTGTTCAGGTAGCTGGGTAGCTTGCCCAGAAAGTATTTGAGGGTGAGACAGGAAAGGTGAACTTTGCGCCTAGACTCTAGTGATGACCAATCTAGTTCTTTAAGCATTTCGCAGTGATGTGTGTTGTAGTTGCATTGGAGAACAAAACGACAAATTGAATTGTAGAGGGTGTCAAGTTTGCTAAGGTGGGTTTGAGGAGCCGAGCCATATACTATGTCTCCATAGTCAATAATTGGCATTAGCATCTGCTGTACAATACGCTTTCTGACCAGGAGACTTAGGGAGGATTTGTTCCTGTAAAGTACCCCTAGTTTGGCATAGGTCTTGGTTGTCAGGGTATCAATGTGCATCCCGAATGTTAAGTGGGAGTCAAATCATAAGCCCAGGTACTTAAAACTAGTGACAGGTGTTAGGGTGGTGTTAGTGTTGGTTCTAATCAGGAGCTCAGTCACTGGAAGCTTTACAAATTTAGTCTTGGTCCCAAATACCATTGTTACAGTCTTGTCAGTGTTTAAAAACAGTTTGTTTTGGGAAATCCAGTTTTCGAGTCTCAAAAGGTCAGACTGAAGTATGTGTTGAAGGTCAGAGAGGCTATGGCTGTGTGCATATAGGATTGTGTCATCTGCATACATGTGTATTGAGGCTTCCTTACAAGCTGTGGGAAGATCATTAATGAACACTGAGAAGAGTAGGGGCCCCAGAACAGAGCCTTGCGGGACACCACAGGTGATATCCAGGGGGTTGGAGTTAGAGCCTGAGATGGACACATGTTGGGATCTTCCTGATAGGTAGGACTGAAACCAGTTTAAAGCATGCTTCCCTATTCCAGAGCTCTGGAGTTTGTTAAGCAGGATAACATGATCAACTGTGTCAAAAGCCTTTGCAAAATCTAGGAATACTGCGCCAGTGAGTTGTCCCCGTTCCATTCCACACTGGATTTCATTGCAAACTGTGAGTTTCAGATTGAAATAGAGCACCTTTAACATCACCAAAAATCAGCAAACGGCTCACATCCTTTGGCTGCGTCAAAAGCTGTCCGCCTTTGGGGCAACGCAGATGTACACTGGGGTAGTTAGATTGAATCTGTTGGTACCGACCTTCTCACCAATATGGCTACTCCTCTTTTCTTCACATGTGCTGATGCGAAGAATACCAAAAGGAAAGCTGTATCAAAACATCTGGGCTGATCTCGTCTCCTGAAATGAGTCTCCTGTATAAAACCAACATCCAAAAATTGCTTATTAAAATCCTGCAATGCCATTTTTCTTTTCCTGGGATTGTTAAGTCCATTAACATTCAATGAACCAAGTTTTAACATGTCAAAATTAAACTGTGTATCCTAAACATTTTTGTTGCTTTGTATATGAACTGGAAATATATTCTGTTATGTAATAAATATATCTTTCACCTTTACCGTGGGGAGGGGAACGAGAAAAAAAAAAACAAGACATGTATAACAACATGTACATAGAACAATGAAATTACCCCTTTGGGTTTTCCAGAGATTAAAGGACAATTTAGCCCTCAGGGGCTACAGGGGGATGAGGAGGTACCTCTGAGGTGGGGGTTCCCTTTCCCCTTTAAAAAAAAAGGGAGTGGGATAAATTCCTGTGTGTTCCCTAGTCTTAGGGATTACAGGGAGGGGGAAGAAAAGGGTCGGATCTCGTGACCTCCAAATTCTATCCAGGGTTTTTACCTGGAGGCTTGCATAATACTGTAGCTTCTTTGACCGCGTAGTAATGAGCCCGCAGTATAACATCTCTCATCTTATTAGGATTAGATTGTTTTGGTCCTAAAGCCCTGTGCACCCTGTCTAGTAGCAGTTTCTCTTCAGCAATGTCCATGAGCATGTTCTGGAACAGTTTTTGTACAAATTCCTCCAGCGCTTCTTGGAATACAGTCTCTGGGATATTTCTTAACCTCCGATTTTTTAGTCGGGCCCGGTTTTCTGTGTCTTCCAGTGCTTCAGTCAGAGTATTTATTTGTGCCTTTAAGGCTACTAGTTCGAGGTAAGTAAAATTGTGGGCTGAGACCAGTTCCTCAGCTACCCTTTCTAGACAGTCAATTCTCTCTCCCAGTCCATGTAAGCCCTGTCTTAGTTCAGACACTACTTTATTCATTTCTATGTGCATTTTCTGTATCATACTTTTCAGTAAATTGTCTAGATCACCTTTAGTTGTAGGTCTGGTACTGTCACCTGCTCCTGCTGCTGCTTCTGCTTCAGCCTTTGACTCGGAGGGGGGCCTTGTTGTGTCGCCACCATCTCGGAATCCCGTATTCCAAAGATGAAGGGATCTTCTTTGGAAGAATTTGGGAGACTTCTCGTGACGTCTGCTTCTTCTACGGTCTGAGCTTCATCTTACCGGGTGTTTTGACGGTGCTGCAGGAGGTTTTAGCGCTGATCCAAGATCCACAATGCTTTTTTTATAGGATTGCTGTGCCCGGGATCGGATGAGCTCCTCAGGCGGCCATCTTGCCTGCGTGCCTTGCATGCGCCCGTAAATAACTGTTCTTAATGGACACAAACCATTCGGCAAATCACTTTATAGTTTGAAAAACTCTTTACCATAGAAGGAAATTGAAACTATGGTTTAATTGAGCTCCTGAATGCATGCCTAAAACATTCTCCTTTTGCAGGGCTATAAAAATTAGTTGATTTATTACTAAACTAGTAAAAAAAAACTGAACTAAACAATACTTAAATTTAATTTTCAAAGAATGTCCACTTATTGTGTAGATTAATGCCCCACAAAAAACTGAACTCACTAGCAGTTGCTTTGAAGTAAATAACATATGCAGATTCCAATGAGTTGTTGTTTTGGTTCCGTTTGCAGTTCAGATTAAATCCTGTATGTTGGGCTCCTGACCTCATTAAATGATCTCTGTTAAACTCTTGAATTTAAGACCAAATGATAAATTCTCCCATGGCCTCAAGTACACAAACTACAGCTGTTTTCTAAAACCATAGATGTACATGGTGTCTTTTCTTGAGCACATCAGATGGTCATAATGATCCTACTGAATACTTTTAGTTCTAAATTATAGGCAACAAAAATAGGGCTTCGTGCTTAACGTCATGCAAAGGTAAACAAGACCTTATCTTGCATTAAACGGGCAATGGATGGAAGAGAAGTAAACGTAATTATGCCCCTTTATAAAGCATTAGTAAGACCTCACAATGAATATGGAGTATCATTTTGGACATTGTGATGGTAGGGGTAAATGTGACTGCTTTTAATAAAGGTCAAGCATGCCATTACCCCTACCTGTCAATAATACATCTGTATTATGGTTGTATTGCAAGTCTGGTTCCAGCACTTCAGGGACCAGGAGTTAATTTTGGTTTTCAGCTGGGAATGTTGCAAAGTTGTCAGTGACCTTTCCCTGTAATAGTTTTCATGTATCTTTCTGAATGTTGCATTTCTATCCACCAATCAGTGGCTGGGTCATATTGAAGACACCTGGCCTTATACCTCTCTTAATGTATTCATGTTGTGGCATGGGGTATAAAAGGTGGTGAGGGAGACCCCTTGTTAGCTGTTAGCTTAAGCTTTTAGCTTTAGCTCAAGATCTATGTTCCAGTGGGTATTCCAGCTGCAGTGTCTACTGCAGTGCTGGTGCCAGGCCTGGAGTCCTGTCCCTGAGGACACTGCATGGAAAAACAGGGGAAATCTCTTTAGGGAGGTCCCTGCGCCTAGTTCTATAGGGTAACCCAGTTTCCCCACCATTGTGAGTGTGTGTTGTTTCTCCGTGCACAGTTGTGGATACTTTTTTTTCCAATAAATTCTATTTTATCAACTCTGTTGTTCTGTCTGGCGAATTGATCCCTGGTGTGATAGCTCTGGTCTCCCATGACAGGCACCACTCCATAGAAAATACATTGTGTTGACTAGAGAAAGTGCATAGAAAAGCCACCAAATTAATAAAGGGGATGGATAATCTGATTTATGAGGAGAGGATAGCTAATTTGTATTTGTTTACATTAGAAAAGAGGCGTCTAAGAGGGGATATGATAACTATGTACACATACGTATATTCAGAGACAATACAATGAGCTTTCAAAATAACTATTCATCCCAAGGGCAGTACAAAGGACTCGGGGTCATCCCTGAGGGTTGGAGGAGAGGAGATTTCACCAGCAACAAAGCAAAGGGTTCTTTACAGTAAGGGCATTTCAAATGTGAAATTCATTACCCATAGAGACTGTGATGGCAGATACAATAGATATCTTCAAAAAAATGTTGGACATATTTTAGAAAGGAAAGATATACAGGGATATAGCAAATAAGTAAACAAGGGATCAATGTTGATCCAGGGAGTAATCCAATTTGCCAATATTTGGAGTCAGGAAGAAATTTATTTTTCCCCTTAAGAGATATTATTGGATGATATCACTGGGATATTTTGTTTGTCTTCATCTGGATCAAAATACTGTAAGTACAAATATAGCATAAAATATTTATTTAGCATAGGGTGAACTTGATGGACATATGTCTTTTTCAACCTCATCTACTATGTTACTATGTAACTATATGTAACTATGTTACTATGTAACTATATGTAACTATGTTACTATGTAACTATATGTAACTATGTTACTATGTAACTATATGTAACTATGTACTGAAAGTAGTCCAGGGTGGACTAGTGAAACTCGAGGGCAGCAGTGGGATCCGACTTGAGACGGAGCCCATGACATAATTGTAGAGAGACTGACGAGAGACGCAGTTGCTCAGAGAGACAGTATCTGTCAGCAAGATCTTTACTCCTACCCCCAGAGACCACGTTATCAAGCATATAAGAAATAGAGAGATCCATTTGGACTATCTTCGTCAACATATGTATTTAAATTTTTCATGTTTATCATTTTTTTAAAAATTAAAATACCCTGTTTTGTGACCAAGCATTCCCCACAACTTATTTGGAGATACTCTTCCTACCGCTGAGATAGAGCACCTGGCCGCCACTAATATATGTGTGGTTAGTTTACCTATATGTTGATTCATGTTTTCTATAGGTTTGGATAGGATAAATATAGTTGGATCTAGTAGGACTTTGAAACCTATCACCTCTTCTATTAGAGATCAGAGCTGATATGTAGGGAGGAGCAGATGAATGGACAGATTAAAAAAGTGTAGCCGCCTGCTAAAACCAGGCCCTTTAAGCATGCAGGCTAGGGCAGCACTCTGGCAGTTTAGGGGTTAAACCCATTACACATGGTCCTGCATGTGAGCAATCCCAGAGATAGGATACAATGTTGCAGATCTCAGGCACATGAGGCATGACTCAGAGCTAGAAAAGTTCTAGTAGGCCCTGTGAACGGTGGGGTGACAGATTGCTACAGCATGTTTTGCCCAGAGACAGAGAAGGGGAAAGGTTGACACTCCGTGGCTATAAGAGGTGGGGACACACCCTGGAGAGAGGGTGTGCTGGGGCAGACTGTGCTAGGTGCTCGGTGCAACAGAGGTTCCCATGCTGCAGGGAGCATGGCTGTAGCCAGGTTTAAGTAGGGACCTGGGGCTGAGCCCACTCCACTCTTATCCAGGGTTAAGTTGGGTCCTGGGAGGTACTGCAGGCAGAGGGGGAAGTGCTACAAGAGAGACTAGCTGAAAACCTGTCCTGTTATGCTGTGTCTGCTGACAATAAAGCAAGCATCCTGTTTAAAAGTTCCTGGCGCCTTTTTTTCCTAATTCTACTCCTCACTACAGCCTAGGCCCGGATCCACTGAGAAGCCCTGAGACCAAAGGTAAAACTGACTGAGCTACACTAAGAAACCTTGTTTGCAGTGCAAGAAAGAGACTGATTGTGTGTACACCCTATCTTCTGCAGCCGGGTGGGGGTAGGGGTGTTACAAAAGGTAAGAAGGAGAACTTTGTAGGTGATCCAAAATTGTATGGGAAGCCAGGAGAGGGATTTAAGGAGGGGATGAGTAGAGACTGTTTTAGGTACAAATTGAAATTATTCTAGCAGCAGAGTTTTGGATAGATTGCCTAGCTGCCTAAGGATTATACCTTCAGGTAAGCACCTTTCAGACACTCACCTTGAGTGCAAGTTATTATTATTAAAGTTATTTAGTGATATTTGTTATTAAAGAGTGGCATTATTGTTATGGTCTTCTCCTACGTGCTTCTGTTTCACTTTATACAGGTAATACTTTGAGGAGACAGGGGTTTCCTCCTACAAGACAAAATTAGGGAATAAAACAGAGCACTACTCACGGAAAACAATTATAAGAAAAACCTTGATACGTACCTTGATAAAGAGCTTTGGCGTGAGACGCGTTGGTGGGGCGACACCTTTGCTTTTTTCATATGACCAATAAATAATTCATATTTTTATGGAATACGCACTTTCCTCATTTTTTCTTATCATTGGTTTCCGTGAGTAGGGCTCTGTTTTCTTCCCTATTTTTGTCTTCATTTCTACAACGGAAGCACACAAAGAACCTTTGGTGCCCGGGAAAATCGCCTGGACGCTGCACTACACAAGGGAGTCCATTTGAACGCGATATCCCATTCAGTAGATGGATACAGGTACAGTATGAATTGAGTGATTTTATATGCTACTTTTTCTTGGCTATCTATATGAATTACCTTCACACTCACAGATTCGGAGGTCACCAAATCAGTATGCTACGCCATCTACCTGTCCACAGTTCTACTATTTAATTCCAAGGTTTGCTACACGGGAACACTGTTCTTAAATATATTCATCTGTGTCTGTCAACTGGTCTTTAGCACCATGCAACTTTTTACTTGCTCCCTCCTACATGAAGCAGCTAGCAGACACCAACCAGCTATCACACTCATTTATTTGGACTGGACTTTTTATTATTATTGACAGAAACTATTATTTATTTGTAAAGCGCATTGCATATATTCTTTTTATCTATATATCTATTCTGTATGTGTACCAAAAATAAAACGATGCCTGGTGCATCCAAGGGGCCTCAACAGGGAGTATGATCTGTCCGGCCTCTAAATCTCCTGATAGGGTGGGCCTTATTGCGATTGGTGGCTGTGATCCCTAGACTCTAAGGACCATGGGGAGACGCAGGGGGACCATCTATCCTCATGGGTCTCTACCATATTGGATCAGTGTTTTTGCGTCATATATGCAGGCCCATCATCCTCTATTAGGTGGTTAAGCTATACACCAGTAGGAGTGAGACGTTGGTTTTGGTCATTGCTCTCTGTCTCTGTTTGTGTGTGTGTATTCTTGAATTAAGAATTAGAGATATATGTACACACACAAATAATATATATATATATATATATGTATACATGTATATATGCATGTATGTGTATTTGTATCTGCATACATCCCTATATGCGGGATGGTCTTCTATACACTTTAGGTTGCCCTTTTAGTGTATGTACTGCGGTTACAGTAACTAAACGATTGTGTTCATTTCCTTATTAGTCTCCTTTTCATCATTATTAGTATCTTTCCTCCCTTTCCCTCTCTTGTCCTTTTTAATCCTTCTGCGGATTTATATTTATATGTTAGTATTTGTCTTTTTGCCTTCATTTTAGTTGGATCCCCTCACACAGGTGCCCTGGTTGAATACATGGGCACTCATGGAAGTTGTTAGGGGATTAGCATTGAGAGATTGTGTTTGTTTTAATCTGTTATGGACTCTTTCAGGGATCTCTAGCATGTGCAGATATATCACCGCCATTGGTGCTATGGACGCTCTTCCTTGGTTCCCATGATCCAGTACAAAAAGGACGTATTCTTCCAAACAGAACTTTTTTTCTTCAGGTATGTGGATTACATCAAGATCAAGATAAACACGGCACTAAGGAAGCTGCGGCAAGGATCTTACGGACAGGACGCGATTGTGGGACACCGAGTCATTTGGTACTCTTATAATATCCTTATTGCTGTTTGATTTCCTTAGCTGTAGATCATTTAGGTACTGTATGTGCAGACGTGCACTTTTCTATGGGTACTCGTGTTTCGTGACTGTATATGCCATGGTTGATGTATGTTTTTGCTGCACACGTGCAGTCTCTCTCTTAACTACCTGCCTTCCATTTACACCTGAAACAAAACAGAGTAGGGGGAGCGAGGGATGAATAGATGCACAGATACAGCAGATATGGACAATCAATATACCACAATGTGTATACCACAATTTACCCCAGATGAGGGGGGGTGGGATGGTGAAGAGACAATAAATAGATGTATACTATATAATAAATGCTTACACGGCCGTGTGCAAACACAATCCCAAGATGGTATCTTTGTGGTGGATGGTGCCCCTTCTGCAATTGAGTGCAGGAGGGGTCGTGATGATTCACAATATCAATTAATACTCACACGGCCCAGTGTGAGTAAAGGCGCAGGGCAGATGTCTTTGAGGTATACACCTATGTTCCCTGTCAGAGATATTCCCAGGGGTGCTGCGCACGCTCCTGCTGGCAGGCAGGGGGTTCAATGCGGGTCTCTCTCTTAATTATCCCGTTCTGGGCTTCTTCCCCTCCCCGTTTCAGTAAGGGGCGTGGGTGAGGCAAAATAATATAATGGGATCAATAGTGCTCTTAAAAACATCAAAGTTTAAATAGTTCCATTTACACCTGTTTACATTGAAATGTTGGTAGGTCTAATTTGCTTTGTTTGGCTCCCCTGTGTCACTATACATGTCAGTGCCTGTAGCACTGCTCTCTAGAGCCTGATAAAGGACACTATAGAGGCCCGAAACGTCGCTCAAACTGCTGTGTTCGGTTACTTCACAGGGTGGGAATAAATATCTTTTTTGACAACATCATCTTGCTGAGTGCTGCAGATTTTTCTCTTTTCTATATCTGTATGTATATATACAAGGAAATACGCGGTAAGGCGCTCTCGAAACAGTATGAGAGGGTGCTCAGGTTAGCGCGTGGAAAAGATAAATACACCAGGATATATATATATACCTTAAAACTTGCCCCACAAATCAAGCATCCCAATAGCCTGCACTCATGGCTATTGTCCCACAGTCACTTATACCACCCATTGTGACCAAGCACTGCCATCTACAGCACTTATTCCCTCACCTGCTGTCTCTGTAAGTTTCCCCTCAAACCTCTTAGATTGTAAGCTCTTCGGGGCAGGGATTTCCTTTCCCATTGTCTGATTTTTGCTGCACTTATTGTATTATTATAATTCCCTGTACTGTATTCTTTGTGAAGCGCTGAGTACACTTTTGGCGCTATATAAATAAAGGCATACAATATATATATATATATATATACCCGCTGAGGTGATTGCTTGCGTCTCCATTCGATGACGTGACATCCGCAAGTGACGCGACGGCCGGTGTACCCGTAGGAGAGGGAGTGCTGTGTACCAGCCGGGAGCAAGCTCTGCATCTGACCCTGGGTGGTCTCAACACTTTATATACATCTCTGCTTGTAAGTGTGTTACTTTGTAACTTTTTTTATTGTGTAGCAGGGTTCCCCCTGGGCCCCCCTTACCTCCGCTTACCGGGGGGACCCCTGCGCTGTACCACGGAGCTGCAGGGGCGAGCACGTCGCCGGGGGCTCCCGGAGGCATCTACAGCCAGGCGCCGCCATCTTTAAAGTGTTCGCGCATGTGCTGCAGAGTTGCGGCGGCCATTAACGAGTTTGCAGATGGGCAGAGGTGGCGCTCCGTAGCGCAGGGACATCCCCAGTCGGTGCATGTGCAGACAGAGCCTGCGGCAGCCATTACAGACTAGCGCATGTGCAGTTATCATCGCGCACGCGTCCTCAATGTAAAAGAGCTATGCAAAGGACCACAACACCCAGCAGCCTCTGGGGACTGCCCTATGATCCCTATCACATGCAGCATTACAGCCAATAGGGCTACAGATTCTCCTGCTGCAATTAGATACATTGTTGTGTGCAGAGAGACAGGAGTTAGTCAGAGCTGGGAGCAGGTTAGGGAAGGGTGTGTGTAGGGAGCAGTAGCCCCTGACACTAGGCTAGGTTACCCCCTAGGCCCCAGATAGGCCCTGAGAAATAACCCAGATTGTGGTTGCTGCAGGGAAGGCCCCTTCAGTTAGGGACCTTTACCCTTATTAGTGTGTAAGTTCAGGGACACAGTTCATCTGCTGTGCAGCCCTGATTATCGTGTCTGGACGCCGACCATCGCTCAAGATAGAGACTATCTTCCTGGTGGGATTGTCTGGCGGGACTCCACCCCACGCGTCAAGAGCGGAAGCATCGTGGATCACGCTTTCTAATCCATCAGCCAAGTACAGCATCTGCGCGCCCGGGTGTGGACACACCCGGCAGGTACCATCAAGTCACCATGTGCACCAACTACACACCCCATATTAGTGGGCAGCGCTGTTCCACACGGGTGGGGTTGTGGGACTTTTGGGACCCTTGGGGTATATGCTGTGGGGTTGAGGCCCAGTGAGGCCAGGTTAAAGGGTGACACTGCTGTGTTGCTGTTGTTGATGTATTGTGATGTGTTGTAATTTAGTGCATATAGTAAACTGTTTTATCCATACTTACTGTATGTGGTTCCTGTGTCAGGGGTTATTCTACACATTAGAATCCCTGCACAGGTGGAGGCGCTGTAAGCAGTATGTTTATGTTCCAGGATACACCCCAGGCTCCCAGTGGCGGAGGTTCAGGCCTCCTGTGAGCCTATCAGGTATTGCACCACACCTGGTAACATATGTTGATTTGCCCACATGGTCCCGATCTGAGAGTGGAGGCTGGGCGGCGGGTACCCCGCTAGCCGGGGAATTTATCCCGCTCCCCTAGGGTTGGGGCGGTGTTACAATTGTATAAAACAATATTGCACTATTTTTTGTTTTGTGTCCCCCACTGTGCACACAGACTGCACAGTCCCCCACTCTACACACATTCTGCATCGTGTCCCCCACTCTGCACACATTCTTCACCGTGTCCCCCATTCTGCACACAGACTGCACCGTGTCCCCCCACTCTGTGCACCGTGTCCCCCCACTCTGTGCACCGTGTCCCCCACTCTGTGCACCATGTCCCCCACTGTGCACACAGACTGCACCATGTCCCCCACTGTGCACACAGACTACACCGTGTCCCCCACTGTGCACACAGAGTGCACCATGTCCCCCACTGTGCACACAGACTGCACCGTGTCCCCCATTCTGCACACAGACTACACCGTGTCCCCCACTGTGCACACAGACTGCACCGTGTCCTTGTAACGCTTGCGCTGCCCACGAACAAGACAGGACCCCGGTACTGAGGTGGGGAAGTATAGGACCGCGCACCCACAGCAGCGGGGGCGTGCCTGGCAGGCGGATTGTCATCGTAGCCGGGTCTGGGTTGGAGAGAGTGGGTTAGTCCTGATACTTGTCAAGGTCTTGGGATAGCGAGGTCAGAATTGTCAAAGTCCGTTAAGCCGTGGTCCGGGGTTGGAGAGATGCGCAGAGTCAAAGGTAAGTCGGGGGCGATGTCCAGAGGGGGTTCAGTAGTCAAGCCGGGTCGGTACACGTAGAATCCAAGAACTGCAAGAGAGAATGAGACAGGAGCACAAGGCACAAGCACCGCAGGAGCACAAGGCACAACAACCGCAGGAGCACAAGGCACAACCACCGCAGGAGCACAAGGCACAACCACCGCAGGAGCACAAGGCACAACAACCGCAGGAGCACAAGGCACAACAACCGCAGGAGCACAAGGCACAACAACCGCAGGAGCACAAGGCTACAACTAGTTATGCTCAGCGAAGCTTGGAAGTGAGAGCATTGTATAAAACAGAAACAGGAACCAATAGCCAGGGAGGCAGAGCGGAGGCGCGGTCTCTGCGGAGGCTAAGATAGGCTGCAGGAGATAAGTGGGCGTTAGACAATCCTGCCACGCACCAGGGGAGCGGTGCACGGCGTCACATGAGCCCGCCGTGTCTGAGGAGGCGGAGCTAAGCTCCGTGGGCGCATAGAAGAACTGCGCGTGCGCGCTCTGTAAGCAGAGCGAGGGTGCGAGCACGCGCTGGTGTCGGAGCGGAGGTCTGTGCGGCGACAGGTAAGGAGGGAACACATCGCAAAGGACGTGTTCCCCCCGATTCCTTACAGTCCCCCACTGTGCACACAGACTGCACAGTGTAGAGTCCAAGGTTACTCTGAGCTTTTGCTTGAGTATTAAAACCTGTTTGAAGGCTATAATTAATTAGGCAATAAACTATCTGGGAGGCATTTGTCAGAAAACTCCCAGGAGCTCTTTACAATTTAGTATGAAATGATGTCTAAATAGAGACTTATATCTAAATTGTCAAATCAACACAGAGGTCATAAACCGGCATTTTGCTTCCAGGATGGGGAAGATTCCTTTAAGTTTGGCAGCTAGAAGTCATCTGTAATTAAAGAGTTATTTTATCCGGTTCCAAAACTAACAACAAAGTCTGTATACAGAGTACATTTGAGCAGTATCTTAAGATAAAAGATTTTGCCTGAAGACCAAAGGGCAAAAGCAACATAAATAAGTGTGAGAATTGGTTAAGAATGCCATTATATCATTTTACTCAATATAAACAGTGAAATAACTGGCTATGTGCAGCATTCAGGGCCATTTCTGACTAATCTACGGATTTCTAACACTTTGTAATACCAGCAACTACTGTACAGTATATGTCCTGCTGCAGAACCCGGTGACAGGTGCGCTTAGGATTTAAGGATAAGGATATACATTCAGTATACAGGCAATATGGCATATTTGAGAGTTGGCTCTCACCATTGTAGCTACTGTATTACCAATGTTTTACTTCAGAAATGGTTAGCATTTGGAAGCCATCCCGACAACGACAAAGTGTGAGCAGGGTATGTCAGTAAGTGTCCAGGAAAATAGAAGCACAGGGGAGACATCGTTAGAAGTACAGTCCATTCAATTGGCAGCATTGAAACGGTATTACAACTTATACATTTCCTGCTGGATCTTTAAGACCACAAATGTGATGGTTTCCAAATGAAAATAAATGGAATAACAATGCAAACTAACATTGAATATTTAGGAACATTTTATATTACTTGACATTAGGATTTACACCACGTTCCAGGATGGAAATAAATAGGATTTTTGGTGCAGAGAGTGTGAGTGAAGTAAATATTATGTACGTAAATCTCTCGACGATTGGTGTGTGTGTGTATAGCTAATAAAGAATATCACTTTTGAGCACATTCACATGTCTTAGACAGGTCTGCACCCCTGCCTTTCAACCATTATCGCCTAGCATTCAGTGCTCCCACTGCAGCAAGGGGTTCTGGGAAATGACATGCAAATGAGCACACAATGTGTCACCTTTTGCCTGACAGACCATTTACATGGAACCCATATATATACACAGTGTTCGACAAACCTATACATCTGCACGCCCCGGGCTAGTGGATTTAACGTTGTGACGATCTCCTATTGGCCCAAGTAGCACACGTGTGGTACTAGGTGGCGAGTAAATTTTTTGGTGATTTGTCGACTACTGTATATACATTCACACACACACACACACACAGGAAATATAGTACATATACTGCAGGTACATATGTCTGTTTAAAAAAATAAAAGGCAGAAACTTTCAGTGTAACGTCCTTATTCAGTCTTCCTTTTCAATCTCATCGCTACAGCTGCTCTTCCGCTCCTGAATCCACCTCTTTCCTCTCCTGCCGTCACCGTTTCCTCTGCCAGTTGTTTGCCCGTCTCCCCCTCCTTCTCCTTCGCAGACTCGAAGATCGACCAGACTTATTGAGAAAGTGAGATCCTTTTGTTAGAACAGCTGCTTCTGGTCCATATTCAGTGCAGGGTAACCACCTATTAACAGACATTTAGGTGAATGGAAGTCACTGCAGCATCTTGCCAGCGTGTCATAATTGGGGCCGCTCGCTCACATCAGCGGGAAATATTCCGTCAAGCTTAGAGAAGCAGTTTTGCGGATAGGTGGAAGGAGGTGGTCTCTGGGGTTGAAATGAATGTGGCACCGCTTCGGAGACCACCTGCTTCCCACCTGTAAAGCTAAATACAGGCATACCCCGCATTAACGTACGCAATGGGACCGGAGCATGTATGTAAAATGAAAATGTACTTAAAATGAAGCACTCCCTTTTTCCCACTTATCGATGCATGTACTGTACTGCAAACGTCATATACGTGCATAACTGATGTAAACAACGCATTTGTAACAGGCTCTACAGACTCCCCGCTTGTGCACAGCTTCGGTACAGGCAGGGAGCCGGTATTGCTGTTCAGGACGCAGTGACAGGCGCATGCGTGAGCTGCCGTTTGCCTATTGGGCAATATGTCCTTACTCACGAGTGTACTTAAACCGAGTGTCCTTAAACCGGGGTATGCCTGTATCCTGCTGCACTGGAGCCAATAGGAAGCAGTGACATCATCCACCACAGCCTCCTATTGGCCCGGGTGAACTGGGGATTCAACCTCCAATGGAGCAGCGGCAGCACCCACAGAGGTACATATCTCAGGGAGCAGGGGGTACCCGCAGCTGAAAGTTAAACGCTTCTCACCTGGAGTGGGGGGATATTGGAATGATGCTTAAACAGGAGGTATTTGAGTTGTGGATTCCAAGCTCGAATATCCGCATTTGTGTCTCCCACAAATGCATTTACACATCTCTGGTTTGATCCAATTGTCTGTCACAGTGGTAACAAAACACAGCAGGACTTGTGAATAAATTGTGGGCCCCGTGAGACATTTACTATAAAAGTTATTTTCAGGGTTACAAGATGGAAACTGTAAATATTTTGACGCTAAAACTTTTACTGTACGAGATTCTTGCTGCGTTAGGGAAAGTGTATAAACAGCAGCTTGTGTTTAGGTTTCACGGCTTTTAATGTGGCCACCTGCCCGCTTTGTAATTGTCCTAATTAAACATCTTCGGGTGTGCGTAAATCAGGGCACATTTTGGATAGTATTCAATGCTGGGCAGGAAAATTGACACTTAAAGTCAGGCTTTAGTGTGAGGAAGTATTGCATGTAGATTGTATATTGAAATGATTATATGATAGTGGTACCCGGTTTCTTGCCTTTGTGTTGGAGTATAGACAGAAATTCACCCGGCGCTCTAGTAGTGAAAATCAATCAAATAAATAGTATAAATGCAAACCAGAAAGGACCGGATATACTGAATAGTAATAATAATATGTGACTGTAACCGATGACTGCGTCTCAACCCTTTATGAACCTTCCTCCTTGGTTCTTAGCCTTAGTTTTGATTGAGAATTCGAGGAGCACAAGTCACCAGTCGGTACATAAAAAAGAAAAACACAAATAGCGCAATACTATATAAACAAGGAAGGAGGAGGGGGGAGAGGGCTTGATGGATAGAACGCCACAAAAAACGCACACTCACATTTTCGTGGAAATACACAGGCCTTGAAACCCACAAAAGGGGAAGTTATCTAGGTGTAGTTTGGACTGAAGGCGCAGCAGCCCCTGTGTGAGAGCTCCGACGACCGCAGCACTCGTAACTTTAATCGCCGGAAACCGACCAGCTGTTTTTCGTAGAATGCCCAAGATGAGGGTCAATGTGTGAGTTTGAATTTTTATGTGGCTGTGTTTGTACCGATACACTGCGACCCTCTGCACAATCTTGTCTCACGCTGTGTTTTCTGCATCCTGTGTGAGAGTCCTTGCGAAGCTTGGTGTTGGAGCAGAGTTCTGTTCTTGATGCTATATTGTTGCAATCTATTTACTTTACTTGTTACCGAATTCTTCTAATGTACCAGCTCTCTCCTCATGCCATGCATATTGCACAATATGTATCCTAAATCAATAACTTTTGTCACTTGTTAGTCTCTTCTCCTGCCTATATATAGCCTTTATAGAACAGGTTATTCTTGTCACTCCATCACTTTTTTGTTTTAGGTCCTCTCAGGTTTAGTTATACGTTTTAATCTCTATTGTTTGTATACAATGTCGATCTTTTTATATTATAACTCTACTCACACCAGGCATGATTCATGTGTTAATGAGTTAAGGTGAATCTATCCTATCTATCCTGATGTCAGCTTATTTGCATTTTGCCAAAACCCAATGGGACTGAGGTCAGATTAAAGCACCCTATCTATACTTGTGTGTATACACCATTTGCTGTTTTGACTTGAGGAAAGGACTTTGGTACTCGAAACGTTGTTCACCACTTGTATCTTGTCAGGGCCGGCAACAGCTTTCATGGGGCACAGGACTAGAGTGTCCACTGGGGACCTTGTGTCTGCAACCTTGCAAACCCCCCCCCCCTCTTTCTTTCTCACACCTCACTTTCTCACCCCTCTATTTCTCTCCCATTTCTCACTCTCCCCCCTCTCATCCATCTTTGACAAAGCACGGTGCACCATGCGAAACGCGTCAGAGTGGTTCTGGGGCTGTCGGGTGTCAATAAAGCTTACACTTGAGTGACACTGTCCCGGTCGGAGTCCTTACTGCATGGGAGTTGCACCGCTTCGTTCTTCTTGGATTCTTTGCTACTCATCTAGCAGGAGCACACCGGAGCAGCTAGCGTCTCATTATCCAAACAGTGAGTACTTTATTTACTCGGTCCCAAAACCCATACAAGACTTTCTTCACACCAGAGGCTATTGGGGGGGCTGTAACACTGTTATTCTATGGATATGTGGATACTTTATATGTGACGCTGATGGCTGTTTAAAAAGCAGTTCAGGATTTTGCTACTGATATATTATCATTCTCGGCCTGCATTGAGAAGCGCCACTAGGGGGTGTGAGACTCCCATCCTTTCTACAGTCCCTTTCTTACATCCCCATCTCTCCCACTCCCTCCCTTATACCCCCTCTGTCTCTTGCTCACTAACACCTGCGTCTTGTCGTGCTCCCTTACTCCTCTCTCTCTCACTCGCTCCCCTCCTCCACCTCTCCCACCTCCCTGTCTTACACCCCTTCTCTCACTCACTCTCCACCTCTTCTCACAATGCCTCCCACTCAATCCCCCGCCCTCAATCCCCCTCCCTCACAAATACCACTCCTCCCTAACACTCAATCCCCCCGCGCACTCGATTCCTTAACTTGCAACCCAATACATAGAGGCGTTAGAACGTCGAGATGCTGCCACCAAAAGCATCCAAGGGAAGCGCTGAACATCACGAACATGAACAGCGCTGAACATTCATCGGCTGCAAATAGCTAAGAACCCAGGAACCCAACTTGAACTCGGGTACCACATAAACACTGATTTTATTTGGATAATGTTTCAGACATATATTATTTCTTAAATGCATTATAATGTTGACAGCACATGTGCAGGAAATGCATCTTTCTTAATTAACACAGACATAGAAACTTATGCATTTCTCATTTTCTCTCTAGTGAGAAACACAACATTTACATTTTACAAGTTATTTCTTTTGTTTGTTTTTTAAATGACAGAACGGGAAGTAAAAAGTGGAAGTAAGACCTTGGTCAGCGCTTTTTCTTATCTGTTGAAACTGTTCTGGGAAGTAAAGGGATTAGTATAGTTTCTTCTTTGTATTCTAAAAATATCAAATAAATTGTGGAACGTCTTAAAATACAAAGCCCTGCGGCACAAGTGTGAAAGTGATGGGACTTTTATCTTCATGTAGCCTGTGTTGTTTTTCGCTTTCAGTGTTGCACTAGTTTTGCAGCAGAGTGACCAATAAGTAGCCCAAAAAAAGTGTTTTCCTTGACCTCTTTGCACTATGTTATTTATTTATTTATAAAATATTTTACCAGGAAGTAATACATTGAGAGTTACCTCTCGTTTTCAAGTATGTCCTGAAAGAACTTAGACTGGTGGTGGATTTAAGAAGTCTCTGGTAGGTTGTTCCAGTTTTGGGGTGCACGGTACTAGAAGAAGGAGCGGCCGGATACTTTGTTGAGCCTTGGGACCGTGAACAGCCCATCTTCAGCAGAAAGGAGAAACCTGTCGGATTTGCATTATCACCTCTCCAACATTTTGCATATAAAATGTGTCCGTCATGCACTCTGCGTCACTTCCGGTGTGGAGTTCTATGTAAGCAGGCGAGACTCTGAGGGGATACCTACTCTTTGATAAAGCGCTGAGACGCATGAAACATGTCAGTTACTTGCCCTTACCTCATTCCATGATGTCACAAGTCCAATACATTTTCATATCTTTTTGTGCTTGGCCCCATAATTGCACCGCTTTTTCCATTTTTATGGATTACTGTTCATAAAATTAGGTACCACTGTAGTTCCTCGAATCGTGTTGGACAGAGGTACTTCCAACTTATGGAAGCCTCCTAAACTTTGTATCTTACCACATACAAAAACCTTTGTGTTTAATAGGTATAGCTGGTCTTACATATGACCCACAACAGATTAAATATGTACAGTTGAAGGGCATGCTTACGTTTAAAGAAGTACTGCTTTCTAGGATCAAAATAAACCAACAGCAGTGACAGATTTAAGGTGCTAAACCCAGGTAATTGGGGCCATTGTTGTACATTTCAGACATCAATAAGTTGCATAGTTACATAATAAATGAGGTTGAAAAAAGACGTACGTCCATCAAGTTACTTCAACCTATCCTAAATTTAGATGACGGATACGTTATCCTATATCCATACTTACAGTATATTGATCCAGAGGAAGGCAAACAAAAAACCCCAGTGACATATCATCCAATGATATCTTATAAGGGGGAAAATAATTTACATCCTGACTCCAAATATTAGCAATCAGATTACTCCCTGGATCAACCAATGCATGTTTGAAGGAGGACGGAAAGGTACCAAAGTAGAGGGAGGAGTTAAAAATGTGTGTGAGTGTGGGGATTAGAGTAGGAGCAAGAGGATTAAGGAGATGGGAGGGAATGAGGGCAAGTGGTAGAGGAAATAGAGGAGATCAGTAGCGACACGTCCTCTGTGAAAAGGAGTCGAGGAAGGAGGAGGAGAGTTAGGAAGAGGTGTAGACTATGAGGAGAATACAGATGTCTTGATGTATGGAATCCACCTATGTCTTGAAATAATGAAGAGAACCGGAGCACAGCCCACCAGCACATCACAGGACACGAGGGTCTTCTTTATAGTGGTTTATTGATTAAAAGAACATAGGGCAGAGTTCCTAAAGACGCTTTGACATATTTCGCGCACAGGGCGCTTTATCAAAGAGGGGTCTGTTAGGACACACAACAGCTCATATATAAAGGATATTGCCTGATTACCTCAGGTGTATAACATGATGATTTCGTTCCATCTACCAATCATGGACAGAATGAGTAGATTGATGAATAATCATGATGAGCTAACACACATATCCTAATATACTGGTGGGCTGTGCTCCTGTTCTCTTCATTGTTCCAGATTATCACCCCTCACCTGGATGCACGCCACTGTGGATACGCTTCTGTAAACTCTTACCTGTATACCAATTGAGACCTCCTCCTCGTCACACCCAGCTACCTATCCGGTGCCAGAGGCAAGCGGTTACCTACCGTAGACGAACCGCACAGAGGCTGCGTCTGCTCAGTGACAGAGTCGTCGCTCTGGGGGCCCGTTTACTCCCTTCTATTACACAGAGAGATTCGCCCTGGCTGTGGCTGCTGTGTCCCATCGCGGGGATTCCCCTTCTTCTGACACCGCGTTGCCCGTCATCGGAGGTTGCTGGTGAGGAGTTCCTGGTTCTCGGAGTTTACCAAGTTATACAACCATCTACTCCGCAATCACTCTACTTACCTGTGAGTAATATTACAACGGCGGGATCGTGCTGCATGTAGCAGCCAGTCGGTAATAAGTTCTTTATTCATTGTCTTTTTCACTTATGACTTTCCTGTGTACCGTCTCAAATGGCGATTGTTCACTGGCAGACACACAGTGTGTCCATTACAACATTTAAAGCTATTTATTTACAACGTATCTCCAGTCACACACTTTTAATATTTTTTGGAGCACTGGACTGTTTGGACTGCTTCACGGTCTGAATTTCCATGTATGTCTTGAAATAGTCAGCAAAGTTCTGAGGAAAAATAGAGGAAGATAAAAAGGAAACAGATGGTTGTCTGAGTAGATCTTCAAATACAGAGAAGAAGTGGCTGGGTTATACTTGTAGGTGTTGATTAGTGAAGAAAGGTAGGTTTGTTTAGCATGGGAGAGGGCAGAGTTCAAACAGGGTAGCCTACATTTAGGATCAGGGCCACCAACAGGGGGGTCTGCTGGGGTTGGCGTCCCGGGCCCAGTGTGTCAGGGGTCCCAGGCCCCCTGCGCGGCTGTGCCCCTGTAATAAAAAAAAAGTATCAGAAGAAAAAAAAATGCCGGCGATCCACATGCGCAGAGCACAGGTCTCGGTGTGCATGCGCCCCCCAATTGCCGTACCACTTCTTTGCTACCCCCCCCCCCAGTCCTGTCTCCCTGCCCATGGGCACTCGAGGGGAATGTGGGATGGAGGGGACATGCCATTTCCAACCTTGTTCCACCCCACACGTACCTCCCGCCCAGGCAGCAGCCACAGGGACAAGGGGCAGGAAGGGGGTAGCTCTGCAAATGCCTGTGGATCCACTCCCAACATGGAACGGAAGGGAAGCACTGTGGTGAGTCCGAGCCCGCCATTCCAGCTCCTCCTGCACCAGTCACCCACCCAGGAAGTCAGTCACCCACCCAGGCAGTCAGTCAGTGACCCACCCACCCAGGCAGGCAGGCAGTCACCCGCCCACCCAGGCAGTCAGTCAGTCACCCGCCCACCCAAACAGTCACCCACCCAGGCAGTCAGTCACCCACCCACCTAGGCAGTCAGTCAGTCACCCACCCACGTGCCTTCCATCCCCCCTCCGAAACCAGCCCCACCACCTGCCAATTGAAGCCCCGCTGGACGGTTGAAACGCTGTCCGGTTGAAGTGCGGGCCGATTGAAGGCCCCCCCATGGGCTGGTTGAAGGTTCCCCCCCTCGTGGCTGGTTGACGCCTCCCCCCGCAGGCCGGTTGAAAGCCCCCTCGCTGACCGATCAAAGGCCCCCACCGCGGACCCGTTGAAGAGGTACTGTAATTCATTTTAGTCCCATACTGTACTTCACCCCTTAGGCCCATACGTAACCCCCCCCAGGCCCATACTGAATCCCCCCAGGCCTTTTGTCAAATTGGATGTAGCATTGGGTATCTTTGTCTTATGTTGAAAAAATAAACAGATTGCACTGTAATGTTTTTTTCCGTATTACAATAAGAAGAAAACAGTTAAGTAAAAGTTGCGCGCTAAAAAAATTTTTTTACGTGGTAGGTGCACTATGGGTTGGGGGGGGGGGCCTGCTCCTTTCATTTGTCCTGGGCCCCATGATTTCTGTTGGCGGCCCTGTTTAGGATACAAGCGTAGTGAAGGAAGTCTACGAGAGTGAGATTTCGTCCAGAGTCATTTAGAGAAGCGTGTACATGAAAACTATAAGCGGAAAAATATTAAGGTTGTTGCTTATTGTAAAAAGGAGCTAGGTACAAGATTAGTTGAAGATTATGCTGAAATTTCTTTTTTTTAATATAATTACATAATACATGAGGTTGGGAAAAAAAAGACATACGTCCATCAAGTTCAACCTATCCTAAATTTAGACGACAGATACTTTATCCGACATTTGTATTTACAGTATATTGATCCAGAGGAAGGCAAAAAAAAAAAAACAATGACACATTATCTAATGATATCTCATAAGGGGAAAAATAAATTCCTTCCTGCCTCCAAATATTGGAAATCAGATTACTCTATGCATACCTTTCCTTTCTAAAAAGATCTTGAACCTTTTTTGAACAAATCTATTGTATCTGCCACAACAGTCTCCATGGGTAATAAATTCCACACTGTAACTGCCCTTACTGTAAAGAACCCTTTCCTTTGTTGCTGGTGAAATCTCTGTTTCCTCCAACCTTAAGGTATGACTCTGGGTTATTTATACTGCCATTGGGATGAATAGTTCTTTTGAAAGCTCCTTATATTGTCCCCAAATATATTTGAATATAGTGTGGCAGTACTGCCTCGCAGCAGGGTCAGTAAGAGTCTTAGACAGTGGGTTAGGCTTTAACTCCAGTGGTTTATTCTCTATAATAATAACAGAAGAATTGGCAGACTGTCCCTTTTAAGGAAAAACACAAGCCATAAAATAAAAGCCTACTCACCTTGGGGGACTTACTAGACCACTAGGGTGCAATCTACTTTGCTGGCCAACTAAGCCAGTTACCAG
Source organism: Ascaphus truei (assembly GCA_036426205.1). NCBI lineage: Eukaryota > Metazoa > Chordata > Amphibia > Anura > Ascaphidae > Ascaphus > Ascaphus truei. Next base: position 15,209,529 of record CM071577.1, read on the forward strand.
CCCCAAAACATACCTTCATGTGAGAGACATAATAACAGGGAATATTATTAAAGTCTTTATCTAACATCTGGGGAACTGTCTCCCACGAGTCCAGGCAATCTCTCTGGTCCTATAAGAGCTCTGCTTCCTCCTTAGGTCTGGAACGCCGGTTCCATGGAGCAAGGCTGTGTCCAGCAGTTTGGTCATGCCCGTGGCAATTTGGTTTCCTGGGTGTCATTCCCAGGGGGTCCCAAGACCATGCTCCAAGCAGGCCTATGGGCCAGATCACCAGTGTCCTCCTGTGTCTGGCAGCTTCCTGCCTTTTAAACCTCCTGTTCATTCAAGAGTTGTGGATTCTTGTTTTCACGTGCATCTAGCCTCTCCTGGAGGAATTTAACTGCCCGGTGCTGGAAATCACCCATACTGCACACTCCAGCATACAGAGATAGTGACTCCTAGTTATTATATCCCCTCTTAGACGCTTCTTTTCTAATGTAAACAAATCTAATCTAGCTAGCCTCCCCTCATAAGTTAGATTATCCATCCCCTTTATTAATGTGGTGGCTCTTCTCTGCGCTTTTTTAATTCCATAAAATCTTTTCTATGGAGTGGTGCCCAAAACTCTACTCCATATTCAAGGTGTGGTCTTACTAATGCTTTGTAAAGGGGCATGATTATGTTTACTTGACCTCCATCCATTTCCTGTTTAATATAAGTTAAGATCTTGTTTGCCATTGCAGCTACTGCATGATTTTGTGCCCTATTGCTAAGCCTGCTGTCTACAAGCACTCCTAAATCCTTCTCCATCAAGGATTCCCCTAATTTATCCCTGTTTAATTTGTAAGTCGCCTGTTTATTCTTGTTTCCTAAATGCATAACCTTACATGTGAAATAAAGTGCGCAACTACAATCAACAAAGTGTGTATTGTGATAATAAAGTGATGATAATAAAAAATAAATATATTACGTGACCTTGTGAACACTGAAATAGGAGCGTCTGCAGCCGTGGAAACAGGGGTGGCTCAAAACACCCCCTGAAGCTAGACAGAAAACACAAAAACACCGCGCACAACGCTCATAGTGCATTGAAAGAAATGTTATTTAGATTACACAGTACAGGTGAGTATTATGCGTACATCAAAGAAGAAAAAAACCAGCATGTCAGGGGTTAGTGATACCCATGCGCCAACCGGATCTCCAAGTAGGATATCGTCAGATGTTATACAGCTAGGTGCCCCTGGGTCTTTCAATCCATGAACAGTGTCAGCAGTTTCCTCAATAATAATCCTACTAATGTGGGTGAAAGTCCCAGCAGACTCGTTGGTAACGAAGGTGAGGATTCCGTTGGTGAGAATGGTCACTCACAGCGGTTTGCTGCACACTTGCAGCCCTCCGATTCTCCATCTCCAGATCTATGACGTCACTCTGCGGCGACACTGCAACACACGTCGCGATTTTCTCACCAGTTGGGGAATCGAACCAGCAATAAAGTAGGATGAAATGTCCAACTGAGATATCACATCAAAAGTTCTTTCCAACGCGTTTCGAACCCATAAGGTTTCTTCATCAGGGAATAAAATGTACTAGTTCGTAAGGCATTGAAATACCCCACGCTCAAACCTGATTGTCCTGTGGCTCAAGTCCTCCAGCCAATCCAGGAGGAGCGGGGAAGAGTCAATAACCCCATAACCTTACACACTGTGCCGTGTCAGGCAACAATCTCAACATACAATCTTTATTCAAACCAAAAACATTTAATAAAAACCCTAAATAGCATATTAAATGAGCTAAACAGGAATCGCTAGAATGGAAAAGAAAAAGGAGGTTAAAAACATAGTTTAAACAAAAAACAAACTTAAATAAAAAACACTTTTTTTCAACTTTGTTTTTATTAGTTTTTTGTGCATACAGACAGTAGAATACAGGATGTTGATAATTGTTCCAAGTATACACCAAACTTACAGGGACAAACTACAAAAAACAGACGCACGTTGGGGGGACCACAGGACAAGACAAAGACAGACCAACAACAACCAAGGAGAAAGAAAAATGGACGTGAATGTGGGGGGGTAGGGAAGGGGAGGGGGAACGGCGTAGAAGAATCGCTTTCCATGTGTTTATCAGGTGTCCTGCACCACCACTGCTGACGCCCTGCTCCAGTCCACCTCTCAGAGGTCCTTGGGCCAGATCCACTTCCGTTTTTCGGCTTCCATCTAATTGGAATATCGCTAAAACCCTGGGGGAGCCTTGCTGTTAGATCGTCCTATCTAGCTCCCAGCCCTCCATCCAAGGAGAACTCACCTAAATCTATCAAAGCCATATTGTGGCATCATTCATCCCCTGGATATCAGTCTGAGCCAACCATAATGACCAGACTTTTTCGAATTTATCGGCCGAATCGTTAACTAAACTCGTTAACTTCTCCATTCGGCAAATGAACCAAATTCTGTTTCTGATTTTGTCTATAGAAGGAATCGCATTCTGATTCCACAATGCTGCGGTCTCACACCTCATAGCGGTAGCAAAGTGTGCTATCAGCTTGTTACCCGACCTAGATACCTCATTCGTAGGTTTACCTAATAAAAATAGCCACGGGTCCAGCTGAATTTTGAGCCCCAAAAAGATCCTCTGCAGCCAATCTCGGATCTGGGTCCAGACCGGCACTATTTTCAGGCAAGACCACAGCATGTGAACCAGATCCCCTTGTTCCCCGCCCAGTTCTCGTCCTCTAATTGACCCTGGAGATCCTCTTCCCATTGAACCATAAAACAGGGTTTGACTGTCCTGTCAGAGTCAGTATTTACCACCCCTCTGTATAAGGCAGAGATCAGTCCCCGCGTGTCTGCCCCGCGCACGCAGAGCTGTTCAAAATTCGTCAACGGTGGTCTCACCGGGTGTGCGTTGTAAAATGCCCGGACCTGGAGGTACCTCATAAAATCAGTGTTAGGTATGTCTGTTTCCGACTGTAATAGTTCAAAGGATTTAATCTTGCCTTTATCCTCCAGGTCCTTCAATCGTCTAATCCCCAATTTACGCCAGAGCGGGAAACTCTTGTCTGCCAACCCAGGAGCAAAATCCGGATTGCCGTATAAAGGCGCCATAAGAGTGTGTTTGGAGGTTATTGAGCGATTACCTTTAGAAGCCTCCCAGACCGAGAGTGAGTTGAGCACAGAGGTCAGCGGAATGAGTACATCCTTCACCCGTGTCCTCGGGTACCAGATCAGGTCCTTGAGCTCCAGCGGGGCGCACACCTCCCTCTCCAGCGCCACCCACCGCCTGAGCCCAGGATCACCATGCCACTGCGTGATTTGGCACAATTGTGCCGCTTTGTAGTAGGATATAACGCTCGGAACCGCCAGGCCACCAGCTTCCTTAGCTTTCTGCATCATTTTTACTTTAATCCGTGGCTTTTTACCATTCCAAATAAATTGAGAAATTGCTTTTTGAAGTCCTGTAATGTCTGCTCGAACCACGGCAATCGGGAGAGTTTTGAACAGATATAAAATCCGGGGAAGGATATTCATCTTGACGCTATAGATCCTCCCCAACCAAGAAATACCATATGCTTTCCAATCCTGTAGCTCTTTTTTGAGAGTCCTCAGCAGTTTGGGATAGTTAGCCGAATATAAGGAGCTTCTCTTTTTCGTGATATGCACTCCTAGGTATTTCATGGAGGAAGGACGCCATCTAAACGCAAAATTGAGTTCTATCAGCTTCTCCATTTCTCTTGGCATGTTGAGGCTTAAGGCCTCTGATTTAGATTGATTTATTTTAAAACCAGAGATCTGGGCAAAACGCTCTAGAAGCTCGAACAGATTGGGTAGCGAGATGAGCGGCTTGGTAAGGGTTAGAATAATGTCATCTGCGTACAAAGCCACTTTGTGCTCCTGGGAGTGAATTTGTACCCCAGAGATATCAGCGTTGTTCCGAATTTGTGCTGCGAGTGGCTCGATGCATAGGGCGAATAGCAGGGGCGAAAGCGGGCATCCCTGCCTCGTGCCACTTTTAATTGGAAATAGTTCTGAGGGGAATCCCTGGTGGACCACCCTAGCTGCTGGTGCAGTATATAATGCCTTGACTGCCTGTTGGAATATGCCTCCAAACCCAAACACACCAAGCGTGGACTCCAAGTATGGCCAATCAATCCTGTCGAAGGCCTTTTCCGCATCTAGGCTTAGGGCTATACTTCGAATCTCGTTGGCTCCTATAAAGTCTATTATATCCACAATCCTTCTAGTGTCTTCGGCCGCTTGTCTACTTCTAATGAAGCCAACTTGATCCGGGTGGATAAGCCTCGGCAGGATTACATTTAATCTATTGGCCAGTAGTTTAGAATAGATTTTAACATCTGTATTTATTAATGATATTGGCCGGTAACTTTGGCAACTAGTGGGATCCTTATCCTCTTTATGAATTACTGAAATTGACGCTTGGAGCATCTGCCCCGGAAAGGGCTCTCCTGCTAATACTCCATTGAACAGCTGGAGCATGTGTGGAGCTAGAACTCCGACAAATTTTTTATAATACAGGTTGGAGAACCCATCCGGGCCTGGGGCCTTTGACGCTTTTAAGATTTTTACTACCGCCTCTAATTCCTCCCTTGTAAAGTCGCTTTGTAGTGCCTCTCTCTCCAATCTGTTCAATTGTGGCAGGGCCGCATCAGCCAGGAATTTCTGTAGATTACTACTTGTCCTAGCGTTGTGAACCACCTTCTCCCCATTATATAGCTGTGCGTAGAATTTCGCAAACTCCCCTACTATGACTTTTGGGTTTGAGGAACTCTGGCCTCCTGCTGTCGTGATGGACTGAATATTAAAGTTTGGTTTCCGATTACGGAGTCTGGTGGCTAGCATAGTGTCCGGTTTATTAGCTTTCTCATAGAACTTCCTCTGTGTCCAACTCATGTCTTTCTCAGCCCTGGAGGTAAGGAGGAGGTTTAGCTCAATCCTAACATCCTTCAACTCCTTCAGAGTATCATCTCTACCTGTTCGGTTATGTAGAATAGAGAGCTCGTGTAACCTTTGATAAAGCTGAGTTAATTTGGCTTCCTTTTTCTTTTTCCTATTTGCAGCTATACCGATTAGTACCCCTCGAATCGTGGCTTTATGAGCCTCCCATAACAGCGACTGGGATTCCACACTGCCACTATTTATCCGAAAGTAATCTGAAATTTCGGATTTGATTTTTTTCTGTATATCCGGAATTTTAATTATCGATTCGTTTAGCTTCCAGTTTGCTCCTGGCCTGGCACATCCAATTTGGCTGCATCTTAGCTCTATTGATGCATGGTCCGACCATGTAATATCATGTATGCTTGTGTCGGAGGTTTGTGGGACCATTCTGCCCGATACAAAGAAGTGGTCAATCCTACTGTAGCTGTTATGTGGGTGGGAATAGAAGGAGTAGCTGCGGTCTCCTTGGTGCTGCTCTCTCCATATATCCACTAGGCCAACTTGTTTTAGACCTTTCAGTAATGGGGTATTTCCCTCTCTCTTTATGATTTTCTGGAATGTGGTTCGATCTACAGTGGGGTTCATGACTGTATTAAAGTTGCCTCCCAGAACTATATGTCCCTCTGCCCACAGCTGTAGCTTCTGGAAGAATGAGTTATAGAAGTCTGGTTGTCCGTCGCTAGGCGCGTATATACATGCCAGCGTTATTCTGACCTGCTTAAGGAGCCCGACCAGCACAATGTACCTTCCCTTAGGATCTCTTTTAAGCTTTTCAACCTGGAAGGGGGTGTTATTATGGATCAATATAGCTACTCCTTTCTTTTTTTCCTCACCTGATGCTAGGAAGAACTTTCGGAAGTGAGAGTCTAGAAATTTTGGACTATTTCTCGAGCTGAAGTGAGTTTCCTGGAGGAAGACCACATCGGCCCTTCTCCTCTTAAGCTCTGCAAAAGCTACCCGCCTCTTATGTGGACTTTTGAGCCCTTTGGCGTTTTCTGAGATAAAGATTACCTCCATTTTGTGATGTAGTGTCTGTGTGGTGGTAGTTTATAAGCAAACCTGTTCTTACCCAGATCCCTGGGCTCTTTCTGAACTTGAGATTCGTAATGCTGGCACCTGTAGCGCAGTTTCATTCTTCCGCCGGTTGGGGCTGGGATGGAGAAGGGATAAGACATGAGGGAAGAATACATATATACAACACATATAAACACCACAAGAACCGTATTGGTCCTGATAGACCTCGGGTTCATTGCCCGGTGGAGATCTTTTCTCTCTGGACCCCCCTCCCCCCTGGTCCAACTCCATGGCTCCGGTAACCGGCCACGGACCACCGGGTCTTTGCCAGGTAGGTGGGACATGCCCCGCCTCCCGGAGTTGACGCACATACCTGCAGGCAGAGCAGTGGTTACTCCCCCCCCCCGCCGGCAGTTACGCTTAGTCAAAACCTGACAACTAGCTTCTCAACTACAAAGAATTTTACCCATAATTAACCAAGGTTTAAACCTTAACTACCCTGAACACTTCTCTCTAACTCCGACATCACTCCCAGCTCTAAATCTATAAACCCTAAGCTGTTTGTACCCTTCCTGCAGCCACCCTCTCTTTTACCCGTATCTGCCCCCCTACGCTCTTTGACTCAATCGACTCCCCTAATCACTCCTCCATCGGGAATTATACCTGTCTGAAATCCTCAGTATACTGACTATTTGTTTATTATCCCTTCCCTCTACGCCCCCTTATCACCCCTACATGTCTCAGCTCCCCTATGTACTCTCTATACTCTTTAATCCCTCCCGCACCCCCCATGCTCCCCTCCCACTGCCGCGGATTACCCCCTCCAAGCGGCCAGGCATCCCCCTTCTGCACCGCTATCAGAGTTCCAGTCCCCAGCGCTCAGCATACTCAGATGTCTCTCCCCTGCGGCGGAACTCGCGCGCCCCCGCCAGGGAAGACCGATCCGCTTCAGGGTTGTCGCCTCTCTTTAGACGTCACGCTGCCGTCTGCTGGATCCTCCGTCGGCGTCCCTCCTGCTGCTCTCGCGAGAGCGGACCCCTCTACGTCACTGGGCTGGGCGAGGCGGGCTCAGTCGGAGGCGGATCCTCACGGAGAGAAGGCTGGATTGAAGGAAGCTCCCTGGGCGGGTCTTGATATCGGAGCATTCCTTCCCGCCGAAAACCCCGCCGCCATGAGAGTCTTCGCGCCTCGTCGTCTTCTTTCAACTCAGGTAGGTAGAGAGACGCCATTTTGGAGCACAAGTATTGGTGCAATCTCCATAGGGCCCACGGTTGTAGTTCATCTTTGGAACCTAAGCACCGAAAGAGTCTCTCGTTAGGGTGATTGCCTGGCAGAGCCGAAGGGCAATAACTTTCTTAATCAGCGCAACAGGCGCAACATCAGTTCACAGTCTGTGATCTGTCCATTGTTTATGGGCTTTTTCCGCTCCCCCCTTCCTTGATCAGTCTCCTCTCCTTCGGGGGAGAAGAACCATGCCGTCCCGGCGGGGAGTCCGCTTTATGCCCTTGTTGGTCTCCCTCTGCTATATTGTCCGGTAACCCCCGCACCCCCAGTTTTTTCAAGAAGGCTGCCCCCTCCGAGGGGTGCTTGAGCACGTGTGGTCTGCCATTTTTGATGGCCACGAGGGCGAATGGGAATGCCCATCTGTACCTGACCTCACTGTCCCTTAATGCCCTTGTGACATGGGCTACAGCTCTCCGCCGGGCCAGGGTGAGGGGAGATAGGTCTTGGAAAACCATGAGGGTGATTCCTTTAAAGGTGATATGGGGGGTGGCACGGGCAATCCTACCCACCTCCTCCTTGACGGAGAAGTAGTGGAGCCGGAGGATCACATCTCTAGGGGGGTTTGATGGCAGAGGTCTGGAACGTAGAGCCCTATGGCATCTATCCATTCTTAAATCAGATTCCGGTTTGTCCGGCAGGATAGAGGCCATGCAGCGGGTCAGCAGGGCCTCCGGGTCCAGAATCTCCTCTGGGATCCCCCGGACTCTTAAGTTGTTTCTTCTGTCCCTATTTTCCCCATCTTCTTGTCGGGCCTCCAGGTCCATTACTCTCTGCTCTAAGGCCTGCACCCGAGAGTTAGTTTCTTTGTGGGTATTTGAGCTGACATTCATGCGCTCCTCAAGCTCGTTAGTCCTTGTCCCAATCTGCATGAGGTCGTGCCGGAGCCCTTCCACCTCTCCCCTGAAAAAGGATTTTAAATCTATTAGCAGGCGGGATATTTCTTTTTTAATGACTTTGGACTGCTCCGCTGCTGCCCTTGAGCCCTCCGCGTCTTGGGCTGAGTCGGAGTCAGAGACCACTGACAGCTCCGCAGCTCCAGCCTTGCTTTGCCCGGTGAAGTAGGCCCTGACATCCGACTTGCGCCGGGTCTTCTGCCTCGTTGCTGCCATACTTTTGTGGGGCTTATTTGTCGATCTGGGGTGAGTTTAGTTGTCCATAGCGCTAGTTTGATTTTTATAAATGCCGGTTTTGATATTGATTATTTGCCAAAAAGTGCCGGCGGTTGGTGGAGCTGTGTGATTACTCAACCATCACCAGCCAGCCGCGCATGCGCATCTCAATAAAAAACACTTTTAAATAAAAATACATATAAAAAAATAATAAAATGAAAATGTATTAAAATAAAAATTAATTTTGAAAAAGAGGCACGAAAATCTAAAATATATAATTATAAAAATGGACAGAAATATATATGTATTGATATTAAACATAAATCCTGCTAAACCCAGCAGAGAGCGTACCTGCGTTTTTGTTTGGGGGGTCGGAACTTCTTTCAGGGCAACTACCTTGTCTGCTAGTGGCCTTACTTTTCCACCTCCCACTGCATGCCCTAAGTATTTGGTTTCCGCCTTACCCAAGGCACATTTCTTAGGGTTGGCTGTGAGCCCTGCCTCTCTTAGAGATTTGAGGACCGCTTTCAGCCTATTTAGATGGGCCCGCCAGTGTTTACTATAAATGACAATGTCATCTAGATAGGCCGCGGCATAATTCCTATGGGGTCTCAGCACCTTATCATGAGTCTCTGAAATGTGGCTGGGGCTCCATGCAGTCCGAATGGCATTGTCACAAACTGGTATAAACCCATGGGAGTGGCAAAGGCTGTTTTGCACTTGGACTTTTCCTCTAAGGGTATTTGCCAGTATCCTTTTGTTAAGTCCAGCGTGGATATATATTCCGCGTTACCAAGGGCGTCAATTAACTCATCAACCCTTGGCATCGGATATGCGTCAAACTTGGATACCGCATTGACCTTTCGGAGGGTCCACACAAAATCTTACCTTCCCATCGGGTTTAGAGACCATAACTAGTGGACTACACCATTCACTGCATGATTCCTCAATCACTCCTAAGTGTAACATTTCGTGTACCTCCTTCTCTACCAGGGCCCTACGACTTTCAGGCAACCTATAAGGACGGGAACGTACTTTTACCCCAGGTGCTGTTTCGATCGCATGAGAAATTAAGTTAGTTTGCCCTGGTAAATCAGAAAAAACATCATGGAATTGTGTAATTATTGCTAACAAGTCCCCTTTTTGTTCAGAGAACAACTGTTTACCCATTGGGATTTTATCGTCACTCACGATGTTCTCCCGTGGAGGCTGAGGACCCAAGTCCATTTCCTCCTCCACCGGGTGGATGAATAGAGACCGCTGCATCGTCCAGGGTTTCAGCAAGTTCACATGGTAAATTTGTTTACCCTTCCTGGACCCTGGTTGAGCGATCTCGTAATCCACATCACCTGTGCGGCGGAGTACTTCGAATGGGCCCTGCCATTTGGCCAGGAGTTTACTCTCGCAACTGGGTAATAATAACATCACCTGGTCTCCCGGGTGAAACACTCTCATGCGAGCATTCTGATTGTAATGTCTCTCCTGACTGTCCCGGGCTGATCTAAGATTCTCCCTAGCAAAATGGCCGACCACATCTAGGCGCTTCCTAAGGTCTAGTACATATTGCAGGGAATTCTTAGAAGGGGACTGCCGTTCCTCCCAGGACTCCTTTAGGAGGTCTAGGATACCCCGGGGTTGGCGGCCATACAGCAGTTCAAATGTAGAGAATCCCGTGGAGGCCTGGGGAACTTCCCACACTGCAAACAGCAGAAAAGGGAGAAGTGCATCCCAGGCTCTCTTCTCTGAATCTACAAATTTCCTCAGCATCCCTTTTAGAGTTCAGTTAAATCTTTCCACCAATCCGTCAGTCTGTGGATGGTAGACCGACGTCCGAACAGACTTGACCTCTAGTAATTTTAAGACATCCTGCATCAGTTTAGCCATAAAATTTGTACCTTGGTCTGTCAACATCACTTAGTCCTACCTGTGAGAACAGCTCCAACAACTTGTTGGCTGCTTGCTTCGCCGTTGCTGTTCTCAGGGGGAACGCCTCAGGATATCTTGTTGCATAATCAACTATTACAAGAATGAACCTGTGTCCTTTCGCAGAAGGTTCTAGAGGTCCTACCAAGTCTACCCCAATCCTCTCAAAGGGAACTGACACTAAGGGTAGAGGAACCAAAGGGGCTGGTTTTTGTCCCTTCGGACTAGTTAGCTGGCACACCGGACATGCCGCACAAAACTTAGCAATATCACTATGCATCCCTGGCCAATAGAATCGGGACGAAATACGGTCCAACGTTTTATCCCTGCCCAGGTGACCACCCCAAGGGACAGTATGGGCTAGAGTGAACACAGATTTAAAAAACGCTTTGGGAACCAATATCTGTCTGGTGACCTCCCCTGTTTATGTCTGCCTATTCACCCTATACAGGATATCATTTGATAATTCAAAATGGGGGAATACTATCACCCCCTGTGCATTTAAAAAAATCTGCTCATCAATTTTCACCACCTTTTCATACTGTCTAGCAAGGACTGGGTCTTCCCTTTGCTTCTGGCGAAAGTCAGGCAGGTACAGGTCTGGTAAATCTCCATGGCCCGTATCCCCCTCCCTCTGGCCATCCCCAGCCATCACTTGTGACCTCTGGCTACTAGAATGGTCACCTTGAGACCCAGATTTCTGCAACCAGTCCTGTTTGTCAGAGCGTCTTTGCTTCCGAGTCTTTTGAACCCGGTGTCTACTGGGAAAAAGGTCTGCCGAGAAGGGGAACAGTTTGCCAGGGTTCTCCTGAGCCATAGAATGAGGCTCCTCTTGAGAGACTGAAGCCATTAGGTCCGAAAAGAAAGGCCAGTCACGGCCGAGCACAATGGGGGCAGGGAGCCAAGGAGTGACTCCTACTTCGAGGTAAGCCTCCTGACCTTTTACCTGTAGCCGGATTTTGGCCGTCGGATACCGTTTTACATCGCCGTGTATACATTCTATACTCCACGAGGAGTCAAAAGAACACACGTTAGGCGTAACAGTTCCTGTAAGACCAGAGTTTTCCCCGAGCCCAAATCTACAAGGGCCTGGATGGTTTTTCCCCAACCTGGGCTGGAATTAGCCAGGGCTTGTAATTTTCTCCAGTTAAGGCCGAGGCGATGGTCCTGCTGAAGGAACAATCCATCTGTGGACAGTCAATATGCCGGTGGCCTTGTTCTCCGCAGGCGGAACATGGAGAGGGTTCCCTCGCAGGAGGGGGCCATTGATAGCGCTCCGCTGGACCGGATACTGGATACCAGGCATCTGGTAGGTCGTGCGGGCGACGTCCTCAGAAGTTCCTCTCATTTTGCGACGGGCCGACATCAGGAAGGAGATGAGGGTCTTGGCGGGGACCAGCATTTGGACTCCACCCTTGCTGGAACGACTGCTCCTTCCGTTGGACTTGGCAGTTGATCCGACCTCCCTCTTTGGGCGTCCGCCGGTGCCGGTGGAGTTGGATCCGTCGGGTCCAGGACACTCGCCTGTACTTCAGCCCCAAGGAAGTTCTCCACGAGTCGGACCGCCAAAGCTAGGTTTTCAGCCGCGTGGCGTTTTACCCACGAGCGTGCGGGGGGGGGGGGGGTTATTTTTTGTAGGAATTGTTCCAAAACCACCTGCTCAAGAATTGCCTCCTTAGTGCACTCCTCGGGTTATATCCAGCGCGTACACAAGTCCAATAACCGCTGAGGTCTCATCTTAGCGGTGTACTTCATGTTCCGGAACTGCTGCCGGTAGGTCTCTGGGGTTAGACCTAAGCGATACAGTATGGCGGCTTTCACTTGTCGGTAGTCTATTGCCTGATCTGCAGGGAGGCCCTGATATGAGGCCTGGGCTTCTCCTATGAGGAGCGGGGCCAAAGCAGTGGCCCAGCGATCTGCAGCCCAGCCCTGAGCTTCGCAACCCTTTCAAATGTCAGTCAAAAAGCCTCTGGATCCTCGTTCGGAGCCATTTTCCTCAGGAGAACTGGGGGTTTGTTTGCAGGTTCTGTATTGGCAGACCCCTGGAATTGGGTCAGCAGGCTGGCCATCCGCTCATCCTGTGCTGCTTGCTGCTGCAGTAGTCTTTCATCTCTCTCTGCTTGTAGTTGGGCCTGCTGGCACAGAAACTCTTTTAAAAATTCTTCAATTTTTCTCATTCTTGTGTGTGTGTGGCCCTTTTACTGCAGGAGCCTTTCAAAATCCCGGCACTTCTGACACCATATGTTGCAGGGTACATGCAACTACACACGCAGGGTCTCTTGACAAGGCTTGTTTATTTAGCCTTAAAAACATACAGCACACAAAACAAAAATTGCTTCACTTCAGCAGAAAAAAACAAAAGTCCTTGTTTTCAGCATGGCAACCAAAATAGCTTATCTTCAGCATGGCAAACACAACAGTTCATAACAAATGCACTTTGCAAAACAGACCTTAAATCAAGCTGTTCTCTCTCCAGAGTTTCAGGGTATTTCCCTGCTTCAGACAGCATACAAAATAGACAGACCTTCTAGCAGTAATCTCTTCAGTAACTCACTCCTCTACTGACCAGCCAGCCATGTGTGCACATCCTGGGGTTTTTAACACACCTTGATTAGGCAGCTGGGATTCAACTAATTGCCATGAGCTTCCCAGCTGAAGTTAACCTCATCACTGCTGCACTGCAGACTAAACATATGTCTGCAAGGCATATAGCTGGTGGCATTTATTTACCCTGTCACAGGCACCTTATCCATGTAAAGTATAGCCAGCGCGGGGGCTATGTAAGGAGCCAGACAAGTTTTGGAGTTCATCGGAGACACGGCTGGTGGGAGATTTGAAAGTGCTCTGTGGGAAGTAGCACTGATCTCAGCAGAGAAGTGGCGGAGCAGCCGGGAAAGCCCGCACAACTTCGGAGCCGATGAGAGACGCGGCTGGCGGGAGATTCAAAAGTGCTTTGTGTAAAAGAGCACAGAGAAAGCACTGGGAAGCCGGGGAAGAAGACGCTCAGGGCAAGCCGACTGAAGCCGGCCCCTGCACCTAGTTTAAGGTAGTTTCTTGCCCCCAGGCCTCCGGTTGGTGAGTGTTTCACTGTGTTTATGTGTTTTGTGTGTTTACTGGCTTGCCATAATAAACTTTTAGTTTATTCAATTATTGTGTCCTGTCTTGTGATAGTGATCCCGATGGTTTAAGTGTTAAAAGTTCTGGTCCCCCGTGACAATCCCCACCATCCCACGGCCGGCCTTAGGCTTTGCGGGGCCCAAGGAGGCATGCTGTCAGCGAGCCTCCCAGTCCCCACTGTGAAACAGTTAAGGGGACTTACTTTGATAAGCAGGTCTCCTTCAGCAGCGTCGCAGCGGCGTGTGACTTTCATGTTGTCATATAACGTTGTGGTGTCAGTTGACGTCGGTCACCATGGCAATGCGACACTACAGGAGGCGGCCTGCTCTGGAAAAGCTAAGACCCCTCTGACAGACACACACACCTACCTCTCTGCCGGTTTGGGGGTCCCGCGCTTTCTCTTCTCCCTCCTCCTGTCAGTGCCGGGATCCAACTTCTGACTGGAGGGGGGAGCTGGAGGAGGGGGGCCCTGCGCTCCCTCCTCCTGTCGGCACCGGGATCCAACTTCTGACCGGAGGGGGCAGCTGGAGGAGGGAGGGCCTGCTCTCCCTGGTCCAGCTCCCCCTCCAGTCGGGTGGAAGTTTGATCCCGGCGCCGACTGGAGGAGTCCCTGAAGCCATGGACCCCAGGCAGCCCACCTTGCTCACCTCGCCCGAAGGCCATCGCTGACCTCACATATCCCTCCCATTTCTCTTCCTTCTGGACTTATTGACCCAAAGACCCTCAGAGGAGTGCTGTCTAGGCACTGAACAGTGGATTGCCCATGTACCCCAGCCAAGAGTCCCATACTATTGAGAACCTAATAATTTTCTCCATCAGCATCATCTTCCACAACCTAGTCTTTATGTCATTAATAGTTGGGGCGTTTTGTTCAGCCATAGTTACATTATACAGCATGTAGTCGCAGAGAGAATGTGTTTTATTAATTTCGCATTAGTAAGATCAGGGATAGGTTTGTTTTGCAGCTCCGGTCAAGGGCCACTGTAATATTCGGTATTGCTCCAATTAGGGCGAATATCTGTGCCCAAAGAAGGTAATAATCAGGCAGTGCCACCAGGTATGGGCCAGTGAGATGAGCTGGGGTTAGGTACCATCTATATAGCAGTTTATATAGAGTTTTCTTTAATCACTGTACATATGGAGTTCTTAGCTACGGATTCGCAGACCTCCTCCCATTCCTCAACATTGAATGATTGTCCTACTGTAAATCCTCTTCCCATTTATTCTGAACATACATTTACTTTCTTGGGTTGAGGTTAAAAGTGGAGATGGGCGAATGTTTTTGGCGGATTTGAATCTGCAGCGGATCCGTAGATTTCTGCGAATCAATCTCAAAAAAGGGCGATTCGCGTTTGTGTTTTTTTTTTTTTTTATTATTGCCACCACAATCCGCGCATTCCACAATCCGCGCATTCCACAATGTGCGCATTCCACAATCCGCGCATTCCATAATCTGCGCATTCCACAATCCGCGCATTCCACAATCCACGCATTCTACAATCCGCGCATTCCACAATCCGTTGACGGATTTGTACAATCCAGTCTGTGGATTCGGCAATCCGTTGGCAGATTTTTAAGAATCCACCAACGGCTTTCCGAATCCACAGATTAGATTCTACAAATCAGTCAATGGATTGTATCCACTCGCGTTTCCTGATGAATTCCCGCAAATTAAAACCCAGCAAATCCGTTTGCTGATTTTACACTATGAAATGGATTTTGAGGGGGGGGAAATCAGCGAAAATCCGGGAAATGGATTTGGGTGGATTTGCTCATCTCTAGTTATCAGTGATCTATAGATTGATGAGATTAGTCCTTTATCTAGAGCTGTACAGTGATTCAAATGTGGTTGTTTGGGGTGAGACCGCAGGGTCCGCAAACTTCTCTGCAAATTGTTCCAGCTGTAGATAGCAGAATATCTCACTGGGGGGAGATCATGTTTATTAGAAAGGGTCAAGAACAATGCGACACCCGGCCCTTCAAACAGACCCAGAATCCTTGTCAGACTTTTGGTTATCCATAGCTCAAATAATTTTCAGTGTAAGCAGGGGGAAAATCAGGTTTATTAAAAATCACTTGGTAGCTATTAAACACCACTTTGGGAGTTAACATCACACACTGCTGCATTTCAATAAACCCTCTGCTTACTTTTAGCTACTGTACTTCCTTGCATTGTTATTTGATACTTAACAGAGTATGCTCTGGGGATAAAGATGTGATGCTGTTGCAAGTTAGGAATTATATTACACATCTTTGCATGTCCCAGATCCATCATTGCTGCAGTTTTATGCAGGTTACCGCCAATCGGATTGGGGGTGCAACATCTGCCCTATTGGATTACAAGTAAAGAAGAAATAAGAAAATAATAAAGAGAGAAGAAAAGAATGATGAACTCACCGGGGAGACGTCGCTTCAATCAAGATATGATTACGGACTTCGTCGCATTGGCTGTTGAGGATCATTGCGTCGAGGGTCAAGAGTTGGTGCTCGTGTAGGACAGGGGTGAAGACATCAATGGTAAGAATAACATTTTGTATTTTATTTAATTATGTATATTTTTTTAGGTTGCCCATTGACTGCCAATTTGTTTATCTATGCTCCTTTCGGGCTATAGATAAACACAGTGATAAGCAATACATTTTTTGGCAAATGCTTATTTTTATTTAATTGTTATGTTTTGTATTTTTGGTTCTTGTTTTTATGTAATTGTTGTGTTTTTGTGGTGCTTGGTTTTTTTAATTGTTGTGTATTTGTGGTGCTTGTTTTTTTTTTTAGGTTGCCCATTAACTGCAATAGTGGCAAATCATGCCCATATTATATGGGCATGGTGTACCACTGTGCCAATCAATGGGTAGCGAGTGGGGGTAGTTGCCCTGGAAGGGTGGTTAGGCGATCCGGGTGGGCAGTAGAGGAGGGAGGTTAGCCCCTTAATTACTATAACGGTTACTAACCACTAAGGTGATTAAGGGATTAGTGCCATTAGTTTGTTTTTTATTGTTATGTTGCTGAGCGGGGGGGGGGTGCTGAGCAGGGATGGGAGGTGTTGAGCAGGAAAGGGGGGAGGAAGGTGAGGAGTGGGGGAGGAAGGAGGGGAGGGGGAGAGAAGTGCTGAGCAGGGGAGGGGGGAGAGGTGCTGGGAAGGGGGAGAGAGAGTTGCTGAGCAGGGGAGGGGAGATAGAGAGGTGCTGAGCAGGAGACGGGGACGAGAGGGCGTGCTGAGAGGAGAGGGGAGAGAGGTGCTGAGCAGGGGGGAGAGAGGTCGTGAGCAGGGATGGGGGGGAGGGGGAGAGAGAGGTGCTGAGAAGGGGGAGAGAGGTGCTGAGCAGGGGGAGAGAGGTGCTGAGCAAGGGGGGTGACGAGCAGGGTGGGGGAGGTTCTGAGATGGGGGAATGCTGAGCAGATGGGGAGGTGCTGAGCAGGGTGAGGGGAAGTGCTGAGTAGGGGTGGCAGGGAGGTGCTGAGCAGGGGTGCGGCAGAGGTGCTGAGCAGGGGTGGGGGGAGGAGCTCAGCAGGGTAGAGGGAGAGCTGAGCAGGGGTGGTGAGGGGGAGTGCTGAGCAGGGGTGGGGGGGGCAGGCGTGAAGCGGCAGGGTGAGCAGGGGTGGTGGGGCAGGTGCTGAGCATGGGTGAGGGGGAGGTGCTGAGCATGGATGGGGGGATGCTGCTGAGCATGGGTGGGGGGAGAGGTGCTGAGCATGGGTGGGGGGGGGGGAATGTGCTGAGCAGGGGTTGGGGGGGGAAGGTGCTAAGCAGGGTGGGGGGCAGGTGCTGAGCATGGGTGAGGGGGAGGTGCTGAGCATGGATGGGGGGATGCTGCTGAGCATAGGGTGGGGGGAGGTGGGAGAGGTGACTGAGCAGGGTGGGGGAGAGTGCTGAGCAGGGGTTGGGGAGGAAGGTGCTAAACAGGGTGGGATTCTGATCAGGGTGGGGGGGAGGTGCTGTGCAGGGGTGAGGGGGAGGTGCTGAGTAGGGGTGGGGGGAAGGTGCTGAGCAGGGATGGAGGAGGTGCTGAGCAGGAGTGCGGGGAGGTGCTGAGCAGGGCAGGGGTGGTGCTGAGCAGGGCGGAGGTGGTGCTGAGCAGGGCTGGGGTGGTGCTGAGCAGGGCGAGGTGCTGAGCAGGGGAGGGAGATGTGCAAAGCAGGGTAGGGAGATGTGATAAGCAAGGTGGGGGGGAGGTGCAGAGCAGGGGGACAATATCCTGGTCTATGAAGTTGTCCGTCTTTCCCTCATGATGTTAACCCTGTCCACAGTGACTTAGTCGACAGAAGCAGTGAAGGTGAAGCATGTTGGGGAGACTCTCTTAGGGGGGCTGCCTCGGCTGCGACTCGGGTGTTGTATCTATGCGTTTCGGAGGTGATATGTTTTTTCCCCCAGTTTTTCTGCTGGAGGTGCTCTTTTGAGTAAAATGTATGAAATAAAAACAATAATGTCAAACACAGTTAACTCTATAAAGGTAACAAGACAAGAATAACTTCAACGCTGCCATTAATTCATAGTTAGTCGCTGCAGGAAGGAAGGCAAAAAGTGCCCAGTTAGCTGAGTTCCCGACCTGCTAAATCTTTCCTGTGTAATACCAAGAATTACACGTCACTATGGGTAATATCCTCACTACAGCAATATAGGTCTGTACGCCACTAGAGATTTGTATCTCAGAAAGATCTCGCTAGATTGCAAGCATCACCGTGTAAATTTTACATTGTTAAACGTCCTTTGTCTTTATATAAATTACTCAGCATGATAGAACTCAGCAATTCTGTTTTTTGCCCACAAAAAGAAATGTTTATTTTGAAGATAAATACTAACATACAAAAAATTGTATAAAATGGCAATGACATCCAAATACAGTAGGTTAGGACAGAGGTGCGCAAAACTATTGGCGCTGCCCTCCCCCACCCCCAGTGCGCGCCCCCCCCCAACTTGTTTTCCGGTGTCATTTGATGCCGCGTTGCCATGGTGACGGGTCATGTGACGTCACATGGTCTCGAGGCGTCATTTGATGCCCCGTTGCCACGGCGACGCGTCACCATGCTTCTGAATCCCGTTCACGCAATCCCCCGGCATTAAATTAAATGCCTTGGGGAATAGCGCGGGGCCTCTTGCGCACCCGTGGGTTAGGATATTGTCAAAGATGGTTGCATAGTTTTCTTTTTGTTTGTTGGAATCTTTCTGTTGATCTTGGTATTGTGATGTTAAACCTAGATCAGTGGTGTTCAACCAGGGTTCCTAGGAACCCCTAAAGGGTCAGGTCAAGAATTTACAATGCATCTGATCTCAGACGCGCTATTAGAGAGGGTTGGGGTTCCTTTCAATGCATCTGATCTCAGGCGCGCTATTAGAGAGGGTTGGGGTTCCTTACAATGCATCTGATCTCAGACGTGCTATTAGAGAGGGTTGATGTTCCTTACAATGCATCTGATCTCAGACGTGCTATTAGAGAGGGTTGGGGTTCCTTACAATGTATCTGATCTCAGACACGCTATTAGAGAGGGTTGGGGTTCCTTACAATGCATCTGATCTCAGACGCTTTTCGAGAGGGTTGGGGTTTCTCAGAATTTCACATAGGGTTCCTTAACCAAAAAAAAGGTTGGAAACCACTGACATAGATCCTCTTCTCTCTTGGTCTTAACTGGTCTCTCAGATAAACCTGCTAAAACAGCTGGATATCTATCCAGATAAATTACCCTGTCAGCCATCTTAACTGTAAGTATTATGTCCTAACATGGTATTTACATCTGTTGTTTCATCTTAACTGTTGATGTCCTATAATATCTCCTTATGAACATATAAGGAGCTTATTATCAGAAATGATTTCTTCAGCTACACCAACAGCTGCCAATTGTAAGTCAACTGTCACCCGCTGGGCTGTTCAGGCAACTTAAGACCATCATATAACCTGTCTATTCTGTTAGTTAGTATAGGTTATCCACACCTCTTTTACTTAAAATATTTCACTTCTAACTAAATCTAGGAAGATCTTCAGAACTCATACCACTGATAAACTAAATTAAACCTATGTCCTTTATTTTGTAAGACATCCTCAACAATTGTCCTGCAATCATCATTCATTTGCTTTCATTTTAGAGGGGAAAACAATTTCTTACATAGATTCAAAATATATTTTGCTTTGGATTTTTGTGCAGTGCGAGATGTTTGTTAAGCTTTATATAACATTTTGCATTTTGACATATTGCATCATGATAAATTATTTTTAACGTTAAAATAAGAACCAATTACTAATTAACTAGTTTACTAAACGATTCGAGCACCAAATTTCAAACAAATCTGGCAACCCTGGCTAGCACAAGCCGATATCCAGGTTATAAATCTATGGACAATTATGCTTTAAACAAGTTAACAGGTAGTACATATTTTTCTCTAGTTTGGAGTATGTTGGGATTTTGACCTCAGTAGCATAGCTGCCCCCTTCAGGGGACGCGTAACTTCAGATAAAGAGGTCGAGCTACTGAACAGCCTCCTCTTCATTCATCCATCCCCCCTACTTTATTGTGTATAAATCCCCCCCCCCCCCCCCCTCCCCCCCCCCCCCCCACCACCCTCCCTCACCTCTCCACCACCCTCCTCACCTCTCCCTCCCTCCCTCACCCCTCTATATTACAGTCATGTTTTTTTCTTTTTCTTGTTTTAATATTTGTGCGACTGTATTCTTATGTTTATAAAATTTGTTTCAATAAAATTTAAGTTTAAAAATAAATAAGAACCAATGGAAAATATTATTCGTTTTAAGACACTGTTAATGTTTCAAATACAATCTCCCCGTTCTGCAAAATTCATGCAGAACTAGCCAGCAACTCTCAGATGTATTTGGAAAAGTGTATCTTAGTTTATTCGTTCCATAGGCAAATGTGTCCTGTTAAGGCTTTGGTCCCGCTGCGGCCGCGGACCACCAGCTGCTTACCTCTGTTCTTGAGGTCCCCGCTGGCTCCTTCCGGCGTGGCTGACTGTGTGCTGTGACGCGTCAGCCAGCCGGAGCTACAAGGAGCGAGTGCCGCGTCACGTGGAATGCAAGGGAACCAATCACGTATTGGATCGCAGCAGCCAATCCGATCCCCCCCCCTTCCGATTCCCCCCCTGCTCCGATCCCCCCCGTTCCATTCACCCTCCTGTTCTGATTTCCCCCCTCTGATTCCCCCCTGCTCCGATCCCCCCCGTTCCATTCACCCCCCTGCTCCGATTCCCCTCCTGCTCTGATCCCCCTCCGATTTACCCCCCGTGTGTATTTGTGTGTGAGTGCCTGTGAGTGTGTGTGAGTGCCTATGTGTGTGTGAGTGCCTGTGAGTGCCTGTGAGTGTGTGAGGGTGCCTGTGTGTGTGAGGGTGCCGAGGGGCGGAGGGGGCGGAGGGGGCGGAGGGTGCCGAGGAGCTGAGGCGTGGCTGCAGTGCTACGCTGTGGGGCGGTCCCGCCCCCTCATGTCATGGCCGCACCCCCCACCCGTTTTGGCTACGCCCCCCGCGCCGGAAAAAATTCACTGCAGATCTCGGTGTAGTGAATTGCACGCACCGCCGGCAAGCAAGGCGGCCATGCGGGCGCGTGCAGCGGGGCCTTAGCCTTAGACAAAGAAAAGTAAGGTAGAAGTGATAGCTTCTTTTGGCCATGTACTTCAGCTTGTGATTTGGGGAAAGAGGGGAGGTTTATATGAGGGTTAGAGAGATACAGAAGTACAAACAACATGGTGTACAGCATTCTGCATATGAGTCCATCACTTTCTGGATGTTCTGTGCATCAAAACTTTTCTCCAAGTCTGACATGGTCTAAACCCTTCCGACTTACACTACAAGCTGTGTCTTATTGTTAGGGCAGTGTTATGAAAAACAATGAGATCTGTATCTAGGTGAAGATAGCCCTTCCTTCTGCTTTTTGCCCACACCAGTATCACTGCTTTGGTAATACGGATGGGGAGGTTGAAGGCAGTTGGTTCAATTAGAGCCCAAAGACAGAACTTATTACATTTTAGATTTAATGTACGAAAAGTGGCACAGTGCTTAGTTATAAAAAAAAGACCGTTACAAAGACATACAATATAATAATGCAGTTTCAGAAAATAACGGGATAATAACAGAAAAACCTAGATACATTACCACATACTAAATTCCTTCAAGAGGGCTTGATGTTGCAATGTGGGAATCTCCAAGATATTTGACGTAACAACCCCTCTATGATGAAATCTATTTTTGATATCCAAAAGGAATGGTTTTTATGCCCAAACTTTGCGTCTGTCGCAATGCCTTGTATGGGTGTGTCTTAACCGTTCACTTATCAGTCTGGTAACATTTTTATGGCTAGGATAGAGCAAGGTTTTTAGATGCTACACCGATTAAAATACCCTATAACTTCACCATTGCATTTGTATAAAATGTGCGTGTAGTCACCCATCTTGCTAGGGAGAATTTTAATCTTTGAGGGCAAAATATATAGTTACATATAGTTACATACTTACATAGTAGATGTGGTTGAAAAAAGACATGCGTCCATCAAGTTCAACCTATGCTAAATTTAGACGACAGATACTTTATCCTATATCTATACTTACAGTAATTTGAGCCAGAGGAAAGCAAACAAAAAACCCCAGTGACATATCATCCAATGATATCTCATAAGGGGAAAAATAAATTCCTTCCTGACTCAAAATATTAGCAATCGGATTACTTCCTGGATCAACATCCTTCCCATGTTACTTATTTGGTATATCCCTGTATACTTTTCCTTTCTAAAAAGATGTCCAACCTTTTTTTGAACAAATCTATTGTATCTGCCATCACAGTCTCCATGGATAATGAATTCCACATTGTAACTGCCCTTACTTTAAAGAACCCTTTCCTTTGTTACTGGTGAAATCTCCTTTCCTCCAACCTTAAGGGATGACCCTGAGTCCTTTGTACTGCCCTTGGGATGAATAGTTATTTTAAAAGCTCATTGTACTGTCCCCAAATATATTTGTATATAGTTATCATATCCCCTCTTAGACGCCTCTTTTCTAATGTAAATAAATCTAATTTAGCTAGACTCGCTTCATAAGTTAGATTGTACATCCCCTTTATTCATTTGGTGGCTAGTATTTGCATTCTCTAGTTCCATAATGTCTTTTCTAAGGAGTGGTGCCCAAAACTGTACTCCATATTCAAGGTGTGGTCTTACTTATGCTTTATAAAGGGGCATGATTATGTTTACTTCCCTTCCATCCATCGCCCGTTTAATGCAAGAAAACATGTTGTTTGCTTTTGCAGCTACTGCATGACTGACGGTAGGGGTAAATGTGACTGCTTTGAATAAAGGTTAAGCCCACCATTACTCCTACCTGTCAGTAATACATCTGTATTATACTGTAGATCTATGTGTTGTGTAGCCTGGTTTCAGCACTTCAGAGAGTTAATTCTGTGCCCAGTTGGAAATATTGCAAGTTGCCTGTGACCTTACCCATGTAACTCTATTTATGTAACGTTCTGCATGTTTGTCACGATGGACCCAGCTTACTACGCCTTTTAATTACCGGGATCATTGATTGAGCAAGCAGAGAGATAAAAATAAATTGCGTTTATTCACCTAATGAACGTACACAACTACTGTATGTTACACAAAAATACAGTAAAAAGTCACACTTACTTTAGAAACTGGGATTACAAAACTAATCTTTCCTAATTGCAAACACACAGCAAAATATTCCAGGCCACTTTTCATTCCTGTGGCCTCTTGCTGTTGAATTCCGGTCACTTATCCTCTGAGAAATGTAGGCGATTTACTCGGAGCCGGAACTTCTCAAAAGGGGGTGAATCACACAAGATGGAACTGATGGACTCAGGAAATATTTAGATGTTTCTCTTAGAACTGATGCATCTTGAGCGGGGTTCAAATCTGGGATGGTGATAAAACTCCTCTTCAGCAGAGAACAACTTCCCCATGGCCTGCACAAGCTTATATTACCACCTGGCCAAACCCTCTTTGCTCAGTGACAGCACATCTGGTTCTAGTCAAAGAATCCCCTTTGAAGCTCTAACTTTTTGTATACATCCTGGAGGGCCTCTCCCCAGGGTCCCTTATAAGCCAGGCCTTCGGTTATGCATACCTGCCCCCTGGGTCATAAACTAGCCTCATTCCTGGCACACACTAGAAAAATACTTTAAAACCTTTCAACATATCCTGTCCCCTGCCTGTCATGTAAATCCCCCCACCTCACATAACTGTAACCTACACAAGAGCCATGCCCGTTTATGCATTTACACCCATGGTACTATTAACAAAATCATAACAGTCTACATGTCTCTCTCCTAATCGTTTGCATACAAAAAATTAGAACATTAGGACATTCCTTCAATCATATCAAGCTTGGGGGATGGTTAAAACCACATTCTCTTTTCCCTTGTTCAAAACATTGTTACCATACATTATATGATTTTCCCCCTGAACACTATTTTAATCAAACCAACCCCTGTCTATACCTGGCTGGAGTGTGGGGATATACATTAACCCCTTATGTCCCATTTTTTACCTTTTCCTGCTCTGTGCTGAAGCAGGGCATCCCAGCACCTCTGGAAACGGTAAAACACAAACGGCAATTGTCTCATATTTTGCACAGTCACAGTAATGCATACACAATGCCCGGGCCCAAGAGCTGACACTCCAGGACCCCAAAACACAGGTCAGGGGTAACCAAGTGGGCTTGACCTTTATTATAACCCTGGTTCTCCCTTCCCCGCCACAATGTTGCATTTTCATCCACCAATCAGGGGCTGGGTCATATTGAAGGCCCCTGGCCTTAACCCTCCCTTTATGTATTCATGTTGTGCCATGGGGTATAAAAGGTTGGGAAGGAGGCCCCTGTTAGTTGGAATCCCAGTTAGTTGCTGAAGCTACCTGCAGTTGCTGTTGCTGAGTGAGACTTCCAGTGCCGGTTCCGGGCCTGAAGACCAGTTCCTGTGAGACACTGTGTGGGGGAAGAATGGGGAAAATCTCCCCATGGAGGTCCTCAGTTACCCTAGTTATCCAAGTTGGGCGTGTATGTTTTATGTATAGAACAGTTGTGGTTATTATTTTCCAATAAATTCACTTTAATTTACTCTGTAATTCACTCTGGCGAGCTGATCTCTGGTGTGTTAGGCCTCGGTCCCGCTGCGCTCGTTGGCGCGGGCGGCGGGTCGCGAGTTCCCCACCAGCAGGGGAATCCTCGCGAGCCGGTCCCCACTGGCTGCACAGCTGATTACACGCTGTAGCGCGTCAGCCGCTGGAGACACCAGAGAATGGTGTTTTCTAGCTTTGACGCGTGACGTGTGTGGCTGTGAGCCAATGGGGAGGGGAGGCTTCGGGAGGAGGAGAGGCTTCGGGAGGAGGAGAGGCTTCGGGGAGCGGGGAGGAGTGTGGAGGGACAGCAGGTGAATGCCTTTCTCTGTGTGTGTGTCTGAGTGCGTGCATGCCTATCTGTGTGTGTATGTGTGTGCCCGAGTGCGTGAGTGCCTGCCTCTGTCTGTCTGTCTGTCTGTCTGTCTGTGTGTGTGTGTGTGTGTGTGTGTGTGTGTGTTTTTTGTTTTGTTGGCTGTGTGTGTGTGTGTGTTTGTTGTGTGTGTTGTGGTTTGTTTGGGGTTTGGGTGTGGGTGTTGTGTGTGTATGAGGCCTGCCTGTGTGTGCGGCGTGTGGTGTGTATGAGTGCCTGCCTGTGGTGGGTGTGTGTGTGTGTGGTGTGTGTGTGTGTATGAATGAGTGCTGCGTGTGTGTGTTTTTAAACTACTTCCAGCTCAGCCCGAGTCCGTGGAGGGAGGGGGGGGAGAGTAGCGGGTCCCTCCGCTCAAGCCACGCCCCCCCCTCCCTGTCAACCGCCCACCTCCCGATCAAACCTCCCACCTCCCGCCCACCTCCCGATCAAACCTCCCACCTCCCGCCCACCTCCCGATCAAACCTCCCACCTCCCGCCCACCTCCCGCTCCGGCTCCCGCTCCCTACAGACCGCAGATCGCGGTCTGTGTATCTCAGCGCACCGCCTGTCAGCAGCGCAGGTGCGCTGACTCTGGGAGCGGGGCCTTAGCCTTAGTCCTGGTCTCCCGTGGCAATGACTTTGGGCACTACTGCTAAGCCTGCTGTCTACAAGCACTCCTAAATCCTTCACCATCAAGGTTCCCCCTAATTTAAGTCGCCTGTTTATTCTTATTTCCCAAATGCATAACCTTACATTTATCTGTATTAAATCTCATCTGCCATTTACCTGCCCACGTTTCCAGTCTCTCCAAGTCCTTCTGGAAAGAATTTACATCCTGCTCTGATTCTACTACCTTACACAATTTAGTGTCATCAGCAAAGATGGAGACTTTGCTCTCTATGCCAACCTCAAGGTCATTAATAAACAAGTTAAAAAAGCAAGGGGTCCCAGTACCGATCCTTGAGATACTCAACTTTAGCCCAACCTGAAAATGTTCAATTTACAGCAACTCTCGTTTTTCTATCCTTCTACCAGTTTTAGAGCCATGAGGGCAATGTGGGGGTACTAGATAGTGACATTGGATTAAAGGCCATCAGACTCCATTGAACGCTGGGTGTCCACCGCAAGAATACTGGAACAGTTCCAATAACATGCTGTGACCCGCTCTGTGCTCACATAGTGATTTAGTCAGTGACGATCATATTTATGATGCACTATTTAAGTGGATAAAAGCATACAGCTATTGTTCTCTTCCAGTAGCAGGGAAGATATGGGGGGCACCCCCCCCCCCGCTTCCCAATGACACAAGTGCATTGGTTTATGATCCCTCAGGTTTAGAATGCAACAGAAATCTCTTGTTCTGGGATTAAGATGTTAAGGGCTACAGGTTCTCATTATTACCACTGATTAATACAGCAAATAACAGAGCGGGGGGGGGGGGCACGCACACATTGTCTCCCATAGCCTGTATAATAAACCTAATCTACAGTGTATGCGTAGAACCCTTTCACCACTGCTGAGAAGGAAGAAGCAGAGACTACAGAAGCTACCCACCCTCCCCTTTATAATCAGACAGGCACCAAGCATGGAGAAACACCATTTAATTAGGCAACTATGGGTCAAGCAGATCTTCTGGGAGTGTCTTCTGCTTCTTCCGCCTTCAGCAGACAGGAACTCACCATGAACCAAAAAAGTAATAGTGCGCAAAACTAAATCGTGACGTGATAAGTGAAGGATATGTGAAATAAATAAATAACTTAACCTAGGATTGAGCGTCTGCAGCTGTGATGGAATGGGGGGGCTCAGGATCCCCCTGGAGCTAGCAAATGGATACAAAAAAGACACAGCGCACAACGCTCATAGTGCATTACAAAATATTATTGACATGTATAATAAATGGGTGAGTAATGTGCGTACATCAAATACATTAATAACGAGCAGTTTCGGGATATTTTACCCAACGCCTCCGGAGACCAAAATAGGTGTCCTTGCAGGAGTGATGCTGCTGTCCCTGATGAAGAAACGTTCCGTTTCGAAACGCGTAGGACAAGGTTTACTAGTGTTCTAGTCTCATACTAGCACCCCAGTGCGCGACTTTGACTGTTTGTGAGCGGCGCCGAAATCCCCGTGGTGACATCACGATCCAGGAAGCGCTTCACACGGAGGAGAGTGCTGGCGCCCAGCTGATGCCAAAGACTGCCCTGCTGAAGCACTGCAGGAATCAGCATCTCCCAGCCTACCTGTGCTTAGGGGAGCAAGGAACAGCAGAGGTTGTGCACCAATTTCAATAGGACCCTGCAATATCGAGGACAGCAGCATCACTCCTGCAAGGACACCTATTTTGGTCTCCGGAGGCGTTGGGTAAAATATCCCGAAACTGCTCGTTATTATTGTATTTGATGTACGCACATTACTCACCCATTTATTATACATGTCAATAATATTTTGTAATGCACTATGAGCGTTGTGCGCTGTGTCTTTTTTGTATCCAGGAACTCACCATGTCTGCAGGAACCACCTCCATCAACAGAGGTCCAATGTATGGGACCCAAAAGGTTCTTCACAGAGCGACACTCACAAGCGTCACTGCCTAGTCCTAACCCCACCCCCCATTGGGGGTGAAATAAAAGGAATGGCCCCTCCAGGTGACTGGGGGGGGGGGGGGTAGAAATCAATGTCCAGGAAGTAGAACTCTCCAGTCCTCACCTGCAAGAGAGACAGAACCGTAAAAGAACCTACCAATGAATA
This sequence comes from Ascaphus truei, assembly GCA_036426205.1. Classification (NCBI taxonomy): domain Eukaryota; kingdom Metazoa; phylum Chordata; class Amphibia; order Anura; family Ascaphidae; genus Ascaphus; species Ascaphus truei. Next base: position 15,237,072 of record CM071577.1, read on the forward strand.
AACACATGAAGCTCCTTAAGCCCTGATAATAGACGAGACCCCACATGTGCTAACCAATTGCAAGGTCATTTAACCCCACTCAGAAACAGCATTAGAAACGCTGCCATGTTACTCATTGTATATTATCCCTTAAATATGGAAGCAGATTGACACTGCAATGTCAGAATAAAAACAGTATTAACAAACAAGACAGACCTGCAGAACAATTAGACCCTTGATTAGGAAACGTTGCAGTAGTAAGAGGTACAAGTGGAAAAAAATTATATCTATGGCGGGCGGCTTATACAGAATGATACATTTGTAAAGGATATATACAACCAGAAATGATGATGCTGGCAGATCCAATAAGATACTCCACGTGTGGATGATCAAACATGAAATGAAAAATAAAGATACATAGTATACTGTAAAACACTTTGTGAACACTAAAGACAAACAGAGAAAACAAATGCTGAGAACAACAGGTGACTAATGATTTAAAAAAAAACACATTTAATATGACACAATGAATCAATACAATTAATAAACACAATTTAAGATTAAAAAAATGAATATGGGTCCCACTCGTACAATCCTGCTATGGCGAGAGTACCCGCTTAGCAGAAGATGGTAGGATGTAGACAGTGGATAATCAGAGATTATCCCCTCTCACTGGTTTTTCAGTAAAAGGTACAAGCCATGATCCTTGTTGGTCATTAAATATCTAGAGACCATTCCCTTTGCCAGCTTTAGATGCTAAATCCAGCAGCCACCTCATCAAAGTTATACATTATATAAAACAAGGCTAAACAGGCATCTTAGAGGCCCACTTAATTGTGTTAATTTGGGTGTATGGCTGCCCCAGCCTGCAGCTGTGGGGCAGAGAGGGGAGGACACTTATCCTTCTATAGGGTCTGGGCAGCTGACCCAAGCTCTGTATCCCACCAATTGGGCAGCTGAATAGGGCGGAACCCATTGAATGAGCAGTTACTCCTTTTAGCAATTTTTTCTTTTTTGAAGTGGGAAGAGCCAAACCACCTTCTTCAGCTATCTTCTCCCTCTCCCCCCCCCCCCCCCCCCCCCCTCATTTCAAGATACTTACCAGTTTAACTTCCTCAGGGGGAAACAAAATGGCTGCCAAACCTAAAGCCAATAGGAAGCTGCAACAGTCACTAATTCTCATGATATAAATAAGAGAAGGGGGCTGAGTTTGGTATTTTAGTGAAACCCTCCCAGCCGGAGAGACCCCTCTCTGGGAAAGTAAATCCCAGGAGCTTACACTTCTTTCTGTCTGCTGTTGAGGTATCACCTCAGAGGATATCGATGTGCGATACCAGATACTTGAAGGGTTTATGTGAAAACCCGTAACTGTTTTATATTCTATATTTCCATTTTGATATTGGTGCAAGCGACACTATAAATGTGACTGGAATTAGGGCCCAAGCAAACGAAGTCATTAATCGTTAGGCTGGAGCAAACTCCTGGGCATTTCACTTAGTTACATGGACATTATTATTTCATTAAAATGTCATAGTTTTACCCCAGAACCTCACATTGCTGGGCCTGCTGACCATGACAGTTGTGCTGTGTTGTGCTTAATGATAATATTACTGGTATTGTGTTGTGTTGTACTGAATGACAATGTTAGTGTTATTGTGGCGCGTTGTACTAAATGATAATGTTATTATTATTGTGTTGTACTGAATGATGTTACTGTTATTGAGGAAGAAAGGGAAACTATACACAAGCCCAAAGGAAACCCGTTCATGTATGAAGATAGGTAAAATAAATAGTGTGTATATATACCTTGCACAGAATACTGGGATGGGGCAATGCTATGCCTATGTCCTGCTCCATGTGCTAAGCGCTGCACTAAATTGGTACTATATAAATAACATGATACATACACCCAGTATACAAACACACTCTTCAAATATAGATACACTGCTGCCCCAAAACTTTCTGGGTTACAGCGGGCCCAGCAAATCACCTCCGCTCCCCAGCTCAGAATGGGACCCCTGCACCCCAGTAATCCTCTGCCCAGGCCGGGGAATATTCACGTGGAAACAAAGGCTTTTCTCAAAGGATTCCTTTCCTGCAAGAAATAAAACTGCAATCCGATTATCAGAAGGTTTGTAGAACAAACAGTTCTTTATTTTTAAACAAATTATGTAGTTTTAATTTCAATAACAACTAATGTTACAGTATTTGTCACGGTTTGGGCATTCGAGAACTCTCCAGGTGAAATGCAAACAGAGACAACCCCTCTTTTGCTCATACTTCTGCCATAAACCTCACAGCAGATCCTCCACTGCCCAATAACGGCAGCTTTCACATGACCAGGGAGTCTGCAAGGGAGCACGCCTCTCCTATTTGCCCAGCACCCACATACAAATAATGACAGAGACCAGATCTGGAGGTATAAAGGCCGCGGCTTTTTTATTTTTCATGAAATAATTGAGTAGATGCCAATCCCTGCCAGGGTGCTCCTTTAAAGGGTGAAAGGTTAGACGGCCCTCTCGGCCGGGCACACATGACCCAGCCGTTGTTGCGAGTGTGCTCCCGGAAGTCACACTTAAATGACCCCACCCACTCGACACTCCACCCGGGCTTTACCAGCCCAGGGCCCGGAATAGTAATAGCTGGTGCCAAGGTCATAAAAGTACACAGCATACAATACCTCAAAGGTAAAGAGACAAAAGCACTCAGCAGTTCAGTAATGAAAAAATGTAATAAAGTACACAAATACTTGCACAAAAAGTCCAACGTTTCGATCCCGGAGAGAGATCTTTATCAAGGGGGGTGCACTAAATATCAGCCTGAGTTGCAGAGCGTGGCTTATAGATTTAAGTGATGGTAATACATCATCTTGCTCAGCAGGTGAGTGAGGGGCAAGGAAAAAAAGATCCATATCACCAATCAAACGCCGCCCGTCAATCCACCCGCCCGCTCTGGGCAGTCCAGCCACTCATCACTCATCAATAGTGTATGACGGTAAAAGATAGTTGGAGGTTCGGTGCCAGCAGCAGGCACTCCAACGGCCGTTTCGCCACTGACGGCTTCTTCCGGAAGAAAATTGCAGCGCCAGTGAACTATATGAACATAATATTGGTAATCTATTAAACTTAATGCCTCAAGTGAAATTGTATGAATCAGGAAAGACACTTAATAAATAACGTAGTAAGAGTGTATACAATGCTAAGTTAAATGCTATGTGTTTATAGCCACATAAATACAGACAATACAAAATCTACAAATAAACAACCATATATGACAAGGAAAGGTGCACAAGGATAGGGGAAATGGAAAGGACAGACACACAAAGAAATAAAAAGGGGGAATATGCCAATAAAAAAACACCATTTAGATAAAAACGCTAGAGGATCCGATCAGCTATCCGCAGGAGCAACCACTTCCTGTCCAAATGCTATTTTTATGTTGTCATGTATATATTTGTAAGCATCATGCCGTGCTCCTCATGATTGGTCAGTTAATTAAACTATCAGTGGTTAGGATCACCTATATATACTGTGCATTGCTGATGAGATTTTATACCCCTGATGAATTCTTTGTGATAAGATGAAACGCGTAGGGCTAAGGCTATTTCGTTATACCATTTATAGCCTTCTTAGTGACTCTCCTACCAGCATTAGTATTATATATTTATATGTGCTCTATTGCTGGTTATTGCTCCCTTAACATCTCCCGTCGAAGGACTAACCAACTCTGCCTGACGTCATCAGTGGGCGTGGGGTAGTGATCAGATTGCACGTGGTAAGGCTGGATCAGTGAGCGTGGGGTGGTGATCGGATTGCACGTGGTAAGGATGGATCAGTGGGTGAGGGTAGTGTTCAGATTGCATGTGGTAAGGATGGATCAGTGGGTGGGGGGTAGTGTTCAGATTGCACGTAGTAAGGATGGATCAGTGGGTGGGGGTAGTGATCAGGGTCAGGGGAGACAAAGACTAGCACACCATGGATCAATTCGCCAGACAGAAACACAGAGTTTATAAAAATTAATATATTGGGAAAAAGAAATATTCACAACTATTTACAGTAAATCAATACACACACCACTGGGAAACTGGAGTTACCCTATACACCTGGGTGCAGGGACCTCCCTAAAGAGATTTTCCCTGTTCTTTCTTTCTGCAGTGTCCTCTTCGGCTTCTCCCAGTTAGGCTGCGGCCCCAGTGCGTGCGTGACGTGGTACCTGGCGGTGCTCGTTCCTGGCAGCAGCACGACCTGGCAGTGCGCGATGGGGAAGCGTGGCGGGGGTGCAGCGGGGGCATGACTATGACGTCACACAGCTGGTTCGCCCTCATTGGCTGAACTGCCGCTGTGATGTGGCCATCGCTCCGTTGCTACTAGCAAAGACAAAATCCTTGTCTTTGCTAAATGTGGTCGTGCATAGTGCCGGGGCACGCAGGCAGCTACTTGGGCCGGCCTCATAGGGGGCCGTACCGTGGGTGCACCGCACACCACTGGGGACCTGGCCTTAGAGCCTCTTCCCAGCTGCCTCTGCTAAAGAACTCTGAACTCACAGCTAAAGCTGAGATGATCTTATCCGATTTGGCTAGAGATCTCCCTTCCCCAGGTGTTTGCAATATGACTTAGCCCCTGTTTTGTGGGTGGAAATGCAACAACAAACACAATTGCTTGCAGAGAGTTACTTGGGAAGCTCACAGACCACTTTGCAACATTCCAGCTGAACATAACATTAACCGCTGGTCCCTGAAGTGCTTGAACCAGGCTTACAATACAGATCTATATACAAACACATTACAGATGTATTACTGACAGGTAGGGATAATGGCAGGCTTGACCTCTATTAAAAGCAGTCACATTTACCCCTACTGTCACAATCAGATTGCACGTGGTAAGGTTGGATCACTGGGCTGGGGCAGTGTTCAAATTGCACGTGGTAAGGTTGGATCACTGGGCTGGGGCAGTGCAGATTGCACATGGTAAGGTTGGATCACTAGACAGGGGGTAGTGTTCAGATTGCACGTGGTAAGGTTGGATCAGTGGGCTGGGGCAGTGTTCAGTTTGCACATGGTAAGGTTGGATCAGTGGGCAGGGGGTAGTGTTCAGATTGCACGTGGTAAGGTTGGATCACTGGGCTGGGGCAGTGTTCAGATTGCACGTGGTAAGGTTGGATCACTGGGCAGGGGGTAGTGTTCAGATTGCACGTGTAAGGTTGGATCAGTGATCCAGTTTATAGAAGAGGGTGGAGGAGGCGTTGCTGGGCTGTGCTAAGCTGGCAGCTCTCTTGATGTTCTTCTTGTTTGGATGGTGCTGTATTATTTATATCCTGCTCTGCTGGTACGGCTGGTGGGTTCTTCGGCGTCATACAGTAGGTGAGGCAGTTGGATCATCACATGGGTGCAATCTGACGCTGTTATTTGTATTATGCTTCTTTAATAAATGTTGTGGCCATTTTATCCAAATTATGGCGTCGGTGTCTTATTGGGTATATGGGGGGTAGGGGGGGGTATAGGTACCTTGATTAATCACAGTCAAGTATTATCTGCAAAATTAAATTCTTTCACTAATGACATCTCTGAGAATTCTCCCTGATAATAAAATTGCCATTTTCTGAAGACCAGTCATTTGATACAGGTATATAATTTAGGAGATAAACTTCTGTATGTGTCAGTTACAATCCCGTCACCCCCACGGAGGTTCCAATACATGTGCTTCCGTAGTGATTACATCTACCTAGAGCTACATGGAACATCAGGGCCCTGTAATATAGGGGTCTAGTTAGGGTGAGGCAGCAGGCATATAACAGAAAGTCCCTGGGTTGTTCTAAAACACGAAGGTATTATCTCAACGTAACATTAAATATTTTATCTGAAAAATGTTAGTCATATTGCTAAGGACTAAGATCTTCTTGCAGATAGGGGGTGTTAGGTGTTAAGAATGCTGTGAATCCTATCACATTGTTTCATCTAAGCTGCTCAGGGTGGTTCCTTTATCTATCAGATCATATGCAGAAAATAGAATTTCCTAAAACAGAAGCTGAAGTTAGCAGATTCATAAACAGGTCTAGTGCAAATAACAGCATTTCAGAATGTAGAATTAGATGTAACTTTCTCGCTGCTAGTGACTGCAGTGTGCAACAGTAGCTACTGTATCTTTGTATGACTACATGTTACTACTAATGCTACCTACTGTAACTTTGTATGACTACATGGTACTACTAATGCTACCTACTGTATCTTTGTATGACTACATGATACTCCTAACGCTACCTACTGTATCTTTGTATAACTACATTGTACTCCTAACGCTACTTACTGTATATTTGTACGAATACTTGATACTCCTAAAGCTACCTACTGTATATTTGTATGTCTACATGGTACTCCTAATGCAGTCCAAAGAAGAGAGGTTATTGCATTAAACATATCAGGAAAATTAGAGGAGAGTGAAAGGTTATAAAGAAAGTTGAGAATATATGGAACTTTTCACTCTGAAAGTTTATAAATTAGGTACAAAAGAAGTATTTTCAGAGAAAAAGAAATGCTAAAACAAAGTAAAGTTGGAGGATGATGACAGACTCAGGCTAGCGTGAGAGTATGTTGACACATACTGTGGTTCATTTATGAGACAAACTTCACACGAGACGGGAGACAAGTAAATTAAAGGTTTCTAATCAACTCTCCTTTGAGTGAAGTATTCTTTATTTTACGCACTCGTGCCTCACTGGCACTTGCTCCTCTTGTACGACTTTTGTATTTTTGTGGTCCTCAGTCATGTTGGGCCTGATTTAGAGCTTTTGCGTTATGAAATCACACTTGTTACTCTACGGCAGTTTTTCCCAACTCCAATCCTCAGGGAACCCCAACAGGTCAGGTCTTAAGGATATCCCTGCTCCAGCACAGGTGGGTCAATCAGCGGCTCGGTCATTTTGACTGAGCCACCTGTGCTGGAGCAGGGATATCCTTAAGACCTGACCTGTTGGGGTTCCCTGAGGCCTGGAGTTGGGAAACACTGCACTAAGGTTCAGATCCACAGAGCTCCCGTATTAAATTAAGGAAGCATTAACTTAAGTGAATGCCTCGTTAAGTGCTACCTGAGATCTTCAAAGCTCACTGACGCAGTGTTAAGTGTGGTTTTCAGCCGTAACGAGCGTTAGTATAACAGATGTTTGTGCTATAATTGTATGCAAAAGAGTTCTTCCCCTGGTACAATGCCTACCCACAGAGCTCCGTTATAGGTAATACAGGGATTTAATGACGCGTTGCTTGTGTCATAAATAAATGTGGCGGTATCTCCCTCCACACCCTGAAATATGGGTCTTTGGAAGAAGAGAGGGGAGAGGTTTGAAGAGATATGTATGTATGTATGTATGTATATGGCTCGACAAATATACTCACCCGTGGCGAGTTGATATTAGCAGCTGGTGAGGCGGCAGCAGAAGTGGAGGACTGAATACCACTGGAGCGGCGCGGCACAGGAGTTAGACAGCCGGTGGCGGCGGAAACAGGAGAAAATCATTGGGAGCATGTTAGCGGAGCACGGCTGCATTGGAGAACAGCCGGGGAATTGCGCTGTAGCAGCGGCAGACGACAGAAGTCAGTAAAGACTTCCAGGTCGGAGTGCTGGGCGTGCTCTTCCCTGGCAGTTTTCCTATGCCGCCCTGCTATTAGCGAAACATATGTTGGGTCGCTAAGTGGCAACAGAATAGCTAAGGAGGGACGTTTGAAAAGAGTCAGCGTCTGCGGTCTGCGGGTCGGAGATGCAATGCTGTTACTTATGAATCAACTGAAAGTATCTCTTATAAGTCCGCTTTCCCCATAAACTATAACGCAGAGCTCTCGCACTAGCTGTATGACCAGCACAGGTACCGCTGGCTTTATTAACTGCTGCTTCTAGTTTAAAGTGCCTAAATATATTCCTTCCTTTCTCTTCACTCTCTCTCAATATGTAATTCTTGGAGCTCATACAGCAATCCTCAGTTACAGTTGTGGGGTGCACGGTAAGAGGAGGAGCGGACGGATACTTTGCTGAACCTTGAGACCACGAACAGTCTTTTCGCGTCTGATCTCAGATGATAAGTGCTGCATGTGGTCGGGGTGAGGAGTTTGTTCAGGTAGCTGGGTAGCTTGCCCAGAAAGTATTTGAAGGCAAGACAGGAGAGATGAACTTTGCGCCTAGACTCAATTGATGACCAATCTAGTTCTTTGAGCATTTCACATTGATGTGTATTGTAGTTGCATTGGAGGACAAAGCGGCATATTGAGTTGTAGATGGTATCAAGTTTGCTAAGGTGGGTTTGGGGTGCTGATCCGTATACTATGTCCACATGGTCTATAAATGGTATCAGCATCTGCTGTGCGATGCACTTTATGACCAGCAGACTTAGGGAAGATTTGTTCCTAAAAGTACACCTAGTTTGGCATAGGTTTTGGATGTCAGGGTATCAATGTGCAACCCAAATGTTAAATGGGAGTCAAACCATATGCCCAGATATTTGAAACTAGTAACAGGGGCTAGGATAGTATTAGAGTTGGTTCTGACCTCTCCTCCCCCACATTCTGCTATAGCAGCTTTGTTATTACTCCTCCTTTGCAGTGACCTCTTAAAAAATATTTTACACCTGAGCACAGGGAACTCGAAGTTCCACCAAGAATATATAACCTGATCAGGAATATATCACTTGTGCTTTGTTAATGGTGATAGCAAAAGCTAGTTTGATGGGGAACTGTAGCCGTTTGAAAGTAAAAGGCATGTCTGTTGGAATGAGTGGAATGCGGGGGATGAAGACATCTTGGCCTTTGGCGTTGCCAGTTAAGATAGTAGCTTCAATTAGGTTGGGCATCAATGTTTTGATGCACAGTCTGGTTCCATTACAAAGGTTAGGTGTGTGTAGATTTCGAAGTAGCATGATGGGTGATCCAACTTTCAGCCGAAGGTGATGTGGTGGCATTCCCGATGGTTCCAGGGATTGTAGGAATTCTGGTGGATAGTTGACGGCTTCATCGGTATCCACAACTGTATCGATTGAGTTGTATTGAGTAATTGTGTCTGGAAGAATGTCTTGAATCTGATGATTTAGGTCATTCTTTTCTTGGGGTTGAGGAGGAGCGCTGGATCTCGTGATATGTAAAAGAATATAAATATATATAGTGCAGATGGTAATTCACTGCTTTAAACGATGTAAAACATAAGAAATGAACTCACAAAAATCGTATAAAATCACTGCATGTCAGAGATCCTTCTCTCTCTGACTGGAGCCCTTTATGTTACTGGAGTCTTTATCCTCTCAGTGAAGTGGGTGATATGAAAATAAAGAAAACCACAAATAGTGCAAATAGTATGAATTATACAAATGTATTATGCACAGATAATCAGGAAACTCACATTTTCCATTATAATTTCCATCGGAGAGGGTGTTGTGGGGGTAGGGGATTGTTGAGTTGTTACTGTGTGTGGCATATCATCCCAGGAGGTTTTCGTGGGTGTGTGGATGATGGCGTGTTGTGTGGGTGAGTGTTGTGTGGATGTGTGTGAGTGGTGGTGAGATGAGTGTTTTTGTGCAATTAATGAGACAGACGGATACATTTTAATTGTTTTTCAAATAACTGTTATTTAAACGAAGAGCTGAGTTACTGTGTTAGGTGTCTTGGCAGCGGAGGGGGTGTGTTGGTGTATAGGTTTGGGTGGGTGGGGTGTTGATGTGCAAGGGCAGTAGTTGGTCAGACGTGTAAATTTGCATTGTATTGAGTGTAGTGTGTGTGGCAGCATGGTGAATGGGAGTTTTTTTTCCCAGTGGATTGGGTGTGTTGGGGTGTTTAGCGCTGGTTG